>WBNH01001160.1:35217-264640 GCA_013401255.1 Urocolius indicus
GGGTGGGGGGCTTCGCCTGGGGCAGCGGTGGCGGGACGGGGCGGACCGGGGGCGCGGGACTCACCGCCACTTGGTTCGCCGGTTTTGGAACCAGGTCTTCACCTGGGCGTCCGTCATCTTGAGGGCTTTGGCCAGGGCAGCCCGCTCGGCAGAGGCCAAGTACTTCTGTCGGTGGAAGCGCTTCTCCAGCTCGCAGATCTGCACCCGGGAGAAAGACGTCCGCGGCTTCTTGCGCTTCGGCGGAGTCCGGTTCTGGTAGGGATGCCCGATCCGTCGTGTCACCGTGAAGGGCGTCAGAGCCGCCGCCGCTGCCCGGGTGGGAAGCACAGGGGTCAGCCCCGCGCCCCGCACGGTGCCGGCCGGCCGTCCCCCCGGGGCCGCGGCTCTGCCCGCCGCCCGGCCGCCCGCCGCCCCCACAGGGACTGAGTCTCCCCGAGCTCCCGCTGCCACGTTTCTCCGAGGGGACGCGCGGCTCCCGGGACGCCCCGCCGCCAGCCCCGGGATGCAGCCGCGCCATCCACGCCGGGAGGAGAGCGATGCTTCCGATCGCTGCGAGCGCGGCGAGGGGACGGGCGTCCAGGCTTCGCTTTTATTCTTATTACCATTGCTATCGTTATTTCGTTCGCTATTTTTTATTTGCCGTCCCGCTCGTTGCCGGGGAGAGGTGTGTGTGNGGTGTGGGGGGGGGGTTGCGGGGGCGCGGCGCGGCTCGCCCGCTCCGCCCCGGCGCCTTACCTGTGAACCTGTCCTTGACGAAGCGCCTGCTGCTCTCCATCCAGGGGAAGTTGAGGCTGCCCAGGCTGGGCACGGCGGGCATGGCCGGGATGGCGCTGGAGATGGGCGGCGGCACGGCCCCCGGGATGGGCCTGTGCGCCGGCACCCGGATCACGCCGGCCGGGGCCAGGCTGAGGTTCACACTGTAAGATCCAGAGTCCTCGAAGGGCGCGGCGATGGCGGGGAAAGGGGCCGGCAGCGCCGGGTAAGGCGCGCCGCCTCGACCGCCGCCGGGGCCGCCCAAGAAGGTCGCGCCGTCGGGGCCCCGGGGGGGCGGCGGGGGAGCGCTGTCCTGCTCGGAGCCGTTGAGGATCTGGTCGATGCCGAAGCTGATGGGCTCGTGCTGGTGCTGGTGCTGGCCCTGCGCGCNAGCCGTCGGGGCCCGGGGCGGCGGGAAAGGCCGCGGGGAAGGGGCCGCTCGCCACGTCGGGGGCCCCGCAGTGCCCCCCGCCCCTACCCCGCTACTCCCGGCTCCCGGCCTTTCCACCGGCCCGTCGTAGCCGCGACCCTCGACGGCGGCTCACGCGGCGCCAGCCCGGGGCGGCTCTGCGCGGCGGGGGCTGGGTCCCGGCACGCAAGCCGCGGCCGCCCCGGTGCCCCGCAGCGGGGGCGACAAAGCCGCGCTGAGCGGCGAGTGCGGGCTCCCACCCCGACGGCGGAGCGGAGCGGCGGCCCGAGGCGATGGCCGGGACCGGGGAGCGCCCGGGACCCCGAGGAGCGAGATTCCGTTTGGGCTTCGTTCGTGCCCAGGCGGCGGGAGCCCGGCGCGGCCGCCGAGCGAGTTTGCAGACGCTCCCTAACGTCCAAATTGGACTAAAGGCGTTAAAAATTAAATAACGTTCAGCCGCATTTACTTAGTTTCCCTCTTATAAAGGGAAATGAAAACAGGGAATAGAATTTCCCTGTTAATAGGATGTAATGGCATTTGATCAGCACCTGGCAGGGCGATCCCGGGATGCCGGCGCGGTGACAGGAGGGACTTGATTAGTTTTTAAACCTTAGGATTCAATTACCCACGCAACGCGCCCAATCGTTTCAACGGCGGCGAACGCGGCCCGACCCGCCGAGCCACCGCCACCGCCGCACGGAGCCGTCCCGGCAGCTCGGATGCACCCGCGGGTCGCGGCTCGGCTCCCCCGCTCCTCTGCCCCTGCCTCCGCGGCAAAAGCGGGGGCCAGAGCTGCCTCTCCCGTTCCTCGCCCCGCCCCGGCCTCGCCTGGGGCGCGGGGTACGTCGGAGGGCTGGCCCCGACGAGTCCTGACGGCCGCCGCGGAGCCACCGATTGGAGTTTCCCGGTGTGGAGCCGGGAACGGCGGCCCCGACGGACACGCGTCCCTTGCCGTCGGGGCGGGAAGCGGGGAGTGGGCTTCCCCGGCTCCTGCCATAGGGGGTCCCCCGGCCCGTCCCGCCCGGTAGTCATTAGTGCGGATATTAAACACCCACCACCCCCCCGCCCCGGGGAGGACCGCCCGCTGCCCCGGGCAGCATAATCCAATTGTCCCCACTCGGTGCGGCGGGTGCGAGCGGAGCCGCCATCAGCAGCCGCTCCCCCGGAGCGGAGCTAATCGGATTGACACGATCCCGGCAAGATGGTGCGGAGCCGGGCGGGGCTGCCCAGAGCCCCCCCGGGACCGGCCGCGGGCGCCCACCCACCCATCCCCGTCTGCCCCTGGGGACCCCTCTCCGGATGGCCCGGCGGGGAGGGCGGGGAAAAGGCGCGGAGGTGGAGGAGAGACAGAAATGGGAGAGAGGAAAAGAGAAGGACCAAAAAAAGAAAAGGGGGAAAAAAAAAAAAGGGAACCGGGGGAGGCTAAATAAATAAATAAAGTGACACCCGGTCCTGAATCAGGGCAGGCTTTGTTAGAGAAAATTGCAGCTTGATCTGCATAATGGGAGCTCGAGCTGCCCAAGGCTATCTTTTTATTGCATGTGTGTCTGCTGTTATCAATTTTGTGAACGATTTCACAGGGAGCCTGGCAGACTTGAGCTGGAATAATATGCAAAGATGAGCTTTGAATAATGAATGATGTGCTTTTAAACCAATTCCAAAGTGTCTGTGATAGTACAATATGAAAAGGGGTGGTAAGTAATAGTATATTTAAAAGGCGCTAGTATGTTTTTATTACTATATTTAAAAAGATATCTATATTATTTTTGTGAAATGGATAATATATCACAGAGTCTTTGATAATCAGCTAAACAATACATTTTTCTTTGGGAAAAACTCTCCTGGTTTTACACAGTTAAACGAGGAGTATCGGCGTACAGCTTTGTAACGCTCGGCTACCTTATTAAATATTAACTCTATTTTAATATTAGCTTTTAAATTTAATATGTTGACGTTCTGCAGTTTTACTTTAATTATGTTTTATAATTAATAACCCGGGACGTATGGTATCCTTAAACGCAGCTCTCCCGCAGCCGCCTCGCCTTCCTCGCCCCTCCGCGGCCCCGCGGCACCGCTCCGGACCCAAAACCCGCCTCCACTTTGCCAAGAGCCGCGTTTCTTTGGGGCCAGGCCGGGCTCCGCTCCCGCCCTCCCCGCTCCGGGACCTCCCCGGGACGCGCCGTCCGTCCGGCGCAGAGCCAGCAAGAGCCGCGGCCCCGACGGCTTGTCCCGGGCTGGGGGGGTGGGTGGGTGTGCGGGTCCCTCCGACACGGCACAGCGCTGCGACCCCCAGCACTGCCTGAGGTCGGGAGGGAGCCCGCTGGGGTACCCGTGGTGTGCAGGTGAAGGTGTCCACTCAAACCCGAGCTGCTTTGTGCCATCAGGGAGCTGGGCACAGCTGAGGGCTGGCCCGGCACAGGCAGCTCCCCATCAGCGGGATGCAGCTGGGTGTGAAGAGCTCCAGCCAGGCTGCAGGCATGGCACTGCAGGGCATGGCATGGCATGGCAGGAGGACAGCCTGCTGGGGTGCCAGCGGGGCACAGCGGGGTTGAGCAGGTGCAGCGCTATTGGGATGGTGCCCGTCTGGGCAGGGGGGCACAGCCAGCACCCCACAGCCAGGCAGGCCCACAGCACCAGAACCACACGGGCAGAGGGAGGCCACGGAGTGTGAGGGGAGGCTGCAGTGGAGCGAGAGGTGAAACAGTGTCATTACCTGTAAAACTCAGCACACAAGTACTGGCTGAGACACAGCGTTGAGCACGGGGAGCAGGCAGCAAGCAGCATGGCATGGCTCTGTTGGCTGGGCAGTGGGGCTGGGCTGGCTCTGCTGGGCTGTCTGGGCTGGGCTGGCACGAGTCCAGAGAGTGCTGCACCCAGCCACCTGCAAAGGTGTGAGGCAACATAGCTAAGAGGGGAAAAAAGTAAGAGGAGTGAACATCTCCATGGCTCCACTGGGCAGAAGGGACCCTTGCCCAGTTTGTCACTGGGAGTCACTGTGGGGAGCAATGCAGCGTCTGCCTCACCCATCCCTGAAACCCAGAGCTGCTCCCAGGCCTGGCTGCCATGAGGGATATGCCACAGCCTGACACAGTCACTGGATTTGGTTACAGCGTGCACACACACTCCTCAGCCCCAGGATCATCATTTTTGGGCTCAACACAGGGAGGGCCCTGCAGTGAGGCCATCCTCCCAGGGTCCACATCCCTGCAGGATCCCCACGTGCCTGGCATCAGCTAATGCCAAATGTTCATCTTTTAAAGCACTTCCTGTAGGATGAGATAGTGAAAATACCCGATGATGCACACACTGACTCAACCCTAAATGTTTTTGCCTTTCAAGAGCACTGCAGCTCCAGCAGTTCTCTTCCAGCACAGCACTGGACACTTCTGTACCTGCGTTTTGGGTTTACCCGTGATGGCCCCAGTTGGGCCATTGGCACCTGCTCCTGTGTGCCACAGGCACCAACACGTGCCACAGACACTTCCAGGCCCTTGGGCTGTGCCATAAAGCAAAAGAAACAGGTCTGCAGCTCTAGTAGCTGCAGCAATGTCTGGAAAGCAGAGGAAGTACGAGGATGGTCCCTCTCCTTGGCAGGTCCCAGTGCCATGGAAAGTGAAATCCCCGTGTGTAGGTGGTTGGCAGTGCCAGGATGTTATTTAGTGCCTGGAGTGGTGAGGACTGGGAGGTGGCATGGGCTGATGGCTGGCAACAGGCAAAGGGACTTTAGCTGCATCCCACCAAGGGCACTGGAGGTTCCCAAAGGATGAGCACACTGCAGGAGAGCAGGGACAAGAGGTCCACGTTGGGCTCAGACCCTGCACTGAGCAGCTGGAGAGCAAACAGAGAAGGGTTATTCCTCATAGTAGCTTCAAGCATCCCTCCCACACAATCATCCTCTCACCACTTTGGGGCCAAAGGCAAATGTCACAACAGGGACCCAGAGCAGCCCACAGATTGAAATCTGGCTGCACCCTGACAGAGTCCTGTGCCACGCTGCCATAGCACAGAGTCCCCAGGGACGGGCTCAGCACCACGGGCTGGGGATGCTGTGGAGCTCTGACTGGCACATGCAGCATCCCTCCACGCAGCTGAGCTGCTATGCTGGGGAGGAGCATCTGTCAGAATGCAGCATGGGTCAAATCATTCATTACACCTGATTTTTCTTTAAATGATGTTTACCATGAATTACTCCCAAGATGAGGCATTTTGTTCCTAAGGGGAGAGGGACAAGTCTCTGGGAATGAGACCAAGAGAAACCCCTGCAAAGCTCCTCCAGCCTTTCCAAACCAGGAGGCAGCGTTTCATAATAATGGGCCGTTAATTGATGATGCGTTACTGCGCAGCTCCTACCGAGCTGAGCGGGGGCTGTGGCAAGATTGATGCTCCAGCAGGAATCCCAGGGACAGGGAAGCCCCTGCAGATGCATGAGGTGCTGCTGCTCAGGCTCCAGCAGCTGCTGGGAGGCTGTGTGGGGGGCTCCAGTAGCCCCCTGTGCCTGCATATGGGCTGCACTGCAGCCCCTGACTGGAGAGAAACCACCCCGGAGCCAGGCAGCCTCCCCATTACACAGCCATGCAACCACTCTGTATGATGCAGCTGTAGGGGTAGAGGTTCAAGTGCATGGTCATGGTGGTGCCTAGGAAGTGTCCTTGCTGGCCCTGGGGCTGCCATGCTCAGCTGTGCCCCCAGCGCTCATCTCAGGAGGTGGCAGCAGTGGCAACAAACTCACCTGTGGCTCTGCTGTGGAAAGAGAAGCTCAGGGTCTTCAGCAAACCCAGGCAGTTAAGGATTGGATCACACCTGAAACTGCTGAGTGTGTGCCTCAGCCACCAGTTAACTGCTGTGCTGGGGCCTGAGCCCAGCCCAGATGAGCTCAGCAGAGCATTAGCCAGCCCAGTGCACCCATTCAGCTGCGTTTCTGCAGTTCCAGTGCCTCTCACATCACTCCTTTCCCAGCACTCTAGCTGTGCACGTCCTGGATTGCACCTGCTGGCACATTGTCCTACACATGCAGGCAGCCAGAAGCACCAGTTCCTCCGAAGGCTCCATCCTTCAGGGCCTGGGACCCTCACCTTAGATTCATCTGGAAGCCAGTGCTTAGAGGAGGAGTTTGACCAGCGTCTGGCCTAGAGCTCAGGTCTTCAGCAGCATCTGCACACTGCCTGTCACATTCCCACAATTAAATCCTTTTTCTATCAAGGACACTAAAGGCTCTGTCAGCTCTCACCTGTCAAACTTGTGTTGTCCTCAGACCCCCCTTTAACACACAGAAATTCACAGGCTGGGAAGCTGCACAAGCCTGAGCCTGCTGCAAGCAGCCCTTGCTGCCAGAGGTGGCTGTGGGATGTGCCATCCACTAAAGGCATCATCCCTTGCTTCAGGTTTTATCTCTTCCCCTAGGGTGACAGGAAAGGGCCGCATCTTGCTGCATGAGGAAGCTGCAGCAGATGCTGAGATGTTTCCTTTGTAGCTTCTGGCTTTGGCAGCAGATCTCAGAGGGGGCAAGGCCAGTCCTGTTCTCTACAGCCTCTTCTAGATGGATATTGCTGCATAAGCCCAACATGCTTTGGGGTGTTTTGCATGTCACTGATTACATACAGCTCATGTGGATGTCAGCACGACGGATGACCCAAAGAGCTCACTCTTCAGCCATAGCCCTGGAAGCAGCACCTTTGTGGGGCTGGTGGGGTGATGCCAGTGTTCAGGGTGGACAGAGATACAGGTATTCCATGTCCTGGCATGGGAAGTGGAAGGAGATGGTCAAAAGCAGCTTATGTGCAGCCAGCTGCTGCCTGAGCTCTCTGCTTGCACCCAACTGTGCCCACTTGGGGTGACCTGAGGTGCTCACACAGAAGGGTGAGATGGCCCTAATTCTCTGCAGGGCCCTGTCCTCCTCCTCAGGGCTGAACCCCTCTATGTGCCGGCGACTGTGCTCAACAGGCCCTAGGACAGAGCACTGGCCTCACTGCCATGTCCTGGTGATGGACAGGGCTCCTGTGGGCAGGAGCTCTCTCCCTGGGGAGCAGCAGCAGGGGCAGACACTGAGCTCTTGCTGCTCAGCACAGCGGATCCACACTTTTGGCAGCCTACAAGGGTTAAATCGGCTCCTCTTTCTCTGAGGCAAGAGCTCTGGTGTTGTGGAGTCTAAAGGTCATCCCCTCTGCCCCTTCCTTGAAGCTTGGAAGGGCTATTTCTCTCTTGGCTCCAGATGGGGAGGAGCTTCACCCCAGGCAGCCAGAAGGGAAAGGCTGGGGGGTCTGAGGTCTGGCCTCTTCAGCCGTATCTCCATCAGTCAGAGTGTACTCCCTGCACCCCTCCACAGAGGAACTCCAGACTCATGAGCAGAAGCTGCCCTGCAGATGCTGAACACAGATGCTGATAAACCTCCTCCTGCTCCGCATTCCAGTGGGTGGAAACAGTTAAACCCTACTCAAAGAGCAAACAGCTGAGGGTGCCTTAGTGGTTTCCATTCACAGTTCAAAGCACATCTTTATGGGGTTGGTAACCTTAACTCTGATATTAAAAAAGCCCAAACTTTTAGTTCAGAATTTCTGCATCAGTCCACAAGTGCCTGAGACTAGGTGAAGGGGAGAGGATAAGAGGGAAGGGCTGGGGAAGGAACCACTGCTGCAAAGGAAGGGAGCACAGAGGACGACGGGCAGATGGGGCTTAATTTCTTTCTGCCATCTCTGACAAAACCAGGCTGTAGTGAAGCCAACGGGGAACGTCCTGGTACTGTGGATAAACCTTGAAAGATGCAAAGACATCTGGTGCCCCCTGAGCAGCAGTGCCAGCCCCAGGTTGAAGAAGAAGGCTGGGAGGTGCTGCAGGTCTCTGCCTACACCCGGCCACGCAGACGGTGTGTCTCAACGTGGCTTCCTCCTCTCTTTCATTCTTCTTTGATAACTAACAAGCAGCTGCTGCCAGATTTTTCTTCTAAATATGACTTTTGTTGGGCAGATTACATTAGGATGGATGCCACAGGTATCCATTAAGGTTTATTTATCGTGATACTGTTTGGATCTCACGCTTATAAATAACTTATGTTATGGCTTTTGTTTGTAGAAATGTAACTTACCTATTTTATTATGCTTTCTGTAAACCTCAGAAAGAATGTTGTCAAAGCAGCTCCTCTTAACAGCAGTCAAACTATGGGACATAAAATCTACACTAACATTATTTTTTAATACAGCAAGGAAGAGTGTTATCCCTCTACGGTTTGAAAGGTTTGCTGTCATCATAAACTCCTGCTACAATAAAACATTAACAAGTCTAAAGGATTATTTGTAAGGTGTGCATATACCCTTGGCTGAGTTTCTTCAAAGCCTCCTTATGCAAGCAGGGCGAGGTATGAGAACTTTGTGTTCCCTGCAGAGCTGCCTTTGCTGCCTCAGCGAGCAGAGGCCTGCCTTGGGAAAGGCTGCTCTGGCTTTGCTCTGTCCTCCCCTGAGATTTGGCAGTTGGTGGTTCTCACTGGGATGATACAAAAATGCATTTGAGGGAGAATCAGCCTTGTTTTACAGTCCCAGGTTGTTTGCATCATTCACACAGGTCTGCATAATTGCATCAGTTCCTTGTGATGAAGTCACTCCTGGGCTGAGAGGTGTCTCCTTTCTGACATTTTCCATTCCCATTGTTTCCCCTTTTAAAGAGAAAAAAAAACCCTCTCTCCCTTCCAACCCCCTTAAGGCAATTGATGTCCTAAAAAAACCTGTAAGGTACTACACATGCTTTGTAAACACACCAGGAGCTTCTGGGCTGTAACCCCCTTAGATGATGCCCTTTTAAAAAGCTGACAGCAGAGACTCTCAACAAGGAATCTTGAGTCATAAAACACACTCTCTTTGCTATGCTATCCATTTCCCAACCTAAAAGCAAGTGTATTTATATGATCACCCTATTCTAAAGAAGTTCCTGTTGTCAATTGTTAACCAAGGTTGAAATGCTGTTCAGATAAGCACCTCCAGTCTGCCCTGTTTACAGGGTGCTCTTTAGAATCTCACTTGTAAGTAATAACGAGGGATGTGTCAGAAGGGAAGGTTCAGAAATGTACTTGAGCTCTGCAGGGAGTCGGTGGCTGTGTATTAGAGCAAAACCTGAAGTCTGGGTGCAGAGCTATGGGGGCACATGTCCTCTCCTTTTCAATATGCCAAGCTTCAGCTCGCAGCAGGCAGCTAATTTCATAGAATCCCAGAGTGCAGGGGTGGGAAGGGCCCTGCAGAGCTGCTGCAGCCCCAGCCCCTGCTCAGGCAGGTTCCCCTCTCTCATGGGGCTCAGGAACATGTCCAAGTGGGGTTGGAAACCTCCCGGGAAGGAGCCTCCACACCCTCCCTGGCCAGCCTGGACCAGGGTTCCCTCACCTCAGCACCAAAGGCGTTTCTTCTCCCATTCCTGTGCCCATTACCCCTTGTTCTGTCACTGGGCACCACAGAACAAAGACTGGCCCCATCCTCCCGACACCTGCCCTTTAGGTGTTTATAAACATTGATAAGGTCCTCTCTCAGCCTTCTCTTCTCCAGTTCCCACAGCCTTTCCTCCTAGAGAGATGTTCCAGTCCCTTGATCATCTTGGTAGTCCTGTGCTGGCCTCTCTCCAGCAGTTCCCCATGTCTCCTGAGCAAGGGAGCCCAGAACTGGACACAGTACTACAGATTTGGCCTCACCAGGGCAGAGTAGAGGGGGAGGAAAACCTCCCCCAACCCGCTGGACACACTCCTCTTGATGGCCCCTAGAATACCACTGCCCTTGCCCATGAGGGCACATTACTTCTCTTGTTTAATTTGCTGCCCACCAGAACTCCCAGGTCTCTCTCTGCAGAGCTGCTTTCCACCCCCAGCCTGTGCTGGTGCAGGGGGTTGTTCCTTCTCAGATGTAGGACTCTGCATCTGCCCTTGGTGAACCTCATGAGGTTCTTCTGCCCAGCTCTCAACCCAGTCAAGATCTAGCACAGCCTTCTGGGGCATCAGCCAGTCCTCCCAGATTGGTGCCATCAGAGAACTTGCTGAGGGTCACTCTGTCCCCTCATCCAGGTTGTTGATGAAGATGTTGAATCGGTCTGGCCCCAGAACCAACCCCTGTAGAACCCCAGTTAAGGACTGTACCATAATTTATCCCTGTTTGATGTGTCACTAACAATCACACGCTTGCTGCAAAGTTTTCCAAATCCAGCACACAGCTTGGGGCCCCACCTAGGAACACCCCACAGATCTCCAGCTCTCCACTAACCTCCATTGATTATTTTCTCAAGTGCTCAGCACTCTTGGCAATCAGACCCTCTGGCAGCAGATTAAATACCTTCTTCATCTGCGCTTAAAGGTAAACAGAAAACCACTTCACACAATTTACTTCCTTTCAGATTTAGTCCCTGCAACCTAGAAATGTGCAGAAAAGCAACAGTTGCAAAGAAAGCAATGTAAAAAAGCTGTGAGAAATAAGGGTATGAACTTCTCTCTGTTGGCCACACTTAAAAATTGCCACTCTTGCCTAAGCAGTGGGGGGCAACATGACTGAACACACAAATGTAAGTAAGCAAGCAGGAAAAACACACAACATCAATTATTTACACAAGGAAAAAAAGAGAGAAACCCAACCCAATTCCAAACCAATAGTTTGTAATTGCACATAATAGCTTTCCTACATTGTAAACTAATTGGCTTTTGTGCTTCAGTAGTCCTAGTTTTTGTTAGACCTTGCTTCAATTCATTTGTGCATTTCCTCCTGCCCACAGCAGAACCGTGCTAATTGTTCCCCACAAACCAGGGTGCTGAGTGCAATGGGAGCTTTGGACTGGAGGGGGCATTTTGTCCTGGAACACACCAAACTCTGAGAGGTGAAGACAGATCTGCTGGCCTTGCAGTTTCAGATGCACACGTTCACCTTTGTTGTGCCACACAAGGCTCTGTAACTATCTGCTTGCTTTCCTTGCAGAGGTGGGGAGATTTTACTCTTTTNAGGTCCTCTCTCAGCCTTCTCTTCTCCAGTTCCCACAGCCTTTCCTCCTAGAGAGATGTTCCAGTCCCTTGATCATCTTGGTAGTCCTGTGCTGAACTCTCTCCAGCAGTTCCCCATGTCTCCTGAGCAAGGGAGCCCAGAACTGGACACAGTACTACAGATTTGGCCTCACCAGGGCAGAGTAGAGGGGGAGGAAAACCTCCCCCAACCCGCTGGACACACTCCTCTTGATGGCCCCTAGAATACCACTGCCCTTGCCCATGAGGGCACATTACTTCTCTTGTTTAATTTGCTGCCCACCAGAACTCCCAGGTCTCTCTCTGCAGAGCTGCTTTCCACCCCCAGCCTGTGCTGGTGCAGGGGGTTGTTCCTTCTCAGATGTAGGACTCTGCATCTGCCCTTGGTGAACCTCATGAGGTTCTTCTGCCCAGCTCTCAACCCAGTCAAGATCTAGCACAGCCTTCTGGGGCATCAGCCAGTCCTCCCAGATTGGTGCCATCAGAGAACTTGCTGAGGGTCACTCTGTCCCCTCATCCAGGTTGTTGATGAAGATGTTGAATCGGTCTGGCCCCAGAACCAACCCCTGTAGAACCCCAGTTAAGGACTGTACCATAATTTATCCCTGTTTGATGTGTCACTAACAATCACACGCTTGCTGCAAAGTTTTCCAAATCCAGCACACAGCTTGGGGCCCCACCTAGGAACACCCCACAGATCTCCAGCTCTCCACTAACCTCCATTGATTATTTTCTCAAGTGCTCAGCACTCTTGGCAATCAGACCCTCTGGCAGCAGATTAAATACCTTCTTCATCTGCGCTTAAAGGTAAACAGAAAACCACTTCACACAATTTACTTCCTTTCAGATTTAGTCCCTGCAACCTAGAAATGTGCAGAAAAGCAACAGTTGCAAAGAAAGCAATGTAAAAAAGCTGTGAGAAATAAGGGTATGAACTTCTCTCTGTTGGCCACACTTAAAAATTGCCACTCTTGCCTAAGCAGTGGGGGGCAACATGACTGAACACACAAATGTAAGTAAGCAAGCAGGAAAAACACACAACATCAATTATTTACACAAGGAAAAAAAGAGAGAAACCCAACCCAATTCCAAACCAATAGTTTGTAATTGCACATAATAGCTTTCCTACATTGTAAACTAATTGGCTTTTGTGCTTCAGTAGTCCTAGTTTTTGTTAGACCTTGCTTCAATTCATTTGTGCATTTCCTCCTGCCCACAGCAGAACCGTGCTAATTGTTCCCCACAAACCAGGGTGCTGAGTGCAATGGGAGCTTTGGACTGGAGGGGGCATTTTGTCCTGGAACACACCAAACTCTGAGAGGTGAAGACAGATCTGCTGGCCTTGCAGTTTCAGATGCACACGTTCACCTTTGTTGTGCCACACAAGGCTCTGTAACTATCTGCTTGCTTTCCTTGCAGAGGTGGGGAGATTTTACTCTTTTTTAAACGGCGTTTCAACGACTTTATTTTCTGCTGTGGAGGTTTTTTTTTTGTTGTTGTTTTCAATTTCCAAAGACCTGGAAAATGCATACTTGTGAAATTAAAATACCATCAGTACTTCATTAAGGCTTCCTCCATCATCTCTCAATTTTCTTGCTATACTTAGAGCCTAAAATGCTCATTTTCAGTCTTCTGCTTCCTTGCCATTAACTGCCAAGAGCTGAAAAGAAATAGCTATCATTTGGTAGAAAAATAGTAATTGTATTATTTCAAAAAGATGTCATATAAAACTGGTACTGGCTTTCATCTCATTTTCAAGCAAATACGACCTTGGAGTGAGCTTGGAGCTTTCAGCTGATGAGATATTATTTACTGTTCCATGTAGAACTGAGAATCATTAACTGATACAAGTTTAGAAGGAACGTATATTTATTTTCTTCTTTGCTTAAGTACTGTTTCTACACTGTTTCATAAAGATCAAACAACAGGGTAATACATTTTGATAAGAAAGGCTGAAAATGTTCTTCCAACGAAGGGTGATTTCCCACTGGGTTTGCTATTATAAATCCTTACATCGGGCCAGTGAGATAAAAAAGCAGAAGAGATCTTAAAAAAAACAGCTCTCACAAGAGTAAAAAATAAATCTATCTAACAATATAACAGGGTCCCAAAACTTTCAGAGTTGGTTTACTAGCAACGTGCTCCATTTCCAAAGTCATTGTCAACTCATCATATATCCGAAGTGCTGGGGTCCGAGGCTCCTTTGCTGCGCAGAGCTTCAGCCACATCCCTTAGGAAGACTGACGAGTTCTGAGTGAACCTGGCAAAAAGAAACTCCAAATGTTTGGTTAAAAGACATCTGATATGGACAGACTGGTAAGAGGAGTAACTAGAATGTAAATTTTGCATTGTAAGACTCACAAATAGAATCTCTTGGTGCCCTGTAAAATATCAATGAGCACACAAACACGTGTGAGAGGTGTCACAAATTCAGCCTACCAACAGTGCAAAGCATTTTCAAAGTCAGCTGGGAAATGAATGCAACAAGAAACCTTTCCATCTCATGTCACTCCAAACATGTCCCTTCTCCTAAACCTCCAGCAAAAGGCTCTTTGGGACGTGTCCAGATGGCCATCAAGGCTGGGCTTTCTCAGACCCACCTTCCTCCCTCATGAGTGGTGTCAGAGTTCAACCTGTCTCTCAGTGAAATGTGGTACCATCACCCATCTGGCACAGAATGAAGCTGTGAAAATGTTCCCCCACAGCTCTCTATGGGCAGGTGTAGGTGAAGCGGCCATGAGAGTGAGCTTTGGTTTTCCTCTGTGGGGGTAAGATCTTTTAGGGAGAACATTAAATAATAGAGGGTTACTAAGCATTGGAATGGGCTGCCCAGATAGGTTGTGGAGTCTCCTTCTCTGGAGACATTCCAAGCCCACCTGGATGAGTTCCTGTGTGACCTGCTCTAGGGGGTCCTAGCTCTGGCAGGGGGGTTGCACTGGATGAGCTTTCGAGGTCCCTTCCAACCCTTGTGATTCCGTGTAAGGACTCAAAGTCCATCTGGTGGCATCACACCCGAGACCAAATGACAACTCTAACTCAGCTCATCCAACAGCCCAAACCTCATCTACTCCCTTGGCCAACCCTTCCCTGAAATGAAGAGTTAAACTGCCACTTTTCACATCTCACACACGTACTTAGAAACAAACCCTCCCCAACCCCCAAATCACACAAAACCCGATCTGAAATGCCAGGCCAGTATTGCACCCTGCATCCAAGCTTTTTCAAATGTTCTTTTGTTTGTTGCCTCGGTGCTCTTTGCTTTGATTGTGTTGGACTTTGCTGGCTCACTACAGAGAAGCTAATAAAGTTTCCTGCAGAACGGCTCCTTAGGGCTCCTTCCTGCAAAGGACTGTGCGGACAGGTGCCTGCAAAAGCTGATGGGATCTCCACAAAGGTCTCTTTGCAGGACCAGGGGTAATCATCCTTCCTGCCTTCCTCCCCTGCACTGTACTTTATGGGTATGTCTAGCAGCAGTGTGGTAAGCTGGGGCTTGCTGTGTGTGGAAATACAGGATGCAATTACGAGTTTATCCTTTATTCTATTCATAATTTTTGACGTTTGTGCTTGTTTCCTTACTAATGGAAATTGATTTCTGCTCAATTTTAAACAATTGCAGTTAAAAGAAGCCTCCTGTTCCACAGAATAAATCTGAGAAGGATTACAAATCAAGAGCTGAAAACAGAAAAGCCATCATGTTAACTCATGCTGCTCGTTGGGGAAGTGATGGCTTAAAAGTCTTCCCAAGTTAGACAGGCGGATGCTGCCGAGACAGACGAGCTGCTCCCTCGACCAAATTATCTCTGTCCCCCTCACACCTGCACCTATCCCTCCCTGCCTGCGCTTCCACAAAAGCTCTCCCAGAGCTTCCACACCACTGCCTTAACTGAGAGCACTCCACACTGCTTGGAGATGAAAACCTAAATATTTGGCTATTTTACTGTGGCCTTTTCCCAAGCACCAGCAGCCTCCCCATCCGTGCCCTGAGCAGGGAGAGTGTTGAGAGTTGGATTCCCCACCCTGCCCAGCTACCATCCCTCCTGCCTGCCTGAAGGTGTCTGGGAGCTTGGCCAGACCCTTCCCTGAGCCCAGCCTGGGCCAACTCTTCATCCCCTTTCTGTCCTTTGTGTTTGAATAAGGCAGAGAAATGCACACCAAAGTGCGTTTTCCTCAGAGAAGTGTTATCTTGACTTCTTGTCCTCAGTAAATATAAATAGCTATGGAACTAAGAAACTATCTAGTTATAAGAACAACTTTTCTTCTGTTTTTACCTTTTTTAATCCTGAAGAACTGTTGAGTCAGATGAATCCCCTTGACATTTACAGCTCTAAGGTCAGACTACACCCTACAGCCTGGCACTGTCAGCTCAGTTTTTCTTTGTCTTAGCAGGCATTCTCCTCCTTCCCAGTGGCTCTCTGCCTTTTCCCCAGGTTTTCTGCTGATCCACAATACAAGTTACAGAGAAAGTCTGTCTGTCTGATTTATTAGTGTCGTGGCTATGATCTCTGGGTCTGCTTCCAAAACCCCTTGGCTCTGGCTATCACTCACTCAAGGCCATAAGGAAATTAAATCTTTAACACCAGAATTTAAGAGAAAAACGAAACGAAATTGCAGAGACCACAATTAATGCAAAATTATTTCAGAATTAATCAAGTTCAACCTAATTTTCACACCAACAAACAGAAGAAGTTGGAGAAATCAAATCACCGAGTGGTTTCAGCCATCACTTCTCTCCAAGAGCCTTTCAAGCTTCCCAGGAAGTTCCAGTCTCCACTTAGACTGTGTCTCTATATTGTCAAGGTTTGCTTTATAATGCACATGGAGAAGAAAACTACGAGCTAGCTAGGAACAAAACGTTAATGTGAAGATTGAATGCAAACTCATAATTTCTTTGTGAAGGCTTCTATTCTATTCTTCAATAAGGGCAAGTCTGGGTGAATCTGTGATTCATGTGAAAAAAAAAGAATCCTTGCCTTATTTATCTACACTGTGTCAGTGAACCAACTGGGTCCCTTCTCATTCTGCCACTTCCCAGCAGTTGCTTGACCCCAACACCAGCAAGATGAGGTTCTGTCAGAGCAACAGCAGTGCTGGAGGCTGCAGCAAGTAGTTTATCAGAGGAGGGTGTAGGTTGGAGGAAGGGAGCTCTGAAGCTCACCTGCTGAAATGAGCCTGTGTTAATCAAGTGAAAAAGCAGCAGCTGCAGCCTGGCAAACCTTGACTTTGGGATTCAATTAGGAAATACGGTTCTGACCAAGAAAACAGATAATTATCAAATGTTCCAGCTCTAACTGTGAAGTCTAAGGATGGATTGTTTGACAGGATATCACCTTTCTTTCAAAAGGAACTGCAGTTTAAGGCTACCTGAATACTTCCTACGTTTCATTTTTTTCTAGTGAAGTTTTCCAGTGCTCTTTTATTTTTTCAGCTTACTTATATGTGATGAGCTTACCTGTCTCTGTTCCTTTTCGAAAGGTTTTGCTCCACTCCTTCCATAAGATTCCTGAAGCACTAGTGAAGGACTTCACGTTTGTTGCCAGGCTGGCTGGTTATCAAGGTTGTCCTTAGCTCACTGAAGTACTATGATAGCAAAGCAGAGAATAACAAAAATGAGGTTTGGAAATTCAACCCAGGGTGAGTTACTTACATCCAGAGCACTCTTGAGAAAGTGCTTCATATAGTATCACAGAACCATTTATGTTGCAAAAGACTTGTAAGAACATCAAGTCCAACTGTTAGCCCAGCACTACCACAGCCACCACTAACCCATGGCCCTCAGCACCTCAGCTACATGCTTTTCAGCATCTCCAGGGATGGGGACTCTCTCACCTCCCTGGGCAGCTTGGGACAGTGCTTGACAACCCTGTTGGTGAAGAAATTTGTCCTAATTGCTGATCTAAACCTCCCCTGGTGCAACTTGAGGCTGTTTCTTCCTGTCTTATTGCTTGTTACTTGGGAGAAAGAGACTAATCTCCATCTCACTACAGCCTCCTGTCAGGTAGTTGCAGAGAGTGCTCATGTCTCCCCTCAGCCTCTTCTTCTCCAGGCTGAACACCCCAAGTTCTCTCAGCTGCTACTCATCAGACTTGTGCTCCAGCCCCTTCCCAGCTTCATTGCTCTTAGATTAAGAGCCTGGCAAACAGAGGTCTCAGATGCTGCCTTTCTAAACTGCGCCAGCAGTGGTACATCAGGACTGAAGCTTAGTGGTAAGGGGTGATGTGTCACTTGACCAGCGGGTGCTGGCCACCTAATCAGTTCCAACACAGAAAGCCACCTGTGAGAGGTGGCAGAAACACCCTTGACTACTTTTTGAGTCTTTTCAGAATGGTGCAAAGGTGTGCACTATCCTGGGGGCTCTAATCACTTCAGTGCTGTGACAAGACGGCCTCACTTTTGTTTCTCTAGAAGCCAAGTAATCTATATGAATCTCTATATTACTATTCCCATTATATTCTGGCAGATCCATAGACTAGTTAAATTACAACTTTTTATGACCTTAGGAAAATTTTACTTTAGTCTAGAAATAAATAACAGGAGGGGATCTTTAGTGTTATCCACTATCCTACTACTACAGCCAAGCAAGTCATATAATCCTGTTTAGTTTTTATTATCCTGGCTGTGTCAGTCAAAGCCTTATGGCCTTGGGCAGAAGCACACCCGTGGTATGAGCACCGATACAGACAATTATTCAGAGGAGAATGAAGCATTCTGATGAACCTGTGCCCAAGTACCTGGCAAAGTTTCTGAGCAGTCTGATATTGCAGTCAAGAGGCATATTGCCAGTATTCCCCAAATTTCAGGTGTGTAACAAGATAACTTGTTGAAAGTAGGCTGAAGATCAGTTTTTAGCATGCCAAATGGAGTGGACTTTTGAAGTCCATGTCTCTTGCAGGGTGTCATATGGAGTGGCAGGAGGCACAAAAGTCTGGCATTTGTTTGTCAGGTTTTGTTTAAAACCTCTACCACAAATCTCAAATGAAACACACACCTTCTCCACCAAAATCACAGCTCTGGTGTACACATGAGAAAATGGGGGTAACAAAAGAATATGTAGCAAAACCATACACTAATGCCAAGCCCTGACAGCTACACAGGATGACATGTAGTGTTTGCTGTAATGCCTGCTTGGCAAGTTCCTTGCCCTCCATCCAGTCCTGCTCACACCAGGTGCCTTGTGTGTTATGTCTCTTTGCTGGCAGTGTCTTTGCACTGCAGCACTACTGGAAGGGAAGGCAGCAGCTGATCAAAGAGCTGGGTCTCAAACTACTTAGGAACTCAAAACTGGAAGAGATGAAATACCTGCCTGCAACACACACCTTCCCTGCAGCTCTGTCACAAGGCGACAATTGCAGAGTTCAGTGTAGAGAAGACCACAACCCCGAGATCTTGTCCACAAGTTGCTTTTAGAAAAGAGGCATTCCAAGAGCAACTTCAGTCAAGCCCTTAACAGAAGGTATTAACAGCATCCTCAAGGAACAGGAAGGACTAACCTCTCTGCCACCCACTCAGGACAACAGCAAGAGGGAGACACAGTTGCTAGAGGATCAGGATACAGAGGGCTGCTTCTGCCAGCCTCTTGTCCCTGGGATTTAAATTAAACTTGCTGCTGCACTTTGGTGTGGAAACAATGTCAGGAGCTGTGTGCAACCATCTCACTTCATACTAAGCTGGTGCTGTCCCAGAAGATTTATCGCTGTTTGAGGCTGGACTTAACACACTCATTTTGGCATAACAACCCCTACTGGGACTGGCACATTTAAATGCCAATTTTTCTGAGTCCCCAAATAAACCTGATGTCTTCCCTTTGAGATGAATTACAGGCAAAGAAGATCCCATTAAAACAAAAGGAGAACAAGCAGCAAAACATGGTAAATGTGTGCTTGCCACCTCATGAACTGTAGAGCCAGAGACCCTATCTGAAATAAAAGAACCCACTTCCAACAAAAAACCCCATCAGTGCACTGAAATGAGCCAAGAAAAGGTGACTTTTACAGCCCTGTGTAAGAACATGTCCTACTTTTGCTGAACACAAAATAAACAACCTTGATGGAAAAGGGGCAATACAAATATTGTAGGTTTTTTTTTTTTTTCCACTTCTTTGAAAAGAAATAGAAAGCTTGTTTGTAAGTAAAGGTGCTTGTACATACCCATGTTTGCTAAGCAAAGCACATAATCATTAGAACCAGTCTAATTTCAGTACAAAGGATATTCTGCCAGTCACAAATTTATTCCATATGATTTACAGCTCCATGGTTTTATCTTCAAGAGAAATATTTAATTTCTTCTTATACTGAAGCATCAAAACCACATAATTAATATGTAGTCAGGCTAATACTTAAACACTATAAATCAGCAGCATTATATAAACAAAAGTGTCGTCTTGAACAAGATTGGGAATGCACAAAACTACTTATTTCCCACTTTTATAATGATGCAGTGACTCAGAGCAGATAGAAAATGATTAGTTTTCCTTCCAAAGTAGGAAATATTGCTTCCATCTGTAAAGTATAATATTGTGATGTCATAAAGTTTTCCTAAACACTGAATTTGCCCTTATTCCCTCTCAATCATTTTAAAAGAACTGCTCTCTCTTATAGAGCTTGGATTTAAATCACAATAACACACCGAGAAGATGAATGACAGTGCTATTGGATATGGCTAAAATTGGATCCTTCAGCACAGGTGAATGATGAGACAGCGCTTCTCTTCTTGATATATTTTCTTCTTCTATTAGTTTCCTTCCATAGCTGGGATTTCAGTTTGAATTTTAATGTATGCAGTTGCTGCTAATCTTAGTGTCTTCTTTTTTTTTTTTCTTTCCAGCACCCTCTTATTGTATAGACAATTCATTCTCCAAAGCAGTAATACACTGAGGCTTGTGACTGCCCAAGAGATAAAGCAATTCAGAATAAAGTTAGAGCTGGCTCTGCAGTGTGCCCAACACAACAGGTTGGCATCTCCAGAAACAAGGCTTTGCCATACAAAGAAATGCCCCCATGTAGATCAAGTTGTGCTCATTTACTCAGCTGCTTTTTATTCCAGCCAGTATTGCCTCTCTGAAGTCACCAGGGAAACATGATGGGTATATCCAAATTCATAGTTTCAGATTTGATTGAAAGGGCAAATTGCAGAGTATTTCCTGGTTTGCAGAAGCCTGCCACAGATGCACACGATCCAAATTGCAATCAATGCCAGTACTTAAGTGCGAGTGCTCAGATAATACCCCTCAAAACAAGTTGTTCCTGTGAAACCTTTCAGAAAAAGAAATTAGGTAACTGTTTTTCTAGGAAGCAATTTTTCTGACGTGATTGCCACAGCGTTCCTGTTTCACATTTCTACCTAAAAGCCAGCTGAGCTTGCATAACTTCTACTCCTGCTCAGTTCTGGAAAAGAGAAGACCTCACATTTATTAGGAAAAGGTTAATTATATACTTGCATGATTTCAGGCTGAGTGTAGAAGTTGGGGTAAAGGCTTGAGACGATTGTTCTTCACAATGAAGTGAACTAATCTGTAAAATACTCACACAATACATGAGCTGAACCCTACTCTCCACTCCTAGTATGAGTGCAATGGAGCAAGGTCCCAAGGAGAGAAATGGGTGGTTGGAAAGACAACAGCAGCTTTTTTTCTATGCTAAAGAATTATTTCAACTATTTGGGCAAGTGAAGAGTGCATCTGGTAGAGTTTCTTAAACACTCACTCTCTCACTGAGAAGGACAAGTCCAGGCAGTCGTCTGGATACAAACCATTGGTTTCTGCAGTCTTCCAAAATGATGCTGTCCATGAGGATTGACATCATCTGAAAGGCAATTCAGAGAGTTCCCATCAATATGGATGTTGTTGTTACACTGTGTCATGTCCTGAGAAGGCAAAATTGACAAAACCTGGACTAACCAAACTGAAATCACTTGGATTTCATGTATGAGCATGGTATTACAACAGTCACTCTTCCATGGAAATCCTTCTCTAAGTCAATCTACCGGGTGATGAAAGTTAAAGAAAACGAATGTCAAAGCTTGGCTCTGAAGAGAAAGCTGAAGTGAAAGTAAATATGAACTGAGATTTAGAGCTGGGTTAACTTAAATTTGTCCCATTGTCACATTGCTTCTAGGAGAGTAAAACACATATGACCAGTAATCTGTTCTCAGTTTCAGATTAATCCCTGGCTCCTCTTGAGAAATCTGGTTTTCCCACGTCCAGCTTTCTTTGTGAATGACACTCCAAGGCATGTGAAGGCAGCACCCCCTGTTTCCATGAAGGCAACTGTGATTACAGCAGTCTATAAACCTGCATCATCCCCATCGCAGTTACAAACCCAGCCCCTGATTTTAGACATTTGACTTCTGTGACTTACTTTAAGGATCTCTACAGCAGGGATAAAGCCACTTCACCAACTTCATAAAGCACCGAGATCTATCAACTCATGCAATTAAGTTCTATTGGCGCGCGAAGTGAAGCTACATAATTCACTTTGCTCGTTGGCTGGCGTGTAACCAGGGCCTTCAGCTAATGTCACGTGGACTATTCTCCCTCTGAGGCCTCTTCCAGTCTTGCTGTGCCTCTGTACCTCTGGTGTGTGTGTAGCTAGGAAGGGTAGGGCTTATTTTAGGGATTGGCACAATTTTTGTACAAAGAAATTGCGAAATAATGATAGAATCCATTTAAAGATAAAATGCCTTGAGATACGTTAGTCCAAAATGCCAAAGGCCACAACATACACGAACCTAAAAACATTACTCAGAGATTAAACAGAGTGAAAATTTGTAAAATGTCACCAGTAAATAGTTTGACTCACATTTATAAAATGTCTACCCCCTAAAACCAAACGTAGAGGAAGTAGAAAATCATTAAATCCTGTCTTCTAGGCCAATGAGTAGCTACGAGCGGGGTCTCCAGAGAGCTGCCACACTGCAAACTAGCCTGTAATAACTGACCCAGGTGAAGTCAAACAGCATGTTTCGCTAAATGAAAAAGATGAATCCTAGTGCTACAAATCACCTGGAACAGAGGCATCCACAAATCATTTCAGCGTTCAGGTTCAGAACACACGCTCTGGCATGGGAAAGGCCGATTCTTCATCTGACCTCACAGCTTATGCATCAGGCAAACTATTTTCCATTACTAATAGGGCAAACCCAGCTCTATCCTGCTCTAGAACCAATGTACACAATCCAAAACCTCTGCAAGAGCGCTAATAGGGGCTTGTATTCCAAACATGCAAAATAATTACAACTTCTTTTAATGCATTCATCGCCAGGTTTTCATCTCTGAGGTTGTAACAAAGCCAGTTGGTAGGGCAGAAGCGTTTTTCAGAGTAATTAAACTCACTCAAGCTGTGATTCAGGCAGAGCATCACAACTGGCATATCCTTATTTCTCAGAAAAAGTTCTATGCACAAAGAGAGACTTTCACTGTCATGTTCCACCTAAAAAGGGCATAGTCACAGACAAGTTCACAACTCACTCAGAGGGAAAGTCCCACCTTTCCAAACTCCACCTTTACCAAAGCATGTATGAGGATATCTCATCTCTAGTCTCAGAACTGCAGCTACACTGCAAATGAACTACAAAGGAAATATTTTAGGAAAGTCTTTGGTCTAAATATGGAAGAAGACCAGAATGTCCAAAGCTCACCTGGGGAACACTTACTTGTCTCTGTGCCTAAGTGGTACAGACAGTACTGGAATAAGCAAGGAATGTGATGAATGAAATATGAATTGATAAAAACAAAGCCAACATAAAGCAATCTATGTAACAGTAACTATTAATAGTGTTCTTTGATATTGGCCAATCAGGACAGGAAAAGCAAAAGCCTGCATCCCCCTGCTGAGCTTTGCCTCTGACCCTACAGCCAAACGTTTTTAATTCCACTTGTGACTCTAAGGATTAATGAAAGAGAACCTGTTTAGACATCATTAGCGATGCAGGGAACAGCACTGTCTTCAAGAATCAGCTAGGTCTTGTACCTGGACATGTCTAGATGTGTTTTCTTCATGGGTCAAGGCATTCTTTCCAGTTAAACCACACAGTTAGAATGCTTCCAGATGCTACTGCTTTCACCTAAGTCGTCCCTGATCAAGGAACAGCTGCTGGGACCAGTGGTACCACTGCACTAATAAGAGCAGGGCTGTAACACCTGCCCAGGAGCTCGCTGGAGCACTGATTAATGCCTCTCATGAAGTTATATAAGTTTATTACTTGCAGAGGTGGACAATTTGGAATCCCATAGTGTTGTCTTTGCAGATGTCTTAGACATCCCACTTCTTCCAAAGATTTTAAAACAAAAGAATCAAGGTGTAGGGCTCAGTATCAAGGGGTGCATGCATGAAATTGGGGCAAATCTATCTGTTTTGGCAAACCTCCTCTGTTGGGAGTTGTCAGGAGTGCATTACAGCACAGGCAGAAATCAATCAGCAATTACTGAGACTAATCCCACCAAGATGAAAGGCACCAAAATCCAGGATAACAGCCTTAGGTGTCCTTTCCCTGTTCTCCCAGCTTCTCTCTCACAACTATTGCTGCTGCTCTTTTACTCCACAGCTTTGATCTCCTGAGCTGCTTCTGTACATGCCTACAACAAGCTATTTGTGTTTCAGACACTTTTTTGTTTCACAGGGCTGCTGACATACTCCAGGAGAGACTGCACCCACAAACAAGCGCTGGGAGACCACCCCTGCCAGAGAGAACTTCTGTCCAAGGCAGGCAGTCTGCACAGATTTATCTGCAAGGCAACAAAGCTCGTCTAGACAGGCCTCATGCTACCTCATAATGAAGCTCTGCCTCTGCAAATAGCATGTTTACTTGACTTGACTTTAACTCCTGGGCCTAGGCATCAGGCTTTCATTTAATTTCACTGGTTCTCCTTCTTCTATTTTCACATCATACAGAACAGCCTCTTCCTACCTTGACAAGTGACATCCGCAGCTTCCCCCTTCAGACCTCACATTACCAGCCATTTGACGGTGCTGTGATCAGGAGAAACAGATTGACTCATGCAAGAAAGGATTTCTAGGTACTTGACACACAGCTCCCCATATATAAGCCCAGTTTTGTGGCTCCCCTGAGTCGTTCAGGTCATGAACCAACTGAAACTCTTGACACTTCTGAAGGAGGTTCTGAAATAAAGCGTTTTCCTCTTCACCTTTCATTTGTTTACACACATTCACATACATTTGCATTAGGATGGACATGTGTACAGAGATGATAGCCAGGATTGTCTGAAGATGAGGTATTGCCAAATGGCATCTACACATGAAGAGATGACTGCAGTTAGGTGGCCAGCACTACTGACTCCCAGCTGGACCCAGGCACAGGAGCAATCATTCAGCAGCCAACAGCAGCAGCACTGGTTGCATTTGAATTCCACTTCTTTTGAGAATGCATTTCCCACATGTTAGTCAGCTCCAAAGTGCACCAGTGAGCTGCATCAGCATTTTCATCCCATTTTACAGAGGGGCTGACTGAGGAGCAAAGCCTATGTGTGAAGCTACAGTGTCACAGACTGAGCCTGGGATAATCCCTGAGCTCCTTCCAGCCATCTCCCAGCCTTGGTCATGCTGCTGCTAGAGACCTGCAGTCCCTCTTACCAGGCAGCAGCAGGGTTCTGGTGGGCTTGCATGTATTTAGCATGCAGGTGCCAGGGGGAATCCCATGCCATGGTACACTCTCCTTGCTCCACCGTTGCCAGAAGCCTCACCATCAAAGTGGAGATCACAAAGCATCTCAACAGCAAAACAAAGCACAAAGTACAGAAGTAGAATCGATCCAACATATGGATTTTTTTTTTCTCTTTTTTCTAGGTGGAAAATACCCAGTTGGTAGAAACTGAAACATTTTACTTCAGGAAAGTGGCTTCTTGGATCCTGCCACAGGCCCACTCCAGCTGCCAGCACAGCAGGGGCAGACAAGGAAGGGGGTAGAGAACAGACAATCTATTTTCTACTTAGTTCAAAACAGCAACCTTGTCTTATCTTAAACGTAGGGCATCACTTTAGGGGGTTCAATAATGTTTTTCCTGACACATTTGTTCTTTACAAAAGGAACTATTGACAGGAAAGGATAAAGATCTCTTCTTCCTTCTGAGAAACTAGTGCTTCAGAGCTTCTCTTTCTTCACAGTCTCCTTCTTACTTGGGTGGAGGAGGAAAATGTCATCAATAGAGAGCACTTGCATCATTGCAGGTCCTGTAACCCATTTTGCTCCCCCACATGGTGGGATGAATATCTGATTCTGCTGCGGCTCATCACATTTTAACATACAGAACATGCACAGCTTTTCACCAACCACTTGCCTGGTAATAAGACTCCTTTGTTCCATTCAGGTTTGAAAAAGATTCAGATATTTAAATTGTTTTACCTATGAGGCTTATGGTAGGGTTTTACAGGTCTAGTTTCAGACAGCCTCCTCTTAATTTAGGAACTGTGATTTGTAATTTCAGTGTTGTTTGGAGTTCTCAGTTCTTCCATCGCCAGTTCTTCCTCATATCAAGAGATGGATCATAATTTACTAATAATACTAGGAAGATTTAAATGCTCCAAGATTATTAAATACCTTAAATTTTAATCTGTTGCTTTAAAATATTGATTTTACTAGAAAGCCTGACTTTCACACTGGTATTTTCCATGTCCAAAGCTGAAATCTCCAGATGAAATAAGAAAACTGAAGCTGTTATTTATGACGAAAGCGAGAAGCAGCCCATTACTCTAAATTACTAAAAATATTTAACTGCCAGAAGCAGCAAATCAGTTGAGAATTGCAATATATGAGAGTTTAAGAATCACACCTCTTGCCCTCCTGCATCATCAAATGACATCAGACCAACAAAGAGCTTTACACAAGTTGGCTGGAGGAGCAGAAGTGTGGCAGGATGATGGCGCTGTGGCTTCTGTGGGTGGCCTCGACCTGCAGCTACATTACAGCAGCTTTCCCCTTGGAAACTCTCTCAACCCTCTCCCATCCTGCTGTTAATTTGCATTCCATGTAGAGGCAGGCAGAGGGAGCTGTGGAAGGAGGGGGAACAGAGGAGAGGGAAGAGGGTATCGGACAGAAAACATAGGCAGTCCATGACACCTGGCTAACGTGGCCACAGAGCTCTTTTCAACAGCCTTCCTGCTCTGAGCTTAAGTAACCCTCAGACCAAGCTTTTCTTCAGCCTACATAGGCTAGATTCCTCCAGATTTCTGTTCACAGAATGCAACATTTCACTTTGTTTACACACAGTCCCATTACATATCTTTAAATAAACTAAAGTTTCAGGATTCCACATCTGAAGCTTGAAGTTGTGAGGAACTCAGTCTTGTGTTTCCATTTGGGACAGTTCAGTTGGATCTGGCCTTTTTGCTTGCTTTTATGAAAAATTAAGGCATAAATGGCTGGAAAAAAAACCCCAATCTTGGTGTCAGGACAAGGCATTAATTCACTGCATATCATGAGCTAATATACACCTGCAGATGATGGACTAAAATGTGACTTAAGTGTTATCTTTCACAGGACATCCCTACCAGTAATATGTTATGTCTTGCTGGGAGAGTTCAGAAAAGAGATGGCTGTAGATATGAAACAGGAACAGTTATGGGGAGTATGGGGCTTGGCATGGCCCTGGACATGCCTTTAGAAACAGGGGGAGTCACTTGAAGTTGGTCCAAACCATTAGCTAGCAGAAATAACCATCAAATAATACTGCACTACTTTGCATCAAACCTGAGCACATACTCAAAAAGATCCATTTAGGGTTTAGCTTCATGCTAATGACAAGCACCTGCAATGTGCCCATTAAAGTTACTCCACCAGATCCACTGCTGCCTTCTCTGTTTCCACTGTTAAAATGAACTGGCCTGTAACATCCACGTGTAGTGCAAAGTGGACTTCTCAAAGCTAAAGCTTCCTTTCACCATTTCCTATCTTTAGCCAGCAGTGAACTGCCTTTCAAGCAGTCAGCAGGATCACAGAGCAGATGTTTGTGCTACGCTTAGGGAGTAACTGCACCAGAGCTGAAGGCAGGCAGCAGCTACATCCTGCACACGAGCTGCTCATGGCTGAAGGTTTTGCTCAACTCTCCCATGGTTTAAAATGGCAATTTCAGTATCTTCTCTCTAGTTTTAGGGCATATTCTAACATGACAGAACACGTTCTCCTCAAATTACGGTTGCATGTGAATTTTTGATATGAAGGACTATAATGCTTTACCTATCTGACTCAGGTCCATCTGTCTCAAGGGAGAGCACATTCCTGGATGGAGATGTCAGCTTCTGCTATAGGCTCACTCACCTCTAGTAAAGCAGAATATCTCACAGGATGGAGCAGTTCTGCTTAGTCTCAGGGCTGGCTACATTAATACTGGAAGTGGAACAGTTAACTGCAGTAGCACTGAAAATGCCTGATGAATGAAATACCTCCTTCCTTCTGAAGGGAGGAGGGGATACATTTCATTAATTATTACCTTCCAGGGTGTGCTGACTTGCTTCCGTCTGTGCTGAATTTCATGTAAACCCTCTGTTGAATGTCACACAATCATCTGCTGCCTCAAGTGCTAGATTTTGTATTTGGATATCTGGTGTAGCTGACAGATGTTTACAAACTCGTGTATCTGCACAGCTTCGTTTTGCCTACCCATCTGTGCTCTCTGATAGACAGCAAATTATTCCACCTCAGGCTGGAATAATTTAAGATTGTGACATCAGCCCTTAATCTGCATTTTTTAGCTGGTAGCATTCAGTGCTTTTCAGTTACAGATACCAGAATGTCACTTTAAATTAACCTAAGCTGTTTGTTTAAGATTCAGCCATTTCTAAACAAGTGGCCATAACTATACAGCATTACAGCTGCTTTAAAGATGACAGAACTGTAATTAACTGGCACTTTTGGAATGCACAACCTGCCATCATTTGTAACACAAACTTCAGGCTGCTTTGGTGAAGGAGAAGGCTGAGCTCTTATAAACATAAAAAATTCATACACATTCCTCTGCTTTTAGCAGTATACGAAGAAACTAAGTTCAGGTCTTATAAATCCAGTTAGTCTGATCTCAGAAGAAGATCCGTGAGCATGTTTTCCAGTCCACACGGTGAGAGTCTCTCATTTTCTTGCACAGCAGGCACTCTTATCTGAGAGGTGGCACAGGATGAAGTTGGTGTCTGCTCCCAGCATCTCTCACCAAATGGCTAGTTACAGAATATTTAATCCTCTTGGCAGGAGACTACAGTAGTTTTACCTAACACCAAAGCCTTCCTCCAAGAGTCTATCTTCAGGAATGTAAATAGCCCTATGTCTAAATCTTTCAGTCTTCCTAAGGGACACTAGGACTTCAGGTGTTCACCTTTAAATTCCTCAAATGTGAACCATCATCCTTCTCCAGCTCCTGAGAAATCCTCTGAGGCCTTCCCTTGCATCAAATGATAGGAGTTAATGCACAAAAGCACGTGGGGATTTTCAGTGTTGCACGAGAAATCTGGATCTTTGCTGGATCATTAATTTTCTGAAATCTCTATTACAGAAGGGTCTTCCAAAATGCCAGCCAAGGGGGGAGGGAAGAAAAGGTCTGGAAATGCTGTTACCAGGAAAATAAAATGACTTAGTCTAAAACCAATCTGTGGCTAATCTCAAACTTCATCTACAGAATTGTAAAAAGCTGCATGTGGAGCTTGAGATCAGCTCTAAATCCTTTGTCCAAGGAACTTCAAGGTCTCCCACACTGAGCGTGTGCTCACGGCCAAATCTGACTGATGCTGACACCGAGGGGATGTGTGCTGAATGCAGCCCTCAGACACAAAGCCCACATGCCAAGGAGCACTCCTGAAGCTCACCTTCAAGCCCAGCATCTATCACAATCCACCTGGCCTTGCAGCAACACTAAGAGACGTGCAGATCTCTTTCCAGGAGCCCTGACGTTGCTTGCCACGAGGCAGCTGGGAGTTGCAGGCAGCTCGAGCGTAGGCTCAAAGCGTGTGGATGTCTGCCAGCAGCGGGCCCAGAGGCATCCCCCACGCAGCAACAGTAACCAGTAGCACAGAGAAAATTAGAACCAGGGTAATTATTTTACCCATATTTACCTTAGTTTAGCACTGATACAGAGATAATCAGCAGGGACAGGGAGGCGGGCTGTGCTTTTAAACCACACTTTGAAGGAAATCAGAGCGTTAAGAATCCCAGAAGCTTGGCTCTAACCACGCTATTCAAGGATGGTCCAGAAAGCAAAGTGACCTACTGTGCTCTACTGCAGCAGAGCAGTGTACTTAGAACTGTAAAAGCCTAATCCAAGTATTAATTACCGATTGCCTAACAGATTTCAAGCCTCTTCTGTTTTCAAACTGTTCATAAATTGATTCTAATTCCTTCTGTGGAACAATTAAAAGTGTTTTTGTTATGCTGATGAACTGAACCGTAACCAAAGCTATTGCAAACAAACAGAAAAGACAGATGATAAAGATGGTAATAAGCATATTGCTATAGTGTCCTGAAGAGTCACTAACACTTCTTAGCGAATATCATCTTTCACAACAACAACAGCAAAGGGTAAGAGCACAAGGCTACTCCATGCAGTCATCAAAACAAAATGCACTGAATATTATATTTCATACTAAATACATTACTCTGGCAGTTTGACACTCAACATTTCAATAGATATTGCGACTCTCTAACACTCTGCCTGAATTTCTGCAGATGGACTTTTAAGTATCAATGGAAGATTACTTTACTTGTCAGGCTAAAATGATTTTAAAGAATGGTTGCACACACTTCATTTTTAATTTTTTTTATTCCCCTCTTTTTTTTTTTTTTCCTTTAAAGGGAAATGAATCACAGATTCAGAAACACAGTTACAGGGAAAGGTCAAACCCCACGTTGTGCTGTAGTCCTTTGTGTGCAAGTGCTCCTTCAACTGTCTTGTCTCTGATGTGCCCACAAAGCACTGGGAAGATGTGCCCAAGTTATAAGCCAAGCAGAGATAAACTAAGAGTGTTCCCAAACCTCATCAATCTGTTGTGATATTGAGATTGAAAAGAAATGTGTTCTATTTTCTTTTTAAGCTATGCGGGTTCCTGGAGACACGTAAACACACAAGAACCTCAATTCTCTGTTAAAAAACACCCTAAACAAATAAAAACCCAGGAAAAAGATAATCAGCAAACCAAGATTCTGGATCTCATGATTTCAGAAGACACCTTGAGCACACAGATCTCTCTCAGGATCACAAGCAAACAAAAAGGACTGTAATTTATTAGCCCAGGAAAAACATGGATGTTGAGGTTCACTCCCAGAGTCCTGAAAATCAGACATCTGGCAACATTAAGTGGGACACGTGTTTAGGGTGTACTAGTCATTAGAAAGTTTTCAGCAACAAACCAGCCCCTTTCACCTGAAAGTGCAACTTTCCATTTGCCCCAAAGCAGCACTGAGCAGTAGGCGAGAGCTCTGCAGTAACTGCCTAATCCAACACTGGATGATTTCTACACAAGCACCATCGATGGGCCACTGCTATCACACCCAACAGCAATTAAGCACCCTTGAAAGCTGCTGCTGCTCTAGGATTCGACATTTGATTGTTAATTTTTTTTTTTTAATGGGGGAAGGGGACAGTGTCTGTTCACTGAGAGGGAGTTTCATTACTCACATGGCAAATGTGCCAGTAGCAGATCACGGAATGGATTGTTACCTTTCCCTATCCATTTTGTAAAGATATTGCTTTCTTTCCAGACTGCAAGCATCTCTTCTAACTGGATTTTGAATTATAATGTGAACTTTACAAAATTATTGGTGCTATTCATATCGCTAGTTAGATTCTATGGAATGGCAATGTTTTTTTGCCCTTCTACAAACCAGCATCTCTTAGTATTTTATATAAAACAACCACAGCCAGCAGAAATCCAACATTTCCAAGTAATGTAAAGTATTGCATTGCACCGAGTAAACAGGGAATAAAACATTTTTATACTTCTCCTTTAACTTATTTGCTTTCTGAAAATATTTATGCAGCATAGAAGACTGGAGGTTACTGAGAAATACAGCCAGTTCCTCCTCCTTAATTGAAACATTTATGCTTTTTGTTCTGCTAGCAAAAAGCAATGAACAGTAATAATGCAAGATAAATATACAAGAAACTTATAGATATGATTGTAAAACAACATCATCCTAATGTTTTCATTTAATTACCCTGAAATGTATTCTATTTAATATTCATTACTCAAAAGCCAATTTAAAAGAGAAAGAGGTGAAGGGACTTATTCAGAGAGACGGACTGTCATTCACTGCAATAGTTATCTAATATACAGAAGTTAATAAAGCAGATTAATCTACAAGTCCCTTTAAGCCATCACTGAGTTTAGAACAACTGCCTCTTTGACCTCTAACCCTCCCGCTGTGCACCAGTAGCAGGTGCCAGCTGCACTAAAATGATGGCTGAGCATTTGAAGGCAAAGTCTTTTCTTACTTTGCTTTTGACCAGCAGCTGACCCTGTAAGGAAGGATTGTTTCATGTGCTGGCCTAAAGGCTACATAAACCAGTAACCGATAAACAAAAGCATACATACACCAGCTGCCTAGCCCGGGGCTGCACATCCAACACTGACACCTCTAGCGGTTTGTGCTCCAAGCCGAGTCAACGCTTTTTGTTTCCACGCATGAATTCTGCACAATACTTGTTACTTCGCGGAACTAAACTTCTCTCCATCCCCAAAACTGTTTCTGAGAACTATAGCACAGCTTGGATGATTAAGGGGAGACTCCCAATTTGATTTAGCACCATTATTAAGAGCGTGAAATCTTCAGATACGTCACTAATGATGATGTATTTTAACATTCAAAGTCGCGCAATTCAATTACTCGATTCACACGACAACGAATCACAACAAGGCTTTAAACAAAGCAGAATTAGAAAAGACACTAAGCTCATTAATTTTTGTTCTGCTTTCTTCATTGACAGCTATACCTTTAGCAATATACTCGAAACTGAGGCTGCTCCTGCCTTTGTACACGTGCAGGAAGAAGAAGGTGTAAACCAGAAGGAACTGTATTTTTCATTAAGATAAGATGGCTTTGACATACTTACTTTGCTGATACAAATTACACAACCACAAAAACAATCAGAGTAATGATTAAATGCAGTTATGTACATGGGAGACTACTAGTGCAAATGTTAACATATTTAAATGGGTTCCCTTCATTAAAAAATTATATATGATATTAAACCATCAATCAAATTGAAACACTAGAGTCTAAACGTATTGTCACTGGTTAAAATAAATGACTCTGAGACTGGATTTTGGCTCACTCAATATGGTGCCTTTTCTGTTGCTTAGCCACCCGAGTCTCTGCTGGCTTGGGCTACAGCTGGTATATCTCCATCCCTTTCAATTAATAAAGAAAGTTATGATAGTATTGGATAACACTTTTAAATTGTGCTAAGAGGCTGAAAACAGATCTCACAATGAAAATCCCTCTCTCTGCTGTATCTGGCCTCTCAAGCCAGCAAAAGCTAAGCACTCAGATCCAGCTGAGCCTTTAAACACATTGAATTTTAAGCACAGAAACAGTCACACCTGTGGGCTTGATCTGCTCTTAAAATTAAGCATATGCTCACATATGTGGCTCGAAGTGCTCAGGTACTCAACATCTCGCCCAACTGCTCTCTGTCAGTTCAATGCAGATTTCTTTTTTGTGAGGTGCTTGGATGCAAGTGCTTCTGCACAGGCTGTGAAGCGTGCATTACAAACACCTCTCCTCTTCAGGGTTTTATTTCAATTACTGTGCATAACTCCACACAAGCTGTATATGGCACTAAGGTTTCACTGAAAAACAAAAACATTACTGCTTTTACTACATAAAAGGGAAAAAAAAAAGGAAAGTAGCAATTCACAATACGATTTTATTTTAGTAATGCCACTTGGTTATTCATTGCAACTGGCATCTTTACTTTCTGGTTTACATCTACTATCCAGTGCTGCTGCAGTGCTTCATTTAACGCATCTTTGTCACTCGGTCAAGTTTTTAAGTCAGCCTGGTGAGGTGTTCCCTGTCAAGCCACATATCCCCCTGTTACTACAACACTGCCCACATCATCCCTGCTCCCCTTTTCAGCACTGCCACGCTCATCATCACCCACACCCTCAAAGTTCTTTGTTCACTCACATACCTACTGCAAGACTCCTTCCCCAGAGATCACTCTCCAGTCCCAGAAGGCAAAAGATGCCAGTTCTTCGCACTGCCCATTTTTCCCTACCCCAAAAACTCTGAACCCTCAGAAGGGCCCAGCACAGGCACAGCCTCAATCTGCAGCCCCTCAACCCTAAAATGACTGTCTGCCAGAATTGTGCCTTGCTGGGGTCCCAACTTGGGCTTGGAAGCAGAGCGTAGCAGCCATGAGGCATGTGCCTTCTGATTGTTTTCTGGCTGTGCCAGAGGCATGCAGGGCCTTCACACCTCTGGGCAAAGCCAAACAGCACTCACGGCCATGCTGACGCTGGTGAGCTGGTGTTGGCAGCATGCTGTGTCCTGGCATGGACACTGTGCAGATCTAATCCAAACACTGCTACAATGTTCAAACTCACCAAATAACGTCCTTATTCTTACCCATGTGACTCTCCTGGAAAGGATGCCCAAAATGTCATCACCGTGTGACACTCCTTTGCAATCCTTACCCCTACACCTCATGGACCCCTCTAGGAAATGCCCAGGAAAGGAAACAAACGCTGAAATGTCTCCAAAATTCTGTTTGTATTCAGCTAACAGCCATTCTGCCCTTCCACATCCAGCACTGATTACTTCAACCACGGCTACACAACCAGAGCTCTTTCCCTCTCGTGTGTGGCTCTTAGGAGCATTCGTCAGAACTACAGGTGAGAGATGCCACAAAACTGATTCATTTTTTAGAGAGAACTTACATGAATAGTACTTCACCATAACAACACTGAACAGCCTAATGTGTACAACCCAGCCAGAGAAGCATTAACAGAAGATAAAGGTAGCCTCTTAAAACCAAAAATGATACTTTCATGGGTAAAGTGGGGCAACCACTGGCTTCATTTGTCAATCCTGGAATAGCAAAGGAAAGTGGGAGCCTTTAAAGATTATTAATGTGCTTATAAACTGTAAAGTAACAGCAATAGTTGAATGTAATAAACTTAATACCGCTTTCTAACCATATATCTCAAATTACTTTGCACGTTAATCCAGTTTAGTTGCAAGACACCATCGTGAAGTGGTTGTTTGCAGATTAAACTCTGACTAAGTAGCTCCTCTGGGGAAATAAAGCCCATGGCACAGCAAAAGGTAAGGCCCAAGCCACCAGCCACTGTTACACTTCAAGAGAGTGTCATAACTTGCTCCTAAACGTTCAGAAGTTGTTTCACTTCTGTTTTCTGTTGTTCCTGTCTTTGTACAGCCACATCAGCCTATTAAAAAATAACGGCGCTGCTGTAGAACACACATAAGCAAACAAATTGAGAATTAATAGGGTTTAATTACACACCTCTGCTACTCCAGAGGCTTAGGAAGATGAAAGCCTCAGTCACGGACATACACCTATTCACTGAACGGCATTCGGATGCTGAATCGCCTCATTTAATAGCGACCTTGCGCTCATCTGTCAGCGGTCGAGCAGAAGAGCAACGAAACAACGCCGTCGCTGTTTCAGGTACTGAAACGTCAGCAGGTGCCCCGCGGGCGGGCGCACGGGCCAGCGGGACCTCCCCACGGGCTCCCACCGGAGCGAGCCGGGGCCTCGCTCCGCCGGGCTCTCGGCTGCTTCTCCCGCCCCGGGCGGCCCCCGGAGCCCGTCCCGCCGGCAGGGGGCGGCCNAGCCGCTCCGCTGCCCCCGCTTCGGGCCCGGGAGGGAGGGATGCAGCGGACACCGGAGCAGCGCGGTCTGGAACCGTCCGAGGAGAGCCCGCATCGCCCGCCGGGCTGCTGCGCCCAGAGGGGTGTCTGTGTCCTTGGAGGAAAGGGACAAGTGCAGGTCGGGTTGTTGTGCGGCTCCACAGAGAACCGAGACGGGCTATTCCTCAACCTGCTGCTGGAAATGTTAATTATCCCACTACTTCCAGAGATGCAACTTGCAAGAAATGTTTTAACTAGCAAATAATTGCAGTTATCATTGCATCAGTTTAGTTTAAAGAGCTGACAAACCTCTCTAAACTCGAAGCACAATTAGTCATTAGGGTCTAGTTTTTCAGCACTGTTAAGCAATTTGTAACCCATTCCTTTTAATAGGGTTATGCATTACTTAACTGGCACAGATGTCTTGAAAACTGAAACCGCTGGTTATGAAGCAGCAACCTTGTTCATTAGGTTCCATGATAGTCAAATCATCTATAAAAACCAGTGTTTAATGGCCAGCCGATGAATAATCAATGTCTCACTTTTCATCTGAGTGTGAAAGTGAGAATAATCTAATACACCATCCCCGTGGTAAAACGCGAGGCCTTGGGTTCCGTTTCTATTCAGGGCTGATTTATAACCCAATGGAAACCTGATGTAAACATATGATCAATGAGTCCCATCATTGCTGATAATAACCCCCAACCGGCCCACTCCCTCATCTCAAAAGCCATCCCTTTAGGCTATTAGTTTCGTCCAGCTAATCCTCTGTACTATTTCTGCCTGCTGCTTTTACCTTGGCCATCCGTTCAGTCCAGCAGACTCAGAAGTAATTTTATACGCAGCAGAGAGCGGGTGGAATTGATTTTTCACTCAGTGCTCAGTTCCCATCTGAATAATTATCAATTTTACTGCCTCATAAAGGGAAGAGTCAAAATTTCAAATCAATTCAAAAGAGCTTCTGAGACTACAGAAACTGTGCATGAGAATAAAGGTCAAAGTTGTCAGTGACCTCGGGAGATGATGTCAGATATTAGTACACTGAGTAGTTGACATCAGAGGCACTCAATATGATATGACTAGTGCTAATGCAAATCATATTTATGCTGACTACTGGAGACCAGCCATTAATATTTAAAAGAGTACGTGAAAGCCTGCATTCAAAATAAATATAACGTATTCGGCGGAATCTGAAGTTAATAAAGACAGATCACCACCCAGCCATAGGCTGTGAACGATTACTGCACATTAACTGACAACGGATTGCATCGACATCACCACAAACGCAGGGAGGACCAGTCCAGAGCCAGGGTCGCTTCTCTGTCCCTTTACACTCAGACCACTGCACGCACAGTACAACACGGAGCAATCTGACCCTACCCAAACCACCGGCTTCATCTCTGCTTTCCATGAAACTATTCTGAGAGTGATGTCGATAATAAACACCATTAATATTCTCACAATATGCTATATACTGCCAGGAATATATTAGCTACCATTAGTTCCTTTTCACTTTCAATTAGAACAGTAAAAAAATGACAGTGCTAACTGTGGGGGCTGTAGGCCAGGCTCTTGCCAAACGACACCATTCCTATTAGGAAAACACAGAGATGACCACACCAGTCATCTGCATGCTGTTAATAATTTCCACTTGCCTTAAAAGCCTCTGAAACACGTCTCCTGAAACGGCATCTTTGCAATTGCATTAGGAATCCAGAAGTTCTTGTAAATATGCCTTTTTCCAACAGTTTAATGAGATTTTAAGGGAAGGTGGCACAAAGCAGATGTGGAGATACGTGGCTATGAACATCCTGATCTCCCCATAAGGTACTTGTGCTACGATAAACCTGACGGAGCTGGGAGGGGGAAGTCTCTCCAAAGCAGTAGAGCAGTCCCTTCCTTTTCAGAAGCATGAGATTTGATTTCTATCGTATTTACCTTTAACAGACAAAAAAAAAAAATCCCACTGAGTCACTCACTGCAAAATAAAATATTACAAACTTGATAGCACTCAGGCATTCAATTCACAGATTTCATTATCAAAATGTGTGGTTCAATGCCAGAATTTGTTCTTCTTCCTCCTAAAATACTTCAGAGAGCTTTCCTTCCCATTAGTCTATAGATATGCATCGATCACCTCACACATCTCTTCTACGAACAAAAATGAAACACCAGGTTTGAAGATACTGTCCATCACTGCTTTTCAGCGTGACCAAAAGTATCTTCAATCTTTGGTTGTCACGAGAACATGACTGAAGCTACTCAGGGTTGTTCTGTTAGTCAATGCTATCCTTATATTCAGTATCACGATTGAGATATGTGAAAATACCCCTTCGAAAAGACTGCTACGTCACCTGCTGGAGAATTTCTGGGTTCTGCTGCATGAAATGAAGCAATGTTTGTCAATCCTGTGAAACAGTTCTATTTCTTACAGTCTTCTTGCCTTCTTTAGCGAGGTGCTTGAAGAGGTAGGTGACAATATAGTCTAAACTAGCACAATAGCTGAAGGACACAATTGTATCTGTGTAAAAAACAAGGACACAGTTTTTAAATTGTTTCCATAAAAGGATAAGTAATAATGACATTTTTTAGTACTTAGAGAGCTCAACGTTAATAATCTCTTTGACATTAGGCTAATGGTTGACAAGTCTATTTTTATGAGTTGACTAGCTTTGAAGACTAGTTATTAACACACAGTGGTATTAAACCTTTGCTTTTGAATAAATGGATAGATCCATATACTAGAGATCCTCTGAACTCCAGTGAACTTTGTTCAGAACCGTATGGATGCAGCTGCCCCTTTGCACAGTGGAAAGTGCAGGATTTTACTGGTGTTCAATTTCACATTCAGGTGGCTCCAGAGTCCTGGAAACTAAAGTTCTGGTTTGATGTGCTTATTGGAAAGGCAAGTTTAAATCAAGTAGAGCTGCTGTCCAGGTTTTTCTCAAGTAGTATTTCACGTTTCTCTGCCCCAAATAGCATATAACCAACGTCAAGTGGCAAACAAGGAATGAGTGCCACCAGAGGTAGTGAAAGGGTGATTACTGAATACCCAGTTAGTCATTTTTCTTAGCAACTGATAATTCAAGTAGGTTCAAGTCCATTAAATATAGCTGGCAACAACACAGCAGCACTTGCTACCAAATGCTTAATAAACGTCCCCAAACCTGAAAGTCACCAGAGCAAAGGGGGATACAGTCGAAAAGCAGAAGCAAAAGCCACTTGTATCTTTACTTACTGTTTCTATAAGTAAGGGAGATTAAAAGCTTAAGCTCATTTGCAGAGTAAATCTGTCCATCTGATTTATGTAAGTGATTTTGTCGCTGGGTGTTGCCTGCTGTGCCACAGGATTTGGCTCACTTCCCTGCCTCAGCGCGGGAACAGCGTCCTGGGCCTCGGCTTTCATGCAGGCTCTCCTCACCTTGCCCCTGCCCAGCTGCCGCCTCCTTCTGCCTGACACCTGAGACACTCCATGGCCTCAAGGCTTCGCCTCAGACATTTACAGCTGTGCTTCCTCCCAGCTCTGCTCCTGCAGTCCTGGCCACAGCCTGAAACAGTTCCTGGTTGCACCACACCAACGCTGACTGAAACTCCCCACACACCCTGGCTTAACCTGCTGGGTGCAGATCTCAGCCCTAACTGATACCCCCTGCAATTTCCAACATCAGATTCAAACGAGTGGAGCCCTCAGGACTCCGTTCACTTGCCACTGACTTCATCTAGGCCTAGACAAGTTCTTTGATAGTTCACAGTATTTATTTCAGATGGGCCACTGGAGTAAGAGGTGTGTGGGGGTTGCAAAAGGAATTAAACTGTTAAAATGCTCATTCTGAAGGAAAAGGGATTAGAAGGATCCAATTAAATGTACCTTGAATTCTTTAAACTATGCTCATTTGGAAGCTTGCCAACCTTGCAGTGTTCATTTAAACACATCCCTCTAGACACTAAAGTATTTTGATCAGTGTCTGTTTAACTCCTTAAGCTCTGCACTGACACTATTAACCCTTTATCATCTAAACACTGATGGTGTTTTGCTAAGAGTGTTTTGAAGTAAACACTTAAGAAACTTTTACAGGCAAAGAAGATACAAGTGTTCTCCTAAGACCGGATCTTCCAAAGCACCCAGTTGATTTGGCAGCAGTGGTTGAGAGCAATCTGACAGCTCACAGAAACGAGCTGGAGCGTCTCCACTCTGTCTCCACTGGACCAGTAGCTTATGAGCTACTGAATTGAACAGGGCAGGATGTTAAGGCACGTTGTCAGAACAAAGCTGAGTTCAAAGTTATGAGTCTTGCCAAAGTAAAGACAGCAGAATTTGGCAGTCGTCGTGTTCTCAATGAAAACAGTCCTGCATATAAACTAGAAATGTAATTCACGATGGAATTGAATCACCATCAATAACAACAAGTGAGAGATCTGAAAATACATATTTCATAGGAGGGCTCTGCTGTATTTCTAAACCAGTGCTTAACTCTATTTCTTTTTAAATTGAATAATACAAAGTAAATCACTATCATCAGTTTACAAAACAGCAGTAGTTCTAAACATGCTGATACTGTACAAGTAGATATTTTACATTCGACAGTAAGTGATTTTAGCAGGACAAGCAGACAGGTCTATGCTATCATTTGCTCATGAGAATCTGATATGAGTGTTAAGAGCTACTTAAATTTGCCCATAACTATATATCAAATATGCTTCCCTATGCTCATTTTTCCTTTTGATTGCAAGGATATAACAGACAGGGAGCGTCAAGTAAACTCCCTTGAATGACTCTTCTGGGCATGTGGAACCTTGTGCTGGAGCAGAATAGTGTTCTCACTAAATCTTGGCAAGACAAGCCAGACAACCAAATAAATAGAACAAACAAGGAGCTCCAGTCCTGGGCTATGGAGAGAAGAAATGGGTGGAGAAGACAGGCTAAAGATAGAATTATGTTAGTAGCTGAGATAAGGGCTTGGGATAATCAGGACAATGCAGTCAAACCACATTTCTCACTTTTGGGCAGCTCAACTCTGTTGCCTGTGAACTAATCATTTGGTCCACAAAGCAAGCAGGCCATGGCTACAGGAAACCAGCCCAAACCAGCTCCATGTGTGTCTGCACTGATCCAGGAGCAGTTCAGTAGCCTTGTCAAACAAAACTGAGCTTTCTGGAAATCCCTGATGGCCAGGGAGGTGCTGCTGGTGGGCAAGGGACAAGGATGACGACTCTGGCATCAGTCACCTTCACATTCAGCTAGCTCTTCTGGTCTCTTCTTCATTTCATGTTTTGGGAGCTTACTTCACATGCATTTCTTTATTATCTGTGTGGTTTTGCGTCATGTAGGCAATTCCAATTGGCCATTAGCTCCAGTGACTGAAAGTTGAGCATTTTTGTTAGAATTGAGTTATATTGTTTTCAAAAAGCCAATAAAAGTCCTAAACAACTTGAGGATGCCTTTTGGTCTCAACAATGTGACAGCAGCCTGCTGAAGGGGAATTACATTTTCAATAGTTTAATGACATTGCTGAATCTCTGCAAATGAAAAGATTTTGTTTTGGTTTTCACATAAAGGCAAGAAGAGGGAGTTAAGTGGTATTTTCCCTGTCCATCAATTGCTTACAGTTCAATACTGGCATTATTTGCCTTTGAGACTAAACCTGGAAAGTAAATGGATTTAGCAATTTAACATCTAAATTAGGCAGCAAGACAGAAAAAATGTTTTACTTTTTCCTCAATGAATAGCATGCTATACTATTAATCATATGAGAATTAGAAAAGCTTTGTGGAGATTAGTGACAACATGCCAGGCAGACTACATTAAAAGGCTCTGATCCACTGAGTCAGCTGTGAAAAAGCCAGGTAAACACTTTAGAAGAGAACTATTGGAGTGTTTATCCTCGTAATAAAAGCTTAGATGAGGGCTTCCATTATAGCTGATTTACAGCTAGGCCCAGCAGAAGGAATACATATTCTTTCCCAGTGTTTATAAAGCGTGGAACCAAGCAAGGTATTTACTCAGCAACAGAATGAACACTCCTCAGAAAGAAGGATTTGGGGAATGTTTATCCTACAGCTGACAACAGTGAGAGTCTCAAAGCTTTCACATCCGTAGAGGGAATAGAGAAAAAAAGTCAGATACTTCTGTTTTTTTTTTCTCTTCTGTGAAAGAGAAGTGATCTCCTGGTATTTAATTTTTAAAATAAAAAGACAGGTATTTCATTTTTATAAACATTTCTGAAAATGACTTCGATGTTCTAATCAGTTTAAAACACAATTTCCCCTCAGATGGCTTATAGCCCTGAGCCCTACTATTCTGAGATGTTCCTGTGGCACTGATATAATTCAGTGAAAACGGCAATGCTTGGATCTACTTACCCATTTTCCAAGGGCAGAAAGATGTATGTGACCAAACAACACACAGGAAACACATTTATATTTCACTGCCTGACAATTGCTCACATCCCAAATACAAAAGATGTTAAAAGGGATAACACATTTAGAAGAGTAACTTCAGAAAATGTAGTGGCAGATAAATCTCGAGATGATTAAAAGGAAATAAATCAACAATGAAGAGCTATAAACTCATGAAAGAGTAGTTCATCTGGACATGTCATTGCAAAAGCAAGGAAAATGATTCAGTTCAAAGCCAAAAACTTTAGGAACACAAATGAGGAATTGAATTAAGTATTAAGAAATACGATATTATGGAAAAAGAAACACTTGAGCACTTCAACCTCCAGAATCCAGCCTCATGCCCAAAACAGAATCAACATCAGACTGGTTCTGTGGGATCTTGTCCAGGATCTGGGCATATCTCCAAGGATGGAGATTCCACATCCTCTCATATGGACACAGCCAGGTCTTACTGACAAATCTGCCAAGTCTCAAAGACTGAAAAACTACCTGAGTTTGGAGGAATCAGAATAAACAAAGAAAAAAAATGAATACAAAAGTGAGGATTTTGATGGATTGTATCAAATCTTCAGTGAAGTCTGGGGAAGTGAATAATTCCTACACATTCTGTTTTAGTGTCATGTGTTTGTATTTTAGATACTTTAAGGACATTAAGATAAAGTGAAGCAGAGCACTGGTTCAGTAAATAGATGAAACATGAAAAAAAAGAGTTGCTAAAATTTGAGTTGATACTTTTCTCAGCAGAATCTCAGGAGTTCCCCCAAACACAAGTTATCTAAGAAAACATCCATGTTCCTAAAATTTAAGCTCCCAGATACCCATACCACAAAAGCTTGATGTTAAAATTGGTCATATGTACTTTTCTTACTCCTCCTCCTCCCTGCCTTGAGTGAGACACCAGCACTTTTTGAGAAGGGAAAATCGACTTCACACATGAAAGCTGAAGCTTACATAGCTTGTACATTTTTTTTTCCTCTTATGAATTCAAGTTTCAAAGAGATGGTTAAAGTGCACTTGGTATGCTGGTGAATTATCAACATGAATCTAGCCAATATCTCAAGAAGAGATGTAATGTGGAGTGGTAACAGAGGGCAGGAGCAGGGCCTGCTGAACTGACAGCTGTCAGTCAAGCTAACCTTTAGTACAATACGACCATCTGCAAACAATCAACAGGCAGATTCCCAGCAGAATCAGCCTACAGGCAGAAAGTGCTGTACCATCAATACAGGTGACAAAGCACTCAAAATATCTGGGAGAAGATGGATTTCTGCATTATATAATAAAATGACCAGAATACTTCTTGGCTGCTGTTGCTGAGCTATTCACTACCCATTTCCTCTCTAAGAGTGGTTCCCCTCTTGCAGCAAAAACTGCTGAATGTGTTTAACGTAGCAAATGCTTTGTGAGTCTTGGTGCATTCAGACGTTCCTATGGGGCTTGGCTGACACTTGGCAGCAATGAGAAATCCCAGCTATTATACAGAAACATCTATACACACTAACCTTATACATTCTTGTTGGGTTTTTTTTTCCCTTCATAACCACCCTAATCAAGAAATATGACTGTAAGGTGCTGAACAGTTTCTCAGACAAAAACTATACAAATGCATGGCATTCCTAGGTGATCAGAATGTAACTGCCTGAGTTATTTTTAATTTCCCCAAATGCTCAGTCTCCTCCATATTCTAAATTACTTTAGGCTACCCCCCTCATTCCCACCCAAACCCCAAATATTTGGACAGTCATCTGGTTAAAAAGCATAAATGAAACCATGCAAGAGAATGAATTCAACTGCAATCAGACTCCTGTATTTTTACTGCTACTCCAAATATGCTGCTGTTGCACTGATTCTCCTCTAAAGTACATACTTGAATTCTTTCTTTAGCAAAGAGTGATTCTTACCTACTGCAGTAAGTCCTTCAGATATTGAGGTAAGAATACAGATTAGGACATGAGGTTCTAAACTGGTAATAAAACTCGTATAATCTTGGGTCAGATACTCCAGAAGTGGGTAGTAAGACTCGCTTAGTTTTTGATATTGCTGAAAAACAAAAGAGTACACACTTGTAGACACAGATTACCATTGACTAATATGAACAACATTAACAGATGATAGAAGAATCTGTTACAGTTGTTATGATGTCATAAATTCTAATTTAGCCATTAAAATAGAATATTTAGGGAGACAAAGTATTTCCTTGTCTTCAGTAGATTTCAACGTTTCAGATCTACCATAGCAGAGAAACTTGTTATTAGTTTAAAATAAGCTCAGGATTACACCCAATGCTGCCATGCTCTGACATGCTACTCAGGATCATCTGCTAAAAGCAGCAGAGCATTCTGTCCAGGCTGCCACTTCCACAGGACTGTGGCCTGTATCTTACCTTCTGCTGGAAATCTATTACCACGCATTTCCCCATCCCAGAGATGGACTCTCGTGGTTTTTTCTGCTGTAACAGGCTCTGTGCAGGCAAAGGCACTTGCTTGAAACCACTGGCCCTATCATTTTACTCTTAAGGACTCTTACTTAGGACATTTCTTGTTGGACAGCTAGGAATGTGCCAAATAATGCACACTTGACCATACAACCAACACACTGATTTTAATTGAGAGCAACTTCTCAGTTCCAAGGACTTCCCTTCAGTGACAAGCATAAATCTGGGTACTAACCATCTTTAACTATCTTGAATTTGCCCCTCCGTGCAAGTAAATGACTGCTCTGAAGTGTCATGAAGAAAATTCCACTAATCAAACTTAGGCTGACATTGCACAAGATCTGTTGTGTTCCCACAGAGAAGTGGGAATGTGGCGTACTTCAAAGTTTCAGATTTTATGGGGAATGCACAGTGACAACTTACGGATTGAGACTAATAGCAGAGTGGTTGATTGTGTGAGGACATTCTACAGTGAACGCAGGCAACACAAATGGCTTTGTGACTCCAGAAAAAATTCTACTTTTCTCTCATTTACAACAAGCCTGGTGAAAACTCTGCAAAAGCTCCCATTTTACATGGCAGCTCAGTCATACCCGCACTAGAGATGTCACTGCAGAAATCAATTCAAGTAACTGAACTGAAAACTGCATTTGAGCTGTTCTAGATCTCTCTGTCTCATTATACCAATACAAAGCCTGTGGTGCTGTTATTTCATATTTCACGTAAAGACTCCCAAGATGAGTAATTGCTTACTAGCAAGTCACTGTGGGATACTGAAAGCAGCATTTTGACAAAGGCCTGAAGTACATTGTCAAAGTGGTTGTCCCCAAACAACTTGAAGATGCCAAAGCTGACATAATTTCCACATAAGGCAGATTTGAGTGCAGAGTAACAGATGGAAATGCCCTTGAGTTTCAACGGATAGACCTGATCTTTTGACAAAGTCCCAAGAGAGAGGATCTGATTACCTGTTTTCATAAAAAGAAAGAAAGAAAGAAAGAAACTTGTATAAGCAGCTGCAAATCTCAAATATTTCAATGGCACAATTTAAACTTATGTTTTTTGTCTTTATTTTCATTACTATTTGGAAGAAAAATTGTTTCTGCATTTGACATAAAAAAGCACAGCTAGAGCTTAAAAGCCACTAAGGAGTTAGTATGCAACATTTAAAGTAAAAGCTATGGAACTCTTTGTCACTGATATACAGCCAAACCATGACTGGATCTATCAATGTGAATTCTTTAATCTGAAGAGACTTGCAACATATGGTTTTACAGTTTTTCATGCTGCAGCAAAACCTGGTTTTGGTCCATTACCACGACAGTCCCTTGGGATTGATCTGATATATACACACCCTATATATATATCCCAGAAAACAAATATTTCCATCAAAAAAGCCTCTATTTTACCAGTCACAGATGGGAATGACTTTTTAATTAAACTCCATGTTTATAACGTAAAAATAACAGATAATAGTAAATATTTGTTGTTGCTACTAACAGACATTAGTGACTTTTGGATCCATTGTGCAGCAGTGCAGTAGATCCAACTGCAATCCCCTGTGCAGATCTAATTATTCACAAGGTCTCATTACTGACTTTTCTAAGTATCTTGTAATAATTTAATGCTCATCTTCACAGCACCCCAGAGTTAGTCTGTCTTCGTGACAATTTTTTGTTAACCTGAAATAATTAATGAAAGTGAACTACACCAGCAGAGTGAACATGGCACAGATGAAGTACTTTGGTTCTACCATGAAGCAGCCCTACTAGGTTGACCACCATGTGATGTTGACCTTGACAAGCTTGACCTGCACAGAAACCATGTGCCTGATCTTCACTTCATTATCACCCATTGGTCTTGGCAATTTTAACTACAACAAAACAACATAAAACTATACCTTTTAAAAAGTATTCCTGCAAATGAAAGCACAATAGTCTACAGATCAGATGTTCAGTTGGTCTGCTTTCAGTCTCCAACCTTTTCGTCGTGGCCATGTGATGACAAGGATCAAGCAGCAATGAACAAACTGGGCATTAACTAGTCACATTTCCAAACATTATCAGTTGAGAGAGGTAGTTATGATGACTCAGTTTTACTTTCATAGTAGGCAATTAAAAGATGTCCCTGGGTCTGTCTCTAAATTTCTCCTCATGCAAATTTCCACCTGCAAATCATACGTCTGCCTTATTGTAATTCCTTCTCTTAATGCTATTGATTACCAAGCATGAGGAATTTATATCATATAATTAGAAAAATGAGAGGAAAAGCCTAGTTTCTAAACATCAAACACATCAAAATATCACCCATTTCGTATCATTTGATGCACAGATGGAAAGTCTTAAGTTATGGTTGAGACATGGATTTTTTTTTTCACCACTTCTGGCAACTACAAAGCAATTTATCCACAAGGAAAAGTAGATTTATAAAAGACTGGGAGTACAATCAGAATTAACTGGGATCTGTAAGAAGCTGGAATAGTGTCACAAAAATTATGGAAGGCAGGAAAAGAATGAAATATCTGAATCTTGGAAAGATGGTCACTTATGAGCAAAATCAAGCCCTGTTAATTAAAAAAAAATTAATTATGAATGAAAATACAGAATGGTTTTGATACTGTAAATGGTCATATGAGCACCTCTATTACTCATTAACACAGTGTAAGTGGGGAACAGGGTACAATTCCAGTGACTGCTACTGCACAGCAATTAACTGCAAATGGTGGTAAATCTCTGTTATACTAAAAGTGACCAGCAGCCTAAAGATCCTCTTTGAGAAGTAAAACAAAGTAGAAGAAGAATGTCTCCTACTGTACCTGGTTATTTATTTATTGCCTTACCTTAACATTAATGAGAAATTACATGTACCTAAAATTAAACTCCATTTAGCTTTCTGAAGTGCCCCATTTAAGATACCCCTGACATGTCATCTTAATTAACATTAACCTTTTTGATGAGATCTAGTCTAGTTACTATCTAATAAGTGAAGATTCTGTGTGAAACAGAAAACTGTGTCTGTAAGAAGCAAACAATGTACAATTCTTAGGGCAAAATCAAGACAGAAAGGTAAGTGTGCTGTAAACTAACCTCACCTGGTCTCTTCCACTATTACATTCTTGTGCTGAAAATATCATAAATAATAACACAAATACTTATCTTGTTTCTGAAATAAGCAAAGTTTTGGGTTCAAGAAGGTAACAGCCTTCAGTTTATAGCTGAGCTGTCCAAGCACAACATTGTGTAATCCTAGGTTCTTGAAGTACTTGGTGTAACATGCAACAACAGATGGAAAGAGTTAAGTAGTTGTCAACAAGGCAATTATGTACTTAATATGGAGATTAATTGGAAGTCGATGGGAAAAAAAAGCATGATGAGGTAAGAAGTTGGAAAAGCCCTAGGAATCCCTTAGCCTGGGAACATGAATTCTAGGAGTTATCCTCCAGTGCTGATCATCTATCATTTTTACTACTACACACACACAAAAAATCACCCTATAATTAATCAACATAAAGCAGTCAATATAAGAAGGCACAAACCCCACCTCTAACACTGCCTCACCCCAGGTGGGCAGTGGGAAGAATTCAGAGCCTCTTCCTCCTAATGAAAATACCAAGAAGAGTTTGGGTCCAGCAAGATTAAAAGATACTTTTTTACAAGTGGACAGAGTCCAGAGAGAACTGTTCTGTGTTCATGGACTCATTTTAAAAGGGCCTAGGAATGGGAACAGCTGATTTCAAATTAGCAGCAGAGGTGAAAGCCCATGCGGTGCCTGTTACCAGTGCCCCGAGCCATCAGCCTGTGATTTGAGGGATGCAGTGCTGGAACAAAGACTAGTGCTTCAGCATTAGTTACTGCAAAGGGAAAAAAAGAAGTACAGTGCTATGCCTGACTAGATAAGAAAAAAAAAAGAATGATCTACTTGTAACATTTAGCAGGAGCTTCAGGGGAATATTTTTTACACACCACGGATACTACTGAACATAAACTAATTTACTGAGGTACTTGGAATCAGGTCAAGAACAACTCCTCAGCTACTGAGGATATGCTTACATTTATAATCCTTGTAGGGGAGGGCCAAAACCCCCAATTTTATGAACTCCTATTGTTAAAAGAAACAACTGAAAGGAATTCAGTCAACATAAAAGACACTTTTGACATACTGACTTAAAAAATAGTGTTTGAAATTCAAGGCTCTTGTCAAAATGAAAACTGTGGAGACTCATCAGTGAAGTTTCAGTGTTAGTACTGAGTTCAAAATCAAGTGGAAAAAAAAACAACTTGCACCAATTTATTTTTAATGTGGGAGAAACTGTATCACACAATCTTAAAATATACCGACTTTCAGAATCCTCAGTAATTTCCTTTAATACGGCTCTTTTTTCCCCTGCATCTGACAACGACATCACTTACAAAAACTGCTGGAAAGGAGATAAGGCTTGAATTTGGCTGACAATTTAAACATTTCATTACCAAAAGGCTCCTTAGTTCATAAAGGAGCTGGAAGAAAAAAAGTTTGTGTATGCAGAAGGGGAATACAAAGGCAGCAAAAAACCAAACTGGGATGCTCTGCCCAAAGATAACATCACCATGCCTCAGAACCCCACAGGCAATATGCACCAGAGCTCTTTGCACAGCTCATTCCCTCACTCCCTCCTAGAAGCGGGAGCATGTCAGGACAGGCAGCTTCCCTTTCAGTTCTCCTCCTTAATTGCTTTTACAGTAGAAGCTATAATACAAAAATGATTTCCTTATGGCTGAGTTTCATTTAAGCAAGGCTTGTTCTAGATTTCAGTCCAATAAGCACTATGTATAATAATACAACTAAATCACGTTTTAACATGTGTGAATTAGATGAAGATAAAAAAAAGGACTTTGGTGAGATTAAACAAAGGTTGTGAGAATTTATCACATTTATAGACAAAAAGTGTCTTTTGCCTTTTCCCCTTTCCTGTTTTTATTATTCACCACTGCCCCATAAAGGAGGTTTTGAATATATGCTTTCCAGGCCACTCAGGATGCTAGGGCAGCATAAAGAAGTGGCCATGTATAGAAAACAAAAAGGTGAATCATAAAGATGAGACTGAGCTTCAGAAGTGATTCTTCCAAAGCTTCCACAACAACAAAACATGCATAAACCCTCTCAAATCAGCACGCTGAGCGTGCCCAGCACCAAGAGAAATTTGCCAAAAGGAACCCATTACCACATCTGAGTCAGTGATGAAGAGCAATATATTCTGGAACCACTATCACAAAGGAGAGGAGAGCAGACCAATGGCAACTGAGACCAGTGAGTGCTCCACTTTGGAGCTAAGCTGGTGATTACACATACCTGTTATACAGCAAGAATCAGTTTAACCAAAATTCGGAAGGAGAACCGTGACGTTGTGAAGTTGCTGGCACTGAACGGATTACCACACTAAGTTTTCAAATACGTGTTCTGGAAGCAATTTAAAGCTCATTAGAAATAATTGTGTCTGGCTACTGGAAAATGTGGTAAAATTTAATCCACATCCAAATGCTACCTGGGCTGTGAGAACAGGAAATTGTTTTGTGCTACTGTGGCTAACCTCATCGCTGACCTTGAGCAGTAACTGCTACACCAGCTGAAAGCTGAAGCAAAATTAAACACTTACATCAAAGTATATCATGACAGAATGTAGATAAATAAAAACAGCATATTGAAAATATTATTTTTATGTCAGTCTCCTATAATGAAAGTGAAGAGGTTTACTAAAATGTAAAGAAACCACAAAACAAAAATAGATGGTCCCAAGATGCAGAGAAACATCATTCCTATGCAACTGGGAGTTCAAAACCACACAGGAAGGAGACTTGTATGTACAGAATTAAAAGTGAAATATATTGGGGATGAAGAATGGGGGGACTATGCTATTCCAAGGCCTTTCAATTTTCTCCTCTCTGTTGTTTATTTTAAATCACTCTATCACTCAGTCAGACGGGCTCTAGTCATAATGGACAAGACACAACACCCCTTGCCAAGCAGTTGCACGGTCCTGACAAGGATAATTGACTAAGTGCTTTTTGCATCCTATGCCAGGCTTTACATCTTCTGAACATATAGCATTTGTAAAGACATCTTTGAATTGTCTTCAGCACTGTAGCAGCATCAGCGATAAATGAGCAGGGCAGGACATACCAGTATCACCCTAATTGCAAAGCTGGATCTGTTAAGCAGAATTACACACTCACAGAGGTGCTAATTCTCAAAACTATGAAGAATTCCTACTTAAAATTGTATTCACTGCCAGCTGAAGATGCTTAGTGTATCTTAAAAATAGGCTTTTTGGTTTCTTTTTATGCTTTGCATTCAAAACACATGAAATCATTACATGCCAGTCTAGAGGAGAAAAGGGTAAATGCTTTGGCCTAGAATGAAGGAGATTTCAACACTCAACGAGCCTTCACATACATTCACAGCTCAGAAACATAGTTCTACCTTCTTCTTCCCCTTTTGACTTTTAGCCCATGAACAGGTCTTGCATTATGTATTGATGGTTAATGGAGGTACATCCCATCACAAACTCTGGCAAAAGTGAAGATGGAAAAAAACCTGACATGCCAAGTTACCAAAGGTTTGTTTCAAAGATATTCCCATGTAAACAACAGTACAGGGATTACACAAAACAAATCCACACTTGATATACCAGATGATTTTCATCTCCCGATGAAGGCCATACTTGCAAAGTATCTGTGTGTTATCCAAAGCTGCTTTGATCAGCGTAGTCCACACTCAGGAAAAATCAACATGATGTCAGCAATCACCAGCACACTGTGCTCTGATACTGGCCAGAAGAATCACCTGATGCCACCTCGCCTCCGTTACTAATCCCTTATCTAAGTGTTGACAGAGGCAGATTTCAGATCACGTTTTACAGGTTTACAAAGCAGTGAACTGAAGTCACAACTGAAACTTTGCATGTTTAGTTTGGTGCAGATTAAATTTCTGAAAAGAATACTTCTAGTAGCATTTTCTGTCTACAATTAGATGTGAGAGAGAAGAAGGAAAAATCCTGTTCTAAAACCAATTGAAATTTCACTTACCAATGGAATTGGAACACAGTCAAGCCATATTTAATTTATTGTTTGTATGCTATATTCTCCTAAGAAAGAAGCAATTGGGCCGGACTCCACTTTCTGCAGAAGGACCAAGTCTTTCCCTGAGAGCTGCTGACCTTTGGAAGGAAATTCTCACTATCAAGGGTACAGCAAGGAAAGATGAGGGGTAACAGGCAGAGTTGGAAGCCTGGTGCCAAGAGAAGCAAACAAGAACTTCTCAGGGATGAGAGGAGGCTGGGCAGTTTCTGTCAAGCCACTCGGTCAATGGATTAACTGAAAGTGAGACTAAAAGGAAGGATCTTTCCACAAGGACGGTGTGATGAAAGAGATGTGTGCATCTATTTTTCCCCCTCTGTCTCTTGTCATCACTTTGTGTTTCTGTCAGTTTAAAAAGGCTAATTGCCTCATAGTATAGATTTCAATCAAATCTATCTTGAGTTTCAAGTGTCTTTTTGCTCAGCTTTGAGAAGCTCACTATCAGCTGCAGGCATATACAAGAGGTTTGGCTAACTTGGTAAGATAAATGAGCATATAATGTCTGTTGTCATCTCTTGACATTTACTGTGTGGCTTCTGTTTTTTGCTCAAATGCTTCAGCCACAAAATGATGCTCATTGTGAGAATCTCCACTCTTTTCAGAATTTTAAGTTACCTGCACTAATGGTACTGCAAGAAAATCTGAAAGCTGAGCCCAAGGATTAGAAGGCACGTGCATATTCATTCTTTTAGCTGAATCACACAGTGTTTCAGAATGTGGGGCAGGAAATATTGCTCAAGAATTCAAAGTGAATTTTGTGATCATCACTTGGTTTACTTGTTTCTTTTTCTCCTCAGATATCTGCCAAGATTATGTGTGCGTAAAAGACAAGTACACTTCAGAGAAAGTCAGAGTATTAGAGATTAAAGTTTTCCTTAAAAGTACAATTATTGGGATTTTTCAGGAAGGCATTTCCAATTAGTGCAAAAATCCCTTAATATTTTAATAGGAATTCAAAAGATCATCCACAACTCAAGTAATGAATCCTTACAACACATTTCCAGAAGAGTTGTATCCTTCTGTATACTGGAATGGAAATCTCATAAACAAGTAATTGGTGATAAAGGCTAAAAATCTTAACAGTAATTATTCAAAGCTGATTAATTTGGAGTATCTTGAAATACTTTTAGTGGGCAGTAAAACCTCCCCTAGCTGTAAACCAGTGGCGACTTCAGACATAGCTGTAAGCAGTTTGAAGTTGTGCTGATCTAGGGTGTTTATTCCAGCACCCACAGCTGAGCCACAGCCGTGGCCAGGCCAGCGCTGCCCATCTGTGCCCGGGCAGAGCCAGCTGGAGTAGCTGAAATCTCCACTACAAGTGGCCAATTCAGCCAACTGCACTGGGAGGTCTTTCATGTTGACTTTGCAGCGAGTGCAGCCCTGGTAAAAATATGGGCAATCACTCAAAGAAAGCTGAAACAATTCCTCTCTCTAAATGTCAAACACTTAACTATTGGGAAGCTCCCTGACAGGACCCTGATGACATTATGAATGTGTATTAAATGCAAACTGAAATAAGCCCCAAAACACACAATAATTAGATGGAGGCTTTCTTCCATTTGTAACTGATGGGTGATTTAAACCTTTTCTTTTGAAAGACGTTAAGAACAGTTCTATTAAACCTCTGCTGAATAAAATATCGTCTTTCCCTAGGAAAACAGTTACAAAACACATGCATGAGAGAGCTCTTATGGTCATTTCAGTTGCCTCTATGCACACATCTCCAGAGGGATGTCACAAATCCCTAAGTATCTGTCACACAGTTTTAACAGAGAGGGCAACAGGTGTTTGGACACAGGCTCCAACAGGCTCCATGGCTCCACTGCTTATTTTTACAACTGAAATCTGCACTGTCTTGAAATTTCCTTTTATGTTGTATAATTTAATTCTAGCACGAGCCAGAAAGTGTTGTCTGGCTCTTATGTGCAAGAGTTACCAATACTTTAGGGATGAGAATGTTATGAACTTCACCTGCACATCATGAAAGCCACAAGTGAAAGCAAAAGGTTTCTTTACAAAGTGGTTTTTAGGCATGAATTAAAATGAAGCAGGTTAAACTCAGCTATTACGGTTTCCTCAGTTTAGAAGCCTGATGCTAACAAGAGGTGAATGGATGCCCACTAACACAGTATGTTTTACCTAAGTGCAGAGAGGATGGTAAAGGCTGATTGAAATACAATTAAAAAGGAAAACAGAACTGCAGTGGGATTAGGTAGCATAAAACAGGCAGAGTTAAAGCAGCACCATGACAGAACTTACAAGCTTTTTATTAAATCATTAAAAGAAAGCTTACAGCAATTAAGCACAAAGGCTAAAAGAACTTGAGTAGTGAAATCTAAAAGCTTACCTATTATCTTTTCATACATGGGAAACTTGATTTTAATTTATGTAGGAGCACAGCTGAAAAAAATATGTCAGCTCACTACATGAGATACTTGAAAAAGAAACAAGAAAATGATGTTGCAAGGAGAAAATTACTTGGGTGCATTTTTTTCTGACATAGTAAATTCTTTATGCATTCTGCATATATACTGTTTCCATTCCCCACATACCAAATGCTAGATTATATTTGAAGGTTTTTATACAGGCAGCCATGTAACACACAGTTTTGAGACCCAGAAAGTAAACTGAATGCAATAAAGGCCAACTTGATGCACCAACTTTCTTCCTTAGAGGAAATAGGACATTTATGGCTCTTCCTGTTTGCACAAACTACAACCGAGGAAGCTCTACCACAACTTGGTAATGTTCCTTTCAAAATATTTAGAAAGCAAACCTGTAAGCTACAAAGTTAGTTGGAGTGTAATATAAGCTGCTGGTGTCAAAGACCTGTTGCAGTTGCATGCATGAGTGGGAGCAGTAAAATGGAGCAACTCATTATAAACACTTTTAACAGCACTCTAGGGTAAAGCTGTTATGGTTCTATTATGTTTTGCAACTGCTGGAATATAATTTGAATACATAAAATCAACCCACACCTATCAATCAGTAGCCTAGATCAAACACCTTGTATTTGTATCTTCACAGAAACACATTCACAGTTGCTGGAAGACAGGCATTTGAGTTCAAAAAGTGATCCATGCAACACTGCTACATGAATGAATCCCCATCCGTGAAAGTAAAGGAGCTCCAAAGGTCTGCCACATGAGCTCTGCACCTCACAAAGGGACAATATTGGCTGTAGCACATTACAGGCCTGCTAGGTATTCCACAAATCCATCAGTGCTCAGCAATATGAGCTAACAGGATTTTTATATCACAAGACAGGCAAAGAATGACACTGCAGAGATAACATTAATGAATACCTACCATATGTACAAATCATTTTACTAGCTTCTCTGAAGACAAGAATTCCATTTGGAGATGATATATCAACATTTAAACGTTGGGATCTAAAAAAACCAACAAAAAATATTCAGATGATCTTTGAAGCAGAAAATGCAATGCATTAATTCCTACACCAAAGAAAACATTTGCTGGTTACAAAGGACAATTATTTGACAAACTAATTCTAGCTTTCAGTCCAAAGATAGGCACTCCACTTATCTCCATACGTTGCCAAAAACACAATCCTATGACAAAAGACAGAACAATTTTAACCAGAAAACGTGATCAGAACATATTCACACAGCTTTCAGTGACTGGTGAACACCTTGTGCCTCTACACAGTTCAGAAGAATGCTACAGAGGTTGTATAATCCAAACTTTTACCTTGCTTCTTTTACTGGGAGTGGCACAGGCTGCCCAGGGAGGGTGTGGAGTCTCTTTCCTTGGAGGTCTTCAAGACCCACCTGGACACGTTCCTGTGTGACCTGATCTAGGTGAACCTGCTTCTGCAGGGGAATTGGACTAGATGATCTCTAAAAAGTTCCTTCCAACCCTACCATTCGGTGATTCTGTAATCTGTATAGCTTTTAAAAATAAATCAATCCCCGCTGGTTATTCTGCTACATAAAATCTGTGGCAATCACAAGCCAGTTCTCTGAGTAAATCCTAACACATGCTTTTCAGGAACAGTCAGACCTGAAGAAGATTGCACTATGTTGTCTCCCCTGACAGACAGGTATTACCAATGCCAGCAAGAACCACTTTGGTCTCAATTTGGAAACACAAGAGCCTCTGCCAAAGCCCCTGTTGCATCTTTCTAATCCGTGAGAAAGAAGCCTAAATCCTAGTTTAGGCCTAAGTGAAAACCACTAAGTACTTCCAAAGTAATTTTGACTCCAAGTCTTAAGCTTCTAAGTAACTTTAGCAAAATCTACCCTTAGTGTCTATTCGGAGTGAAAGGGAAAGGAATTATCACTGAGGGATGTAAATCAGAGCATCTCCTGGCTGAACAATTTGGTAGTCATGTACTTTTGATGAAACATGCAGTCCTCCTATCATTCCTATCACAGAGACAGGGGTAGGATTTGCTGCAACTCCAATTTCTTGTAGTCTGGGTCTCTATTTGCAGGATCCTTTGTTGCAAACTCTGGAATAAATCTGGGTGTTTATTAATGAACAAAATGTGCCCTGTATAAAACATTTGTGTATTCCATACACACAAAATCGTAACAGCTGGCAGAGACAAAGCCACCCAAACCAGAACATCATCTCAATGTCAGAGTGACATAATGCACAATCTGATACTCTGTAACATACTTTAACCATGTCAAAGTATATTGTATAATGCATTCTAACCTGTAAAAGCTAATACAGTGCACAGCTCCTGAAAAAACACCATCCCAGATGATGTTTTCTAAAGGGAACACAGCAGATCTTCTGAATAGCAATAGGTAGACAAATAACATGAATATGTAAAGTAGCTTGAAGAGCATTTTTTTTTTTGCATAAGATTTATTGCCCCCATTCCTCTTTGCTTTTGTTTACTGTTATTAGAGTTCCGTGATGCTTTAACAATATCCTCCTTGAAACAAGTTGCAGCACTCTTAGGGTGAACTGTCTGTGCATTGCATCCCGGATAAAATACCAGCTTCAGCAATTTATTATACTACTATCAGGATAAAAAACAGAATTAGCCCACACAAACCGAAGAGGGAACCACAGCAAGCAAGCCAATACAAACAAGAGCTGGGGAACTCTGCCTTAAGGCCTGTGTAGCCATTCAGGGATGAAGTGCACATGATACAGGCTCCTGTTGACAGCTTGGAACTTTAAGGCATCCATTTCCTACCACCACGTTAAACTAAATAGATATTTTGTTTCAGATTCCAAATATCTCACCTTTTTCTTTATAAGTTTAATTTGCAAAGCAAAAATGAGAAATGATGAGAACATTGACTTCTTTGTGGGAAAGAACTGGTCATGAATATATCCAGCATAGAGATTTTAACTATCAATTTTTCATTTAAACAGCTTCTTTTTTTCCCCTTTGGGCAGTGCACTAAATATTTCCAAGTGTAATGATAATTTCCCCAAATAAATTGTTCTGTTACTTGTGGTAAAATAGGAATTTCCTTCCTAACTACTGCCATGTCAAGTATTGAAATCACCTCCTAGAATAACTCAGAGGCCTTTTTCGTTAGCCCACAGAGAAGATTTTAGATATGGGAGAAATTACCTACATGTTGATTATAAGTATTGCTGAATTAGATACCACTCTTTCCTATTTTGGCTGGAAGAGTTGAGTTGCAAAAGCAACTGTAAAGGGAGTTGTGGTTTTACAGGCACATATGTATGCTGCTTGGCTTAAGGCAAAAATTCACCCTGCAGCAACTCTTGACAGCAGACAATTTCCTGATATTTAATTAGAGAGTCAGTATTTATCCCTGGTTAAAGCACACACTTCCACTAAAACTGAATATAAAAAAAATCACAGTAGTGCCTCAGATAAATTCCTGTAACATCCTTATCAGCTGATTTGGTATCATCTGCCATTTTGTTAAAACAACACAAGGGCACTGAAAGCTGTGCTCTGCTCGCAAATTTTGTTCCAAAATATGAAAGTAGCAGTCTTAAAGGCAGACATCACAAACACGGAATAAAGAATCACAGAATCATAGAATGGTAGGGTTGGAAGGGATCTTCAGAGATCATATAGTCCAGTCCCCAAGGAATGCACACCATTGTAGTATTCATCACTTACACTGTTTTCTTACCTGGTTTCCATGAATTCCACCATCAGCTTCAGGATAGGGCTTGTACAGGCAGGTTCACAATACCACAGCTCAATAGATCTTTGCAGAACAGAAATGTATGCAAGGTATCTGCAGCAAACTGAGTTAAAGAGTATACTGATAACACCTTAGAAAACAATTTGCCCTAAAACTGTACTACATCATGAAGTGGTTGGGCCAGATACAGACCTTGGCAGCCCATTCTGACACAGGCATTGCCAGAACCTATGTATCAAGTGTCTGCTTGGAAGGCTAAATCCTTTGGAAACAGAAATGGTTACGTGGGAAATAGTTACTATACCAGAGCTGTAAGTAAGGAAAAGGAAAGCAGCTTGTTTATGTGAAGGTAACTCACAAGCATATATATCAAATGAGCCTGGAGTTGTAATGGATGGCAGAATTCACAATGGCAATTTAATTTAAAAGCAACACAGATTTAGGTATTACCAAAACCTGTCCCTCAAATTTGAGTGGCACTTCACAGGTACATTGTATTTGCTATATAAATAGTTGGGAACAGTTTGATTGTATGAAGTTGTTTCCAAAAGACAATTCAGCCCAACTGTGTGCAGGAGACCAGCAAAGTTATTTTCCTGAAAATTCTTTCAGGACAGCCGTTTCCTCCTCAGCACCCAAGAGATTTTTGCTCTTTTAAAGAAGGATTTGAAAGACTGCACTACAGAAAAAGAATAAGTTTAGTAGACTCTGCAATGCAACTTACAACAAAAAGAGAAGTTATGAGTTACTGGCTGTATCAAAACATTTCATGCACTGATTTGATACAAAGCTGACCCTCAGTCTTCCCAACACTGAGAAAACCCATGAGTTGATCTGGACAAGGATGCAGAGCAGTACATGGAAATGAAGTAGCACAGCTTGATGGTCAAGGAATTAAAGAATTTGTTTTATACTGAATCAAGATATTTTCACTACACAATTTGCTATTAAAACATGACCTAGCTAATCTAGTCAATGGCTTTATTTAATAATAATCTTTTCATTTTTAACTTTCTTTCATATAATTCTGCTTTATCTAACCACGGGAGAAATAGTGACTACTAGGAAAATACTATTGTCTGTTCAGGTAATAAAGGCAACTGTTGTGAATCTTACAAAGTGGAATACAGGCCAAGCACTGAACACGGGATTGTGAAATAAAAGTCTGAAATACATAGAGGTTTACACACTTCTAGGCTATGTAGACACAATCACGTCTCAGTTCGATATAGCTCTTCTGGTGGAGGCTGAAGTCGTCAGACGAACAACAGCACTGTGCAGACAGATGGAAGGCATTCTGCCTACTGCTGTCTGAGGCATCTAAAGACTTGTGCTTTTTTGCTGCCAGCTGCTTGAGGCACTGCAGGCATAAACTATATATAGCAGAAGAGTCTGACACGTGAAATATACTTTTAGGCCTTGCTTCTTGCTCATTTATGGGGTTCTTCACGTTTTGAGTAAAACAAACTAGAGTTAAACGTATCGTGGAGAGTTATCTAGTAATAAACTGGGATTTAAATTCAAACCTCACTTACCTAAACTATCCTCAGAGGGCACAGGCGATCCATGCTAGCTCATACCTTTAAAAATTCACTAATGCCAGTTTCATTTTTTCCACTTGATAGAGGATGGCCAATGTTCTCAAGACACAGCAGACGTCAATTAAGGTGCAGAACTGAGCTGTGCTATTAATTCTACTAAGTCATGTCTCTTCCTTAGCCTTCCTATTAGCCCCATGGAAACAAATGAGAGATGGTGCAATGCTGCAAAGACTCATCATGGAATTTCATGGGATAGAAAACAATTGCCTTTTCAGATTTCATGGTGAAGAGAATAACTTGACAGCCAAATGTTACAACCAATTTAAGTCAGCAGTTAACTGAATTAACTGTATTAACTGAAGCTGTTAATACATCCAATATAATTAGCTATCTTAACTAAAAATCTTAAGCAGTGAGTCCATGCTCATTGACAAGGAAAGACTGGAAACTACAGACAAATTTTATCAAAGCTAGGGTCAAAAGAAAGGCTTTAGTAACGTGATTTCTTTATAAATCCAATAAAGGAGACTAAATTGGTTTTAAACAAAATATTATTTTCAAGTGTTTTTAACCATAAGCTTCAAAGAATCTGGCTAAATCAGGAACTTAAACTGAGCAGCCAGTTCGAGATCAAAGGAATTCAAACTGCAAAAAACCATACTGAGGTTTGAATCAATGCAACTGGCTGTAACAGCTCTTACAAATAGCCTACCATCAGGTAGCCTTCTTCTCTCATGATTAGGAAATGTCAATCTCTACAGCTGCTCTTTTGGCTCTTTCAAGCTTGTACCTAATCCTGAGTCCTTAAAAGATATAATCTTAAAAACGTAGTTCTTCAAATCCAGAATCATTTTGAACAAGCCATCTTATTGCTGCACGTGGTTTTATTTTGTGAAGATGTAAGATAGGAATTTGGGTAACTATGTAAAAACAGTAGTTTGGTGAAGATTGTTTTACTTGTTCTAATGATGCACATCTGAAGCAGCACACCATCAGGCATCCCATTACCTAGGTTAAGTGGAGCTTTTAAATGACACCAAGCAAAAACGTCCCAGTGGCAGATCATTTCTCTACAAATGTAGTGCCCACGTAGCTATACAGATAGGGGTTTTATACAGGCGGTTTCATGCACTCTCACATATACACGGTCTGCTATCTAGCTGACTGCAACCCTGAGTCAACCCAATCATTTAATTCTTGCAAGCCATTTTCTTATTGCAACCTTTTTCTTTTACAGACAACAGAAGTCATTAAATACTGAGAATCAACTGGGAGGAACACAGGAAAAATTGCCTATGGGTTACCACCTAACTGTAAGAAACACTAAATGAAAGTAAAAAAAAAACCAAACAGTGGATATTACCCTGAACTCACAATTGAATCTCCATGGACGATTCTGATTGCAAGACCAAGGACCTTAGCCTACAGTCTGGTATTAGTATGGAAGAAAATAGATTAAACATTCAACATGTCATCGAAGCAGCCTTGAAGTAAAGGGCAGCAAGAAATACGTAAGGAGAATCATCACTGTTAAGAAATGCAGGTTTTGATTCTACTTAAATAGGAACACAGCTCTTTTCCAGCCACACCTGCCTGTTCGGGACTGACCTGCAAATTACAGAGACCACATGTCATGAATACCAAAGGCAAACAAACTTTCCGAAGCCGTGGTGCTGGAATCGCCATTGACAGCTTGACATATCAATATTTCAGGAAGAATAAATGACTTTCATATCCAGGGGTTTGGGGTTTTTTTGTTGTTGTTGTGTTTGTTTGTTTATGTGATGTTTTTCTTTACCTTTCATTACGGGATACTTTGGGAAGATGCTATATTTAACACCTGAAGCTGCTTAAATATTTGGAAATATTTTAATGAAGTCTTTTGAGATATCACCTAATACAACTTTAAAACAAATTTTAGTATTATCATAAGTATTTTCTCTTCATCCCTTGCCAGAGGAAAACTATAAATCTTGTCTCAGCTGAATGAACACCATTTATCATATTCATTTTCTTGTCAATACAATTATGAAAAGCCTTTGGCCTTTTTCCATGGAGCCTGATTTGCTAGCAAAACTCAATTAGTATAAGCAAGCCTGCTACAAAACAGCCCTATTTGGCAATCTAGTGCAGCTTCAGCATACCTGACAATTCACCTCTAAACTGTGATTCCCAATAACTCAATCACGATGGCAAAATACAAGATACAAGTGTGTCCCTTGTGCCTCCCCCCTCCTCGCTTCCCTCCCTAGACCGAAAGGACTCACAAGAAATTATTTCTGCTCATTTTTGCCATCTACTGGACAAAACTTAAATCCTAAACACTGTGGCCAGAAAAAAAAAAAAAAAAAAAAAAAAGAGAAAAATCAGGGGACAGGTTACCAAGTGTTATTTGTTTTGTTATGGACAGAGATTAGAGACAAAATATTTCCTGCAATCACCTGAGAGGTTTATCACCACAGTCTACCAATGAGCCACAAGCGACTGTTTCTGATAGTCTTCAATACAGAACCAACATTGTCTCATTGGCATATTAAAAGCTTAGCCTTTTATCCCTTGCTTCTCTGTACTGTTTATTTACTGAACAAATGCAGGTAAATCAGATTGATTTTGGCTAATTCTGTATTGGTCATTTTCGATATTGAAATGCTAAAGGCTTCAATCAGAATGGAATAAAATCTGTTTGAAAAACGGCTTTGCTTTGCTATCAACACCATTTAATGGTATTTGAAACTATAGAAGTAGTACGTTAATCAAAGGCTATTTAAGTTTTATACCATAAAATTGACATCTGACCCTCTCTCCCATTTACCTTTCTGCCTTTAGATACGGTAAAGAGTTGCAATGCAGCTTGTTGTACTGTAATGCTTTGGATCAATACCTGGATGAAGCTGGACTCAGCCAAATGAAGTGAAATGCTCTGAGCAGAAGCATGCATTTATTTTTTACAGACAAAGGTGAGGAACGAAAAAAAAATCTGAAGCTGTGCAAAGGAAAAGAAACTGGAAAGGTCTGAGCTTGGAATTCCACAAAGCTACATTTCAAACCCTTGCTACTGTTAATACAGAATGATCAAAGCCCAAAGTTGGAGGCTGTTTTGATTTATTTACAATAAACTTAATTCATAAACTGGAGGGAAAAAATTTAATCTGAAAAATAATTATTAAGAAAGGGTCTTGAGAAGTACATATCCTGGATGCTTGCGTAAAAACCCCACCTCCACGGATGAATCCATTTCTTTCAAGTGGAGAGGAGGCAAGTCTGTGTTATGCCTCCTCCTACAACTGGAGATCTGCAGTCTGCACAGGAGAAGAGCATGATACTCATGCTGTACTGGGCAGAACAAGGTAAAAACAACCTGGAATGGAAGCAGCACTGATCTGCTTTTACACATCTCCCTGATTTTATTATTAAGTTTTGGGGTAATACAAGCACAAAGAGTACTAATGAAAGTAAATGTACCTGATGCTGCCCACTACAAAATGAGATGCTAATTCCCAGCCTGCCTTCAGTAGTTTGGGTATTTTTTCCTTTTATTTTTTTTTTCCTTTCTCAAGTACTTTAAAATTAAGAAATACTTGCTACTGATTTCAGGAGAAATAAAGATCACATTGCTTTATGTTTTGGACTTCCTTTCTGCAAGCTGAGCCTGCACGCAGAGAGAATCATTACAGGCTTGTAAAGGTCTTAAATTGAGCTTATCTGAATGGTCATTGGGATCCTACTACCCACCACACAAGGATATCTATCAGATAATATCAGGCTCCGCTGTACAGCCTTTTGGTCCTTAAAGGCTAATTTCCTAGTTGCAATTCTATATTGATGCATTCCTCTTTCTTAACTAGGAAGATTATGAGCAAGCAGAAGGATTTCATTATTTACTTACACTAAAAATAGTTTTCAGTGCTTGATTTCTAGTAAAACATGTAATTGTACTCAAATGTTATTTTTTCTGTCCATAAAATAAGCAAATAAATAATCAGCCTCCATAGCTTTGTGAGATCTAAATTATAAACCCAGTATTTTTATACTTCCTTCACTATATATCTCAGCAGTTTGTTACTGATATGACCGTGTTGCCTGAAGAGAGAATTACAGCTATTGTATTTATAAAAACACAAACCATTTCTCTATGGTATTAAGAAAATACCCATGAGCATTATTGTATTTGTTGGCATAAAACCGTACACAATATTTAAAGCAAATGGAGTTGTGTTATCATTACTTATGGAAGAAAACTACAACCTAAGAATTCTTAGTTTATTTTCAGATGTCCATTTTCTTCTGGATAAAGAAGACTGCAGGTGTTGTTATATTAATAGAGTTGACATAAATAGAAAGCCACTGACTAAATTAAAGACATGATTCATACCAGAGAGAGAAATCTCCCCAGATAGCACTTGTACAGTATTTTTTAAGCACATTTGATGTTAAACCAAGTGTAGGTACATTGTGTTTGGAGTTAAAGATACAGCTTTTCTTTATGAAAACATTAGGGATTTATGAAGGGAAGAAAACCACTTGGATATGTTTTCTAGATTAGTAGTGTGACACAACAAAAAAAGTGACCTCTCTGTGGTCCTTCCCAGTTAACTGCATGGTTGCCATTGTGCTGTAATTTTAGCTGATTACACATTAGTTCATTTAGCTTTGTTTCCTCTTCCCCACTGTGCCATACTATTAAACTAATGCAAGGGGCCTGGTATCCCTCTGTGCACAGAGCTGGTATTGTCACAGTGTAATAAGGATACATCCAGTCTAACAGCATGGTGTAGCTGGTCTTTGTGTTCAGTGCAAAGGCAATCCCTCGAAGATCCCTTGCCAGCCCGATCAACATACGCTGTCAGTGGGAAAGAGACACAGTAATTGATTTTCACGTTAGCACAGAGCAGATGGAGTAATAATCAGCCAATAATGACCACATATCTGATTTTGATTCATTAGTTTAAATGTCTCGCTGAAATCTTGTTTTATAAAAACCCCAAAGATCCTTTTAACAAACAAAATCTCTCAAGTTTTATAGTGACAACACTGACAAAATACTTAGGGAAATGCTTTTGATTTTTTGATATGCCATCCTAATGAACAATGCAAATTAAAACATAACACGTGAACACTGTGTAGTCAAGTTTAAAAGTGCTTCCTGCATTAATATATTTCAAGTAATAATAACAATAAAACGTTAATTTAAGCTTGTAATATTTTGAATGAGGTCTAAGACTAACTGATACTCATAAGCTACAGTTAAGGTTGCACTGAGATTCCCATTGTACTGATATTTGACACATCTTCTGATGTTTTTCTTTTTAAAGTAATTTTCCAAGTTAAGTTTCTTCAATAAAGTGACTTTTTTGTTTACAAGCAGACCATGCAAATCTTCTTATGTATCAACATTAGTTCTGAGATGTGTATTTTTTCCCTTTGATGACTGAAGCGTGGCTTCAGAATCCTTCTAGCTCAAACACAGACATGTTATGCATAGCTAATTAGCCCCTAATAAAGGGATGTTTTCAGGATAATTAATAGACACCAATAAAAAAACCTTTGTGAATGAAAAATATTTTAACAACATAAAGAAACTTTCCCATTGACTTTGACATAAAAGGTGTTTTTTGACAAGTAAGTAGTTTTAATAAATGTTATCCATGTGTTGCAGGTGGGGCTTGTTGGAGGGGTTTTTTCTGTTATAATAAAAAGACCAAAATACTGCAGAGTCTGCTAAAAAAACCAAAACCAACCAGAGAAGCGTGGCAAAAAACCCAGCAAGGAGTTCCCTCTTTGAAACTAGAGTTTTCAACAATCCAGCACTTGGTGCTAACACTGCAATATTCATAGTGTTAAGAAATACAATCATATATGAAATTGAATAGATCCCAGAAAGATGGCAGATGCCTTGTTAAACTGCTATATATCATCTCACACAAGGGCTAATTTCTGCTCTTCACATGCAGATCCATTAAGTCCAACTGGTTTGGATGGCACACACATAGATTTATCCAAGCATAAACTGACTTCTCTGCAAAACACTGGTGAGGTTGCAAGAGTATTTTAATATTTGCATTTCCTTTTTGCTCTGCATTGAAATGGCCTGAACTTGCAAGATGCTCAGAGGTCTCAACTCTCATTAACTTTAATGGGACTCTCAAATCACAAGAGAGGAAGTGTTCAATACTGAGAAGATGCAATATAAAATCTTTATATTCATCTGTATTTTCATACTTTGTGTGCTGCTTTGCCCATAAAGAAAACAACTGTTTAGCTGACACGGTGGTCAAAATATAAAGAATTAAAAGAACTCAGTGCAATACTTTATACTTCCTTCTGAATGGATACAGGGATGCAACAATATACACAAGGAAATGGAAATCTTCCTGATTGATTTTGGTTCCTTTGCCCATTGTAGCCACAAAAAAGGAGACAAGCAAGACTGCACAAAGGAGAGGCTGGAGCAGGGAAGAAGGGGAGCTACAGCCCCTGGCAAAACATAAACTTGCCTTTGTTTGAGGACGCACTTGAAGAGAAAGAGCTCACCATCTTAGAAGATGAATGAGAAAAAGACAACCAACCCAACTCCTGTTTCTCTAACATGTTTATCCTGTCTTTATAAAAAAACCTGGTAGTAAGAAAACACTCTGTTGCTTGGTTGGGAGACTTTCCAAACTATTGATAAAATAGCTGTGCAACTTTCTTTAAACGATGGTCCCAGATTTCCAGGAACCTACACTAAGAGCAGGCAATTTCAGACTCCATTTGACCTTGAACTCTAAAGAAAGGAGATCAGCTACTGCATAAATCACATTTCTTGGCTTTTCATTATTTAAATTCAGGTTTTGTGATTAAAAGGCCCAGACCATTAACCACATTATTCTTAGTAAATTACCTCAGTCTACAAGGCACCTCAATACTCTTATCCTGTAAAAACCCAGCAAACTCAGTGGTTCAGAACTTATCCATCACAATTCAGTCTTATAAAAAGACTGGCAACATCCAAACAGTCTGTGTAACAGCCAACAGAATCCTGCGATAAATCCTGATCCATTCAAGTCACTACTAAAAATACTTTTAAACTCTAACAGGAGTGAAAAATTATCCTAGATTCCATGCGTGCTTAAGTCACAAAGCCTAAAATTCCAAGAAAGTCTAGGTTGAGTCCATGATGACTTTTCAAACAGCACTTCTGTGCATAAACTTTATACGCTTCTACATCTACTTTCTGTGTGTCATCCCGTGGGAATTCAAAGTGCCTTGCAAACTGAATTGATGGATACATAAAGCTACTGCTTCTTCCACAACTGAACCCCAGCCATTTCTGGGGCAAAGGGACAGTTATTAACAATACCAGCAACTGGAAAATGAGTCAGACAAAAAGTGAAGAACGGTAAATACAAGAAAGGTAGCAAGAGGAGCTTCTGAGTAGTATGTGGGTTTCTACGCTGATTTCTTGCTAGTTGCAACAACTTTGATCAGATTCCAGATTCAAAATACCATTCTCTGAATGTCAGTGATAGATTTCCTTAAGATTAATTTATTTTTTAAATGGCTTTTAATTAAATTATTTTGTTTCAAAAGTCCTGAAGATTTTTTTCCAAGGAAAGGAACTGGAGATTTCAATATTCACAGGAAAAAAAAAAAAACAACCCTATGACTTGCCAACGTGTGCCAAGTGTCTGGGTAACGCAGTTGAAACCAGCCCAGACGCCTCACGCCACCCACCCCCAAATCGGGGCTTGTAATGGAAAGTCTGACAGACCCTTAACTATAGTGGCACTACTGGGTGCAGCTATAATATTACCCTCATAATTCTACTATATAATAACAACAAAGGAAAAAAAAAGGTGAAGGGTCATTGCGCTTTGTCTTTAGAATTAAGATGGCTGTCTTCATCCTTACAGCATACTCTTAATTCTGGAGACACGTCTTAATAACCTCTAAATAGTTCCAACAAAAGAGCCGTGTCAGAGGAATGAGCAGGCCCCAAGGTGTTTCAACTGGAGTGTTTTCATCTGCCTTTATTGCTCTATCCCTCTCCAGAATTAAGGCAATAACCTGTGATAAATTATTCAGGAACTGCTACAGGGATCAAAGCAAAATCATTCTGTTAAAGTGCTGTTTGCAACATTTGGCACTTAGTGTGAAAACTTTTAATGTGTGCAAGCTGAAAATCAAGGATTTTAAATAATTTAACAGCATGGAGTTTCGACAAACCAGCTAAAGATAGCATGTTGCTATTTAACTGCTTTTTCTTCAGATCCTTTCTCTTTTTTTTTTTTTATCCAATGTGTTTCTAGCAAACCTGATGATGTCACAACTATAAACAAACTACAACTGAGATTCCAGAGACTCAGTCGATATTATTACTTAACCAGATTGTCCAGAGAAAACCATGAAATTCCTAAGAGGAATTTAGCCACTGTTTTAACACTGAACATTTTTCTTATCAACATCAAAATATGAAGAAGGAAGTAGCAGGGGGGAAAAAAAAAAACAAACAAGGAAAACAAAGTACATAATTACTTAAGCCATCTTCAATTATATTTGATCTCCCTGGAAATGAAACCTAAACATATGCTTTGTATGCAGATGTAATGATTACAAATGTATTTTAAAGAGAAAGAGCTCCCTTGTTGCAACTGTTTTTCAATGGGGTATTTCAGAAATAATAACAACTGAAAAAAAACCCCAACCCTAGTCAGTTAGAAAATCCTAGTAAAAACCACAAATTAAATGAATTTGGCAGTCCTGGACCATTTTCATAGTGATATTTTAACAGTGTCATCTCCCTGTGGACTGGAATACTAAGCATTTTATTGAAGAACTGAACTGGTTTTGTTTTCAGGTCTCGCCAAATGAAGTACCTGAAAGCACTTTTGCATGTATTATTTATTCATCATGATAGAAAAATAGCTTTAACCTAATAAATTATGTTTAGGACAATTTAGAGCAAAAGTTTTGTTTATGATAAAGCAACAGATTTAGTTCTTTATCAGTAGCTTAAAGCACCAAGTTTTCTTTATACAAATTAGACAGATGGTGCTTACAGTAGAATTTACTAAAGGTCTGTCACAACAAATGCAGCCAAGCTGCATATTTAATCACTGCAGAACCTTGTCTACCTGCAGCTGCCAACTGCTAATCCAATTTCCCTGATAAATGTGGCAAGAGACACGATCAGCAATAAAGAGCATCTAACTCCATTTTCCTGCAGGGCGTCTTTTGATGAACATTTAGGACGGAAGCACGTAGTGCACTGTGTGGCCCTGGCTTGTGGCAGCTGCATGCATTTTGAAGACACAGTTCTCAGGTTACTCACTTAATTCTGCCACTATCATTATGTTGCTATTGATCTCAGTAGCTCTTGTCTACACAGCATTACTCTAGATGAAGCTGAATCAGGCAGTTATCATGCATCAAACTTGCTCAAAAGCCTGGAGATTTCCCCTTAATTACTTGTGATTTTATTTGCAAATACCGTTAAAGTGTAATCAAGCAGTCACTTTCCAGGGTCGTTAAGAACTTGCTAGTTTAGGAATATATCACTGGCACTCCATTAAAATTTCTCTTCTAAGACAGTTTCAGCAAACCAGACAGGACAATGGCAAAATTATTTTAATAAATTGAATCTTCATATGAGATAAACATTTTCCTCCAGAAAGAGTGATGCTGTCCAATGGCCTCTTTGTTCTGAATTTCAGCATTTATAACTTGAAAATATAAGAAATTAATCCAAGATAGATGAAGTGCATCTGTTCATAAATTAAAAGTTATTAGAATTAAATACATAAAGCAACAACAAATTAGGAAACAAGAATTAAGCAATTGTTGAAGCAATTTTCAGTATCATTTAGGAACAAATACTGGCTTAATTCAAACTGTTACTGTGACCTGTGCATCTTCCAGTCATGTCAGAGATGTGCTGCAGCCAAATGATGCACTAAATCTTTCCAGCACATCTGTTTATTTTCTTCCAAAGGATGTGGATAAATATGATGATGTAACAGTGAAGTTTCCATCATATTTTAAAATAGCAGATTAAAAACTACTGAGGGTTTCTTCACAATCACCCCATGGAGCTGAGGCGAGCACTCCAGTGTGCATTGTTAACTACTTATTCAGTGATGGTAGAAGGGGATCTCTTTAATGCAATAGTGCTCTAATCTATTATCATTCTTGATGATGCAGCTTCTATCTAGCAAGTCTTTTTCTTCCCTAAAATATACTGTTGTTTTGACACAAACAGCTTGCTACACTTAAGGATTTTACTAATAAAACATAATGTTGTGTTAGATATTATGACTGTTGCCACAGCTGAACTGACTTGTCAAATCAATCCTAATATGGCTCCCACAGGCACATAAAAACCTTATTTAGCTATCAGTTATCCTAATCACTTTGTTCGGTTTAAGGGTGCAATACTTCAAGACCAGTTCCTATTTATACATATATGCCCAGCCATTTAATAAAGTCTTGATTTATATAATAAATTCTTGTTTGAAAAAAATACTTTAAAGCAGCAGTGTTTTATCAAGTGTGTTACAACATGTCTCCTTATACCCCCAAATAAATATGTTAATACACACAAACAGGATACTTGCATGGCAAAGGGAATATTACATATGAAACAGAGACTCTAGCACTGAAAACAAATTGGTCCCTTGGATTATAAATGGGCCTCAAATGGAGTCACTTCATCTGCAAAGCACCGAAAAAAATCCCAAGGCCTTTACAAAACCTTCTTACAAAGTTTATTTAGGATAGCAATTCATCTCTCTACTATCTGCTTTCCTAATCTATGTCTACAACTACAAAAATAAGTATACAGATATACACATGCCAAGAGAGACAGAAAAGGTGACAACTTCGCTGCTCCTTATTGCTTCTTCCCATCAATAATACCTTCACCTGTAATTGAAATAAACCTACCTTTGCTGCTTCTTATTCAAAACTACTGTTGAGCATTTGAGTCACACTTTCAAACGAAACTGTGAAGGGGAGCATGAAATTCTCAAACTCATCCTCGTCTTCACCTGCAGGAGAAGAAACCAAACCAAAACAGCAAAAGCATCACATTGTATTCACACTGTCGTTTGCTGGGGTCATTCTCCTATAGAGGTTTTTATAGAGAGTATCTTGTATAGACTTCTATAGAAAGTCTCAATGACATCATAGGAACTTTCATATGACCTGTAGGAACAAAAAAAGTGAGGTTTGAAATATTTTTACTGAGCTATAAACAAAGAAAACAAACTGTTGATTGCAAACAACTTTATCTGAGACTGGCACATCTCTGCATTTCCAATCTTTCTCCCTTTCATATTGCTGCTCTGTTGCTCTGACAGCATTTGTTCAGTACCCTTGAAGAATTTTCACTTAAGAAATTCAAGACAACGTCAGAAAATTTCAAATTTAAACCTGCAATAATAAATTAGACCCTTTGTAGTATGAGGCTTAAATCACAATCTTTTATGATCGTCTGTTATTTTTACCTCTCACCTATTGCAGAATTAAGCTGCTTTGGAAACAAATCTCAACTGTTGGGGTTGTATGACACTATTGCCTCTCTTGTTTCAGAAAGTGTGAATTTAGAGTAAAAGAAACATGCTGTAGGTAGGGGGAAAAAAAGGACTGTCTTGGTTAGACAGTTGAAAGATAATCTGGAAGTCTGGATTGTTCCTGTTTTGTCACGACACTGAACAAGTAACTATAAACAACAACTTTTAGAAATGGCAGTTAGCATGAGGATTGCTACTCACACTACAGATCTTTAAACCCAGATGGGGGTAGCTTGCCTCTTGCATGTAGATTCCTCTTGAGACCAATTCAGAGTAGGAACTTACGTTCTTTAAAGAGATCTTTGCTATAGGACTGCTTTCCCTTTCCTCTTCATTGGCAAAGTCTGGCAAACTTTCAGTTGTAGTCCTGTCTTTTTTGTGTCAAGCTGTTTGTGCATAGTGTAAGATACCAACTTCAGCTTCTACACTTCATACACTCATGGGTAACATGGACCTAATTCAGGCCTCTTATCTCCAGGGATACTAAGAAGACCGAATCAGTCACTTCAGTACAAGAGTAAAAATGACAGAAAAGTCCAAGAAGAAAAAAGGCCAGGAATCAAACACAGTCACATCAAAGTGTAGACTAACACATAAATTCAGATGACAACACAGAAAATAAAGGTTAAAAAAAAAATCAGACTACCCACAAGCTTCTCATTAAGCTATGATGACACATCTTCTGAACCAAAAGGGGCAAATATCCCACAAATAAAACTGCCTCATAACAATGTCAATACATACAATGCACAGAAAAGCTGACCAATCATTTAGAAAGAGTTCTGTACTGGTATTGTCCCACACAATCTCCATGACAATACTATGTACACATCCAAACGCAGAGGAACCCTTCCTGAAGGCAGAATCTCAAGTGTACTTTATTAAAAGGATGAGAAGACCAAAGAACTACCAGCATGTCCACTGTTGACTGGGACTGCTACTTTAATGGCAAAGCTTCTAGTTCTGGAAACGGGGTAAGGGGAACTCTTATGTGCTATTTCTGTTTTAAATTTCAGTGCAGGCAGTGGGAAAGAATATACAATTAGGAGACTAAGTAATATTGCTCTATTAAAAAGAGTTTTTAAGTTTAAGAAAAGCAACACAAATTGCTTATACATTTCTTTTGCATTCCTGTACAAGTCATATTCACGTCCCATGAACTGTACAGTATTAATGAGGAAAGAAAGAAGCAACCCTCAACAAACCTACCACAGTAAATTTTTCATTTCTATAATCGAAACTACACATACAAATCCTTTTTATGTCCTCTGAAAGAAAAGAGATGTCTCAATTGTAAGTTATAGCAGAGCTGTGTGTGGCTTACAGCTATAGCGGTTTAAACCTGATTCACTTGGAGAGTTTTGGCACTGAGCATGACTGCATATACCTGCAAGAACAGGCCACTGACAAATCATGCTGAATAGTTCCTGAAGGTGTTTTCTGCAGCTTAGATCTACTCCTTTCAGTAGTGCATAGGAAAAAAAGTGATAAGAAAATTATTAATCCAAGTAAAATGTTTATTTAAACATAATTTTTACTGCTGTTCTTGTATTAGTTTTGGTTACAATACACAAAATAATATTCAGTTGATTTTAGAAACCTTGGATTAAGAATTTTGGACAAAATAATGCAATTCTAAATAGCAAAAAACACCCCCAACCCCCCAACCTGAGGCATATGAGGAACTCAAAGTCTAATTACCTTCATACGAGGTTAAAGTAATTCAACAGAAAACAAAGTACATTTTGAAGCAAATACCAATTAATCTTACTGTTCTTTCCGACTACAATTCCATTTTGTCATTCACTCCAACAGCACATAATTAAAAATGTAAATATTCTGAATTTACTGTATTCAACAACTCAAGAAATATTCCTACATTAAACAATTACTTGAAGCAACTTCCACTGATTAAAAAAATCCTCTTTATTTTGTTTCCACATTAATTACTTGTCATACATAGAAAAGGATTTTATAGAAAGCTCTTAATTTGAAAAAAAAAATCCAGAGAAGACAATTGGTACAGTGCTTTTTCATCTCTTTGAAAACATCACTGATTCACAAGGCTCAGAATACTGCCATTTAATGCTTTCATCAACACACAGAAAGGACAGTTTGTGCGCACCTCACTTCTAAAATTTGGATCCAAGTACAGCTTATAGCTGTTTGTGTCTCTTTGTGTTTTTCTATCAGTTCAACCCCTCACTAAGTAAGCTGATTTCAGTAGGAACGCCAAGGACAATAGCCACAAGACTGGTGGATGCTTTTTCCATATAGTCCTAATAATTTCAGATCTTGTAGAGCTATTAATCTATAGGAATCAGAATGACTTCTATCAGCTTGTAGCCAGTCCCAAGTCATGTGCCTGCATTTTGTCCAACATATATTTACACAATATCTACTTTGAGATGTAAACTCCTGTGATCTTGTTTTCACCACTTTTTTTTCTCCCCTGTAGGAAAAGCTCCTGAAACTGCAAGTGTAACCCATTTTTTATTACAAAATGTAACTATTGCTTACGTTCACAACACTGAGCTGGTACTGAAAGCAGTTTAGCTGCAAGTAAATAAATGTAGGTCCAGCTCACAGGTACCATTCTTTAAGAAAATACTGATATACATGTCTTGGTGTTTCCTCAGAGTTAACTCTTTTCAGCACTGTTCAACAGTAGACGGTACAGACACCCATTGTCAGACAGAGGAGTAACAACTACTGTTGGCTTGTGACTATCTACGTTGATCACTTCTGTACATGTGTTGCCTAGTTAAGTCCTTGCACGAGGGCTGAAAATCAGTACACAAAAGACTTGCCTTCTTATTTTTTGAAGGTCATCATGAGCAGCCCCTCTCAGAATACCTATAGGCATCCATCCTCATGAAAGCCCTCAACCAAACGGGGCCTCTGGTGACATACTGCACTCTTCACCATCAGCTTCATCAACATGTGATTTGTTTCAGTATTCACTTTTGACAAGGCCAGTCTTCTCAGTTTAGATAACAGAGACCTGATCAGATGTAGAGCTCTGCATTTCAGTCCACTGGCCAAGAGCAATGCCTGGATTTAAAGTGAGTCCTTCATCACATCTAGCCATATTAAAGCATGCACTGGGTTTTACATGTGCTTAACCTTTCTGATTTCCTAAGGACAACTCAAAACGTAACTCCAAGCACGTGTTTAAGTGTCACTGGTTGAACTGCAGAACGTCTTGGCAATGTTTATTGAAACTTGGATGGTCTCTGTGTATTAGGAACTTGCATGAAGAAATGAAATAAAAACCCTTTCTGCAACAAGCTGGAAGGTTCTGGCATAATTGGTATGTCACTTGGAAATGCAGAACACTCAGGCACTTACTGTTGTAAATCCTTAGTATAAAAAGTGTTTCTGTACAAAAAGTCAACTCATCTTGTTTGTTTCTTCAACCTAATGAAACAAACACTGTTGTTGTTTAATGCCATGAATCTCAAAAGTTGGTAGGTAGTGATTTACATAACAACATATTTACTGTTCAATTAACCTGCTGTTTGATTTGTTTAATAACCTTCAAAATTCCCAGTACTACACAAGACAGTGAGGTGTCTCAGGGACACAGGAGGAGCACTTTACCTAAATCTACCATGAGAAGATGAAGCATGCCTACCATGAGAAGATGAGGCACCTGAGGTCACTGAGGTGATAATTATCACTGACTCCCAAGAAAGGGAAGTGCATACTCTATTGAAACATAAACACATGAGAAGTTAACTGTTTTACAATACTTACCACACAGAATGGTTTTTAACATAGTATGAAAACTTACTGTGTGATTCTCAAGCATGAATTTCACAGCCTCTGTTTTCACCAGCCTTTTTCAGAAACTGTTAAGTAGGGGGTGTTAAGGAACCACCAGCTTTGCAGTGTCATCACACTGTTGGGTTGTGCAAACTTTCAGGGATTTTTAGTGAGAAAGAAATCCTAATTGAAAAAAAAAATCTGAATTTTATCATGAAATATATGTCACAGAGATTATTAAGAACACTAAAAGATCGTAATCTATTATGAATTAAAGCAATTACTTTCCATGGCATATATTCTAGTCACAAAAGAGATGAACTAAATGACTTTTATAATTAAACAAAGCGTTTCTAATAATAAACAGTGCTGTTTTTTTTCCCCCAGATGGACTCACATAATCAGTATATGAAAAAGAAAAAGGAAAAGGTGGTTTTGCGGTTGTAAAATTGCATTGAAGATGACTGGCACTTGATGGGACTGGTAGCAGCCTCAAGCAGCACTGAAGCTATGGCCTCAGAATCAGAGATGTTGTTCCAGAGTCATCAAAAATCACATTGAATACGTTTTGGTTACAACAGGTAAACCTCACTCTCATACATGCTAAGCTCTATTAAACACTTAACCAAAGTATCTTCAGATGTATCAACACCAAATGGAAATTTCTTAAGAACATACAAAGTTTCAGAGGCAGAGGAAAGTCCACAGTAATGTGTGATACAGCTGGGAATTCTGGATCTATCTCTGGATACTTCCACAGGAATCCCAGTTCCTTCAACTTTATAAAACGTGAAGCAAATCTCATTGACTACTGCTAAGTATGAACTGACACCTCCCACTCCACAACCTGGCTACAACAGCAAGGCCATGGCTCTGCCACCACCCTCACACACAGTGCAGGTCCCTCAAGGGAGCTCCACTGTTCTGGGAAAGCTCTGGGACTCCTGGACTGAAGCTGCTGGCCCTGGTCCAGCAGGATAAGCTCAAGACAGTTTAAGCATACAAAGCTCCCAGGAAGATGTACACATTAAATGACATAGAAGCAACATATTTCCTAGACTGCATATATGCCACAGCTCACACACCTGATTAAATATAGCATTTTTCTTGAGATTTCTTATAAAAAGCACAAGACACCACATTAAATCAAAAGTTGAGTTTGCAAAATCTGTTAAAGAAAAAGTTCAGACAGCTAAGACTTGTTTCACAACTTGAATCCTTTCCTAGCTGTGTGAATTACGAACACCTACGCATGAGCACACACTGATTCCCTGTCTCAGATGATCCAAACATTTGGGGCAGGGCAATGGATGTAGTATTGTGTGTTCCAAACAGAGCCACTCGGACATCTTTGTGAGCTTTTGTACAGAAGTAACTGCTGCCTCGAGGGATGTTAGAAAAAAAGAGAGTGAGAAATGGCCAAAGCAGTGGAGTGACTTCTGCTGCTTCTTCACTTGACAGAACGTTGCTGTATAACTTTCAACCAGTCAGTTAATTTTTTCTGTCTGTTCTGCATCTGTAGGATATCAGCATTTCTCTAAAATGGGGACACAACAGGCTTTATGGCATCCAAGTACACCAAGATACTTTTTCAGGAATGCCACAGCAAAATCCAAACCCCAGAAAAACTCAGAAGTATTGAAGGCATCAAGTGAATGAAATGACTTAGAGGCTTAAAACCAAGACTCATTAGTTTACCAAACAGTGTCAATCCCTGATATCGATGAAGTTCTTTAGGAGATAATTATGATCGCATAACTTCAGATTGTACAGCAGTGCCTACAGTCCTGTATACAGAGGATTTTGCAATCAAATACCCACAACACTCACTGCTTCTATTGTCTTACTCTTTTTCTTTTGAAATGTCTCACTCTGCCATTCCTGCACATAATTGATTGAAGAGTTCGATTACTTTTACGGGAATAAACAACTTCCCTTTTCATTTTAAACGGATTAAATTCTCTTTAAACGGGTGAAAGTGTAAGAACAGGTTTTATAGCTGCAATTGGAAAATCTCCTAATCTAGTTTTAAGCTGATGTTCCTCTGTCGATCTATAACATTTGACGTAACATTACCTGGTTTTATATTGCAAAGCTTAGTTGGGTTTTTTCCCCCCCTCTTTTACAAGGAAGAGCCTTTTCCTAACATCAGTCTAACAAAGACAAGGATAAAGAATTTTTGAGAGGTTATAAATATTTTACCCCAAGTTATTGTACAAAATAACAATGAAACTGTAGTTATTTTGCTAAGAAAAATATACAGCGGAAAAGTTAATTATGAGGAAGATCTAAAGATGCATGAGGGAGCATCATGGCTTCAGAGACATAAAGGAACGACTAACATTCCATTATGTAAATGAATTCAAAGATACTTCACGAGTGATCAGCTAGGAGGGACATAATGATTTATAATTCAAATAACTGAGCTTTGAAATCAAATTGGGCTAATATATTTCGAAATATGCAAACCTGGAATAATTGTGAAAGTCATGTAAACCATGACACCAGCTCCAATCATTTGTTGCCTTTGTTATTAATACCGGCTTAGGCTGTTTCATCCTTTCTTTCTTTCTTTCCTCACCCCCCTGGTACATGATACAGTTGCTGGTGTTATGGCTTACTTTTAAATTCTAGATTATCCCTTAGAAAAGGGAAAATATCAGATTCTAAGAGGTGTGGAAGCTGACTGACATACAGGAAAGTACTGAAATTAATTACATTATTATTATTTTAACCTTTCAGGCTAGCCACAATTTCATCTATATCAAATACTGAGAATTGATCCACTGGATCCAGCATCTTCACAGCACACCATTTCTTTCCAAGCAATATCTACTTAGTGCCTTTTAAAAAATCCCTAATATAATGTGAAAAGGCCAAAGTTTGCAATGCCAGGAAGTAGTTATAAACTACTTCATATGTTTGAAATAAAAAGTACTTTGGTATTATTATTAAAAAAAAGGTATTGGTAGAGTTTTTAATAGGAAAAAAATACATATCTTTAAAAGCCAAAATGACCAGTGAAATTGGGTTGTACATCATTTTCTGAGAAAAAGGAAAAACAGCCTCGACAGGTGTAATTTATCATTTTTCTGATTTAATACCAAAGAAATATATTAAAATAATAAAAAGAATCCTGAAATCCTCAAAATTTGTAGTGATAAATAGCCCTCCCTGTCTTTATTGCATTATGCCTACTAACAGAAATATTGCATGGTGGATTTTGCCAGACAAGGACGATTATTTTCCAATAAAAAGTTGCATATTAAATTCCAGCACAAAAGTGGGTGTCTAATACTTTTGAAATCTTTTATGGTTTGCCAGAGAACACAATTTTAAACTTAACTAATACAACATCACGGGGAAGTGAACCAGGATTAAAGCTGCCTTTGTACCACCCCACCCATATACATAGGAAAGCTCCCGCTCTCTTGAATGTTTTTTGTCTGAAGTATTTCCATCCAAATGTCATTGAATAAATTGTTAGTATTTATGATTTTAGTTAATCTCTCTTTTTACTAGTCTTTAAATATTTCACATTGATGTTTACAATGTGTGTTTATGAAGTCAGCGCTGCTTTACAACCTGACTATCCGCAGGGGTCTGAAGCTAATCTTGTAATGGTTAGCAAGTTTCTGCACAGAAAAACCCCACAATATCATCACAATTCTACTCTTCAGGAGAACTTTGGTTATTAAAGATCTACTTTTCCATCCTTTTTAGGTCCTGATATTATTATATCTGTTTCATGGGCAGAAACTCATTTACTGCAAATATAATTTGAGTAATTCGAAAACTAAAACTATCCAGACATTTCAGTCTTGGAAAGTATTATTTACAAGTTTATACTGACCCTGATTTTTGTGACCTCCCTTGTGAATACACGCCTTTGAAAGCTTCCAGAAGGCAATGTGAAATGCTAGATGCATGTTGGCTTTAGCAGTAATACAAGGCTGATCATTTCAGCAAGTATACATACATAAATAAACAGGCAAGCATTTTAAGTTAGGTGCAGCACATCAAATTTCCTGGTTATTTTGAAAGTGTCTGTACCTTCATAAATCTTATTAATGAAATAAATGTCTCCCCTTCCGTTTTTGTCAAATGCCTTAGTAATGTTTCACTTTGGAGCCCTTTCCAGTCCTATTTCTGTGATGCCACGAGAACATAAACACATGCGTATTTAAAAGATCAAGATAGCTGCTTAATGGTATTTCAAGTAAATATATAGAAGTACACCTTGTATGATTTTCATTAAACAAAATTCACTTACAGAATGTGAAACCCACACTCATCCTTCAACCCAAAGAAAGATATTGAAATTCTTCCTGTACGATTAGAGTTCTAGGGAGAAATAAAATTATCCCCATTGTCATACTGCAGGTGCCTTGCCCTCTGCTTGTCTAACAACCTCCTCTAGAAAATTACTGTAAAGTTGCTTTTATTTTAAAATAGCAAAGGATTCCAATATTGAATGTTTTTATGAGCCCTGGTGGTTTATTATCTGTCGTATAGTTTTAAATATTGTGTCACATCACAAGCAGGAACTGTTTTAAAAATCTGCCTCAATTGACTGAAAATTCAAAGAACAAATATCCTTCTCCAATGTAAAAGTAAGTAAATATTAGGATAAGATGCAAAAAGTTTGCAACAGACAGCAAGTTAGCACCCCTGATTTGAGGAAGGATTTCACAAAAGTACTTGAACCCAGACAAAAATGCACCTGCAAAGTCAGGGCTGTTTTATCAGTAGTAACGAAGACACTGACAAAAAATTGTAAGATATGTAAAAAGGCCTGAAAAACTAACTCATGTTTCACATCTTGATTGACTCACCCTCAAAATAGAACCAATCCTGCTAACTGAATTAATTCTGATTTCAGTACTGTTCAACTCATCAATGGCATTGACTTCAAGAAGATTTGGATTGGGATACATGAATGTAAGCAACTAGTATATGATTTCTCTTTTGTTGGTAAGAAGTAGGTGGAATTGATCATGTCTTTTAAAAACCATGCATAGAAAACAGAAATGAAAAAGCATTACCATCCTCAGTGGTTTAAAAATGTGGCACACGAACCAACAAAAGTCTTCAGATTAATTTGTTTACCTTATCCTTTTCAAATGACATGTTTTGCCATATATAATAAAAAGGATATTCAACAGAAAGGTCATTTAGAAACTGGAGAGTTCTGGAAATCACAGGCTCACATCTTCCTTGGTATTTAAGATTTGTAACGCTAGAATAAAGAAAAGAGTGAGGTTTTGTAACACATCTCCTCTTTTTCAGAGTGCAGTGCAAAAGCTCAGAGTAGTAGTGCATTATACTATGAATGTATTTCTCTGATACATCTCAGGATTTTCTGCTTATGAGACAGAAAACGCTGTACAAAGCTGCCAAATCTTTTTCCTGAAAAAGGGATTGAAATATTTTTGTAATATTATAACAAAGACATTCATTTAAATAAAATCCATCATCTATCATAATGAAATAAATTCTCTGAAGCTCACCCCTACTTCTTCCTCACTTTTCAACACATTATCTGGCCACTTCACTTCTGTAGTATTTATTTGTCCAGTTTTTCACCAGGTGAAAACAAACTGCTAAACATTTTCTAGGCAAATTCCCATAGGAGAAATGGGACACACTGAAAGTAAGGGTCAATTCACAGAGCTATTGATATATCCAATTCCTAGTGCAACTCCAACTTGCAGCTCTTGTACTAATCCCTGTTTTTCCTCTTCCTCAGATCAAACACTTGAACTAAAGTCAAGATACATAGAGGATACTGCATTTCCCTAATTGTAACCCCTCTCAGACATAGGCATTTAGGAAGCACACTCTGATTAATGAACCAATGCATACATTCTGCTATAGGATAACACTAAATCTATTATCAGTCCTTGGGGAACGCCATATAAAACAATTTAACGTTTTTGATAGTAAACTCTTACAGTCAGCCTTTCATCATGCAGTTGTTCTACCACCTTCCACAGGTAAAGCATGAGACAGAGCACAGAGGTGGGACCCTCCACTGCTTCTTCTGTCCTCTGTGCAGGTCAGTGCAAAGACACTTTTCCTAGTCTGTCATCTCCTTGCTTTCTCAGGGAAGTATCAGGTAGGTCAGTGTCAACAGTCTTATTGAAGTCTGAATATCTGATACTTTCTGCTACTGCTGTAAATTCCAGCCAGTGAGTCTAGGAAGATATTACTCCCCCTCCCTCAAGTAGCCCAAATGCATTTAACAGTTATACAGGGACTACTAGTAATTTTTTTCTAGTATTTCTTTGAGAATCCAAGTTGGGCTGATGGGTCTATAAGAACCTGCTTCCCTTCAGTTCCCTTTTTTGAAAGCAAGTCACATGCCTTGCTCATCTGGGACATCCACTGACACCCTCAATTGCTCAAAACCCCAAAAGAAAGCTGACCACCCGTTTCCTCTACACAGGAAAATAATGCTGCTTAAGAGAGTCACAGCAGAGTTTTTGATGCTGAATTCATCTGGAGAAATACACACAGGCTATCACAGCCTTTTGAAGCACAGCCCATTCAAATAAAAAAGCAGCGTGACTTCCTGGCTCAGAAGCCCTGGCACCTATTCTTGATTGTGATGTCAAATTGTTCGAGTGTCTCTCAAACTCCCAGGTGATCCAGAAAAGTCATTTCATATTTGTATGCCTCAGTCTCCTCCATAGAATATATGCATAATGATTCTGACTTTAAGCTGTCAGATCTATTGATGGAAGGTCACGTTATAAGAGGTATAATCAGTACCAGCTATTTATAGTGTGATGCAGTTGGGTTTCAACTTTGGGAATACAGAACCTGAAGAAGAGATGTTAAATGCCTTAAAATCAGCACTGATTATTGCTTGTACGTATTTACAGGCTGAGGAATATACTACATCACATAATCTCTCTTTTTTAGGAAGTTATAAGCCCAGGAACGTAGTTTAAAACAGCTAACTCTAGTATTATGCTCAGGAAAATGTAAATAACAATGCAATTACCAAAGCAGTATTCTTCCATTTAGACTTAGAAACAAACATTGATTTGCTTTATAAAATCTCTATGAAGAGCTACAGAGGTTCAGATTGCCTTAAAGAAATAGCCCATTTCAGCAAGTCCATAACTCACAGTTTATCCCTACTATGGGGAGTTCTGGAGATGTTTATAGTTGCACTAAATCCTTAACAAGTATATACCATACAAAGCAATAAAAATCAATTTGGACTACCCAGATTTGACATCAGTATCAAAATCATAAAGAGGTTATTTTGCAAAAGAGCAAAATCTTTGTCCTTCAGTAGCCAGATTAAGCCAGTAAAAGAAAAATAAGAAGTCACAGTGAGAGCTTGAAGAGAAAATTAAAACTGTGTAAGGAAAGCTCTTCATCCAATATTCAGGGTACTTTAGTATACATCTATTCATGCTTGTATTTGGATGCTGACAGATGAAGTAATAATATAAAACTAAAAAGTACTTGTGAGCAAACAGAGGCTGAAAACAAACAGCTCTCACTTCTGTTTCTGCCTTATTGATACGAGGGAAGATGAAACACATGTAAAATGACATCTTTTAAGAAACATCTACACAACATTAGAAGTATCTGAGAACATTTGTAAAGATCTAGAGAGGAATCTCAGAATACAAAAAGCAGTTTCCCACTGTGTAAGGAAGAGAAATCAAAGAATGAAAGGGGAGAAAAAAAATGCACAGCAAAACAGCAGTTAAACCCAAATGCTGGTATCCTTGCCTCTTTCTCTCTCAAGTGGCTTATTGATTTAAAATATGAACTAAATGAAACAGAGTCAAAAGAACCAATCATCAACTTTCAGATGAGTCATGGAAAAGAACTTCACCTAAAGCTATACCAGTGCCAAATTCACCGAAACATCTATAGCAGGTGAGCACTGAACACATTTAAAAGGCAAGTACAAAATAAGTGGAAATTAGTTTGTAATTGCCCAAAGAGCTCATGCATCCTCTTTCCAGGCCTTCAACCTCTACTCTGAAATGCAATGGGCAGGTTCATGGTCACAATAAAGCTGGGGAATCCCAGGAACACTATACACTACCTGCAGCCACACAGGTTACTGTACCTCACACCTGCGCTGGAGGTTCGGTAACACGGCAGTAAAAAGCAGTTGTAAAAGGAAATTTCTATCAGGCAGAAGAGATGAGGACTGCTGTAAATCAGCAAGTTTGGGTTTGGTGTGGTTTTTTGTTGTTGCTTGTTTTTCAATTTGTAGGAGCTCTTCTGTTTGTTCTTAAATAACTAAATCAGAGAGTGAAAGTCTTTCAACCAAATCCCTTAAAAACGCTTTGAAAATCTCTTCCTTATGTGGTACTTCAGTTTCAGTAATAGCAAAGACAGCAAGAAAGCTCTGAAAAGTCATGTTTTAATTATTTCTTGTAGATTATCATCATTTACAATGAAAACTTTTTGTAGCTCAATGACAGTGATTGGATATATACTTTTCATTAGAGCTGGACAAAGGTGAATAGTTAAACAAAAGTACATTCTGTTGTGAATAAAAATGCCAAGTTTTAGTTCACTATGATTCACAAAGTCATATGAGTGGTCAGAAAATTATTCAGAAACCCAGACTTTTTATACTAATATATTACTTAAGAAAAATCTCCTTATTTCTACGTGCATCACCATAGTGAAACCATTCCAGCAGGCAGAAAAATCAAACCACAAACCCCCAAACCCCCATCCACCAGCAATGTTTAGATATGTGTATTTTCTTACTATTTCAGTTATTTTGTCATGACCCAAAACACTATATATTTTGGAAAATATTTTGTGAATCCACCTCAGGATAAATCACTTCTACGTGAATTTGATAATAATTGAGATGAACCGTCAGAGCTTTACAAAGAGTAAGTGGAGAAAAGGAAAGGTGCTTGCAGACAAAATAAGTATAAGACCCTTTCAGCCAAACGTCCAAGACAGGCTCAAGGAACAGATGGAACTAAAACTTCTCCATCCTAAATACTTCCTTGCCTCTTACCTACACAGAGAAGGATGGAGGCAGGTAGGCAGCTGCTACTCAAAGGGAAGAGCAGTGGAAAGAGAGGAGGTTTTGGGTATGATGCCTCACTCCTTGCCTTAATAGTTCTGGCCTTGATTCACTTCCCAGTAGGCCAACAGGCGTAAGAATATTTGATGTGGCTGTTTTGGGAGGAATTAGGAGAAATGAGGGTAGAAAAATTCATAGAGACAGAAGAATAGTCTGTGCCTTTGAAAAACAGCAACTCAGTGCAACAGGCTAAGCAGAAGAAAGTCTGAAGAGAAAGGTCAGGACCTTAAGTCGTTGTCCTCCAGATCTTTGTTACCTACTGCAACTCCACTAGCTCCTTCAAAATCCCATTGCTCCCTCTTGGCTTCTGTAGGTTGAAGAATAACTATTTCATACAGTCTTTAACCCATAAATTGAACAGCAGCTACTGCAGCCACTAGTAGCTGTAACACAAGTATTTAAAATAGTTTTCTGTGAATGTAAGAACTCACTGAGTCTGATCACCAATCCTCTACCCATCTGAGGAAAGACAGCTCAACAAGAAACGTGCTCCAAATCTCAAGAAATCACAGCAAAACACCATTTATCCATCTAAACATTACTGAGCTCACATTGTACTTCAGGAAACTAGAAACTCCACATGTCAAACAGCAAGTTTGCACAGAAAGAGATTAAGTCTCTAACAGCAGAACAAGTAATTCATATATCCTGGTAGACTATGACTTGTCCAACTGCCATAAATCCAACTGCTTTGTTTACTCTTCACACCACGTATAAAATGCTTCCCCTGCATGCATCCTTCATTGAATTTCTTAATGGCAAAGTGGAAGGAAATAACCTGACATTATCTTTTGATCATTGCACCGTGCTAATGGTAGATTACAATAAGGTACTTTCCCCAGCACTTTCTGATTTGAAAGACTAGTTGTTGCCATTAGCCAGGCAAAAATATTCCTTCAAGAATAACTCCTGTAGTTCACATAATGCTTGGCATTAACAAACCAGAAACTATGCAGTCTCACATGGTATTGTGCAGTTACTACACAAGAATATCACCATTTTAATAAGCAAGTGCACACTAAAAATTCCCTGGTGTTTTTTTTCAATCTTTATGTTAAAGAATAACATGTTACAAATTCCACTTATTTAAAGAAAAAAAGGGATCTTCAGGGTAAGATACAACAGTAAGACCAGTGGCTGTCTAAAATAACAGTGTGGTTCAAAACACTGACTATGTCCACAAGAGAAAAGGGTAAACGGTCTCACACTCATGTCTCCTGCCCATGGCTGCAATAAATGTGTTGAGATTATTTTCAGTAACAGAGCACCAGAAATGCTGCCAGACTGGATTGCTCCATCAGAGCATAGTTTTTGGATTATATATGTGTATGTCAGGATTTCTCAGTTGGCAAAGGCAACTGAGATTTCCTCTTAACAGCAGCAACAAGTAGGAAAAGAGAAGCAAAAAACAATGCATCTGATCTCCAAAGAAAGAGTTGTCTTTTCCTACTTTTTCCTCAATTGTTCCAACTTTTACTGTAGTTTGAAACCACAAAATGAATCCCAGCTGTCTAGTACCACACATGGACTGCTTCCAGAAACTGAACAATAAGTGTCCATCAATATTTTCCCACTTACCACCTTCTATTTACCTGTCTTCAAAGCATACTCCAGATAAATAGCAAGGTTTGATGGGTACCTATTGTTATCATATTTCAAGATATTACACTCAGTTTCTGGGTTCAAGGATACTAAGCACCTATGCCTTATTTTCCACAGAAAACTTAGGTCACATTAGAAACTGACCTTGTCTTAATTGCTACTATTTCTCAAGGTTGGTAGTCATGGCAGCAAAAGACAAGTCATGCTTAATACTGTCCAAACAGGTCAAGCCTAACCTGGCAACACCAGTGGAGATGATTTTCTAGTAGGTCAAAGTCTACTGGAATAATGTGAAGGTCTTACAAGTCAGATTTAGAAGATGTGAAGTAAATGGTAGGATGCAGCATCTTTACTGCAAAATAAAGAGGTAAGGTACTTGTTTCTCTTTTTCCAGCCACACACAGAAGCAATTGTCTCCTGGGGACTCACAGATTTTTTTTAGTGGATATTCACAGTTTTTCAGAGAGACCATTTTGTTTTGCTTCATGAGCAAAACTGATTTTAGATGAAACTCTTTTTGAGTCAGGAGAAACTATCAAATCTTGTGAAGGACATAAGTAATAAAAGACAAAATCCTGTAGTTTTGCTGGCACTCAAAGAAGGCAGCTGAAGCAAAGGCATGAGAAAAAAAGGTAGCTTCTCCAGAGTAATTTTCTAGGATTATTCTTAAAGTATTGCAACACTTTTCTGCCAGAATAACACACCATCTCATTCTGCCAAATGTCAGAGATGAGAAGACAGCTGATGAAAAAGCCTCTTGTCTCCTGCAGTTATGAGGTCTGAAAATCCTCTGTGAATATGTAGTTGTAAGACAGCAGATTTTGCCAGATCTTGCCAAGAAACAATCCAAAAAAGCCTCCTCAAAACAAAAATCAGTTTAACGTGGTCAGCTCCCCACTGTAAATCCCCACAAAGCTTTAGTGGCAGTTCCACTGACATCTGAAGGTGCAGGAATGAGAAGCGGAGAGGGATGCGGACTGCTTACACCAGGCTGTCACTGAACAAGAGTCTAAGAAACCTCAGTTCTGTTTTCCCATAAACCACTTTGAGAAGCGATCTGGGCACTGTGGAAGACATATCTAGCTGCTGCAAGTGTTTATTTATGGGCCTGCAGTACCTTCAGAAAATAAGATATGAGTGCATTGAAAATGCTTATCCTCTACTTTAAATATTTAAAATTTACATAACACATTTTTTCCAGCAAAGAACAAACTTAATGACAAGAGAAAACTCATATTTTTTGTAAACATTCAAGATAAAACAAAACACATACAGAACATAACAAACTCACATTTTTGTCATCAATGTTTCTTTCCAGAAGGTGGTTGTCATCTGTTATTCCCAAGGCTTCTGACATTCAGCCATACACCTGGAAAGAAATATTTCAGCAAGAATATAATACAGACACAAGTACCAACATCTGCAGTTATTCAAAAGCCTTCCTTGTTTTGATTCTGCATGAGAAAGATGCAAGCATAAATGCCTATCCATCCAACCTAACTAAAGCATTTGTAAGAGGTGGCTTACACACGCTGACGGTGTTCTGGGACTGATGAGCTTTAACTTGCTCTCACATACATTTCTTCCCATCAAGGACATCTAAAACTTCCCCATTAAACTCACTTTGTTGTCCACAGAACAATATGGTGTCTTAAAAAAAAACCCTGTTTTACTATAAAAAACTGCAAAGGGATGAGGAAAACATTCTTCTGTTAGTCTCTGTCCTCAGTGGGACAGGATTCAATGCTGTCTTTTAGCTTGCATTTGTAAGGTATTGCATTGCAAGGCATAAAATCCAGCAAAGTTGATACTCTTCAGACATTCAGTTTTGTGTTCTTGAAGGGAGAACAAAGGCCTTGGCAGCCAACCAGCTTGTAGTTGTATACTTTTCCTATTTATTTCAGATCCAAGACATGTATCACCAGCCAAGTTTTGCCAGCACCCTACCTATCAGATTGAACTGCTGTTGTGAGGCAGTGAAAACACACAGGACATATTAAGTGTATTTTTTCTCCTTACTGTGGAATCTTTATAACATTTTCTTGTTGTTTTAGGAGCCTGACGTTAGTTAAGAAACAGAAGGGAGACACACACTGCAAAACGTCTTGACCACCCTCTGCCAACTCACTTTACCCTGAGCTGGAGGAACTCTGCTATTTGCTTACAACTGGTGTAAACCCAGATCTGTCAGTCAGTACATTTCATTTCACTCATTTTAACCTTTAGAGACACTAAACCAAATATTATGGGTTATATGTAATCCGTCCATGTGATGTGATTAAGTCAAGGATCACTAAGGTCTGAATTGAGAGCACCAAGCATGGCAGCACATGCAGCTGCAGTCAGCCAGCTGTGAAAGCCTGGTGCCATCTAGCTGTCAATTTTGTTGGCTGACATCACATATTCCACACAAACACCAATGAACTTCAGCTAACTCAGTGGTTCTGTTCTAAAATCTTTTTCTGCTAGTTGACATAATTCCATGACTTTTTTAAAAACCAAACCAGCAGTGTCCTGCCTCTGAGGAAGTCAATAACAACAATAAAGGTAAAATTGTATTTCCATGTCCCAAAGACTTCAGTTTTAAATCCAAGCATAATAAAGGTAAATAAACTTGCAAGCTCTAAGCAGAAACTGCACCAAGGATAACTTCACTTGTAACCTTTGAGAATGGTATGAATGTAATTTATTGTGACAAAATCAGTACTGAAAGGACAACCAAAAGACGAAAAAACAGTAATATACAATTCTTCAACCATTGCAAAATGCCGTGTTCACACTGTAAATGTGAAGTTATCGCCAGGAATTAAACAGAGCAGCATTAATTTATTCATATAGAAAAATATCTTCTAACTTAAAAAAAGGAAATCTCTCTGAAGAAATGCGACAGCAGCTGCGATTTTAGCAGTGTAAGAATTTCTGTATTTGACATGAGGAAAAGATAAAATGAGACAAGGGGACAAGTAAACGTTTCAAATACACGTGTGTGCTCAGAGCTTGCCTTTCTGCCACGGGAAAGCAGCCCCTGGCTGGTGCCATTGTGCTCTGTTGTCAAACTCTGCTCTCCCCACGCCAGAGTTTAACAAATAAAATACTAAACCAGCAGTCAGTGTTGACAAAGAGCAGTGCTTTAATCCACAATTATCCTTGTAACTCTTACTACTCCTTTTATCATCCATTAGCTTTGATTCCCATTATCCCATCAAGAACTGTGTCAGCGCTTTTGTCCCAGGGGATTTCCCACAACTACTAGGATCTGACAGCCAAGCTTGAGTGCTAAGCAGGATCATTACCTCTTAAATCCACTTATCTGATCCACTGAATAGTAAATTGAAAAGCTCATTAACAGCAACAATCTGATTTGTTTTCACATGTGACAGGGTCATTTCAAGTCAGCATGAATACAGTGCTTGCAATAAAAACTACTACCCCGTTCCCTAATGTGACAAATTGTAAGCTAAAATAAATGTGATCTTTTAAACACCTTCTTGAAGAATCATTTTCAAAACCAACACACGCTCGTGGCATGTAAAAATAGAAAAGCAAATAATCCCCAGCCACAACAGTGAAACGCCTTTAGACTTTTAAGCACTATAAAAAATTAATGATAAAGCATTTTGGATGTATAATAATAAAACACACTTCAACAACAAAGACCGTACTACATATTCAAATGGTGGAGCAAACCACTGTTCAAAGGGGTTATAAAAGGATGTGGAAACACACGTGGAAGTGATCTCATCCTTAAGCTTGGCTCCCATCACTGAGCTGGGACTTCGGGGGCCTGTTGGGTCTCCCCCCCTCCCCTCCCCCCCCCCGGCAGTCACTTCAAGGGAAGAGCAGAATAATTTAACTTTCATTAGGAAACAACCAGTTTAAGACTTCTGGAAAACCTTTCAGCAATCATTCCCAAACACTTACAGCTGCAGGTTTGGTAACTTCCCAAATAAAGCCAGCATCACCACAGAGCACTAGGAGACCACAATAAAACCTCCCACCATCACCATCTCATTCTCACAACAATGATGGATGACAAGTGAAGCAGAAGTGATAACATTAGGTTATGATGTTTGATGAGTTTCACAGGTACAAGTATATACTGGAGGTCCTTGGGCTGATATCACCACTTCAACAAACACACAAGTGGCACTGCTATATTCAAAGGTGACAGCAATGGTCATGCCAGTGAAGAGAAAGAAAGAACAGCAAAACATCTTCCTTAATCAATAACAATTTCAAACATACTAAAGTAAGTGTGAAGACAAGGGATTTAGGCATCCTTTTTTTCACCAGTTTGTACCATTACAACAACTTTGCTAGAGTCAGCACGTTTAAGGAAGACAGTAGGTTCACAAGCTCTAGTGCCAGGGAATTTTTTTATGACCTAGTAGATTTACCAGTGGTTCAAATGCCATAATCATGTACTTACCAACTACTTGAACCATACATGCTGCTTTCAAAAGGATGAGAGAATAAGCATAGTGGAAAGCGATGTTCCATAAAGCAAAGCACTTGCATGTAAACACAGCCCAAGACAAATGGAGAAATAATTCAGTAATCACACTAAAACTTTATTTCCCCATCTTCTCTACTCTTTGGCCCTAGATATACTTAACTTTGCTTTGTCTTTTGAGGTCTCCTCTTTTTGGCACTCTCATTATAACTCCGAAGAAGCTAATTATGTCAATTCTTAAATGTGAAGCAGATTACAGAACTGGGAAACTCAGAATATGAGTTCCTAAAGGTTGTATGGCTATATAATGACAGTCACAGAAATTCAATAACAGCACTGTATGGAATGTACTCAAACGCACCCCATGAAACAAATTAAAACAGAGCAATGAATCTCTCACACTGTGCAAATAAGAAAACACAAGAAAATGTTGGTTTCTATATGTTTCATAAGGGCTATTATAATGAATTAAGATTTTGGATAATGAATCTTCAGAAAATTACAGTAAAGTTATTACCCGTAGGCACATCCTAAATGCTTCAGATATTATAACTTCCTTGAAGCTCTCCAGGCCTTGCTGCAGAGAACTATCACTGCAACATTAAAGTATTTTGTCATGAACATTGAGGGCAAAATCACACTGTAACCACATTTACCCCAACCTGACTAAAGCTGAGTGGGGCTGGATACTACAAGGCAGCCTGAAGCACAGGGGCAGGTCGAGGAGAGCATCTCTTTCCCCCGTGTCTGCCTGGGAATACAAGCAGTGTGGGGGTGAATACAGCAGATCCAGCTGCCACCCCACTTCTCTAATACCCGTGTGCATCACCCACTGAAATGGCACACTCATCACGAGTTGCCTTCTCGGTGTGGAGTGCCACCACACATTGAGTCATTTCCGCTGCTCTTGAAAAAAATCACATTCAGCTGTTTTGAAGATTCAGCACTTAAAAAGCTCCATTACAATGAGGCAGAAATGCAGCTTCCAAATCCCACAGACAGCTTAGGAAAATATGAACTGAATCCTCTAATTAGTATATTGGGGTGCAAGACGATTCCTCTTTGCATCCTGGCTAAAGTAAGGGCTTTTCTGTCATCTCCAGAACAGAGGAAAACCTTGGTCGCCTCCCCTCCTGACCTGTCTTAGAAGGGTAGTATCTGAAAGTATCCTTAATTCAATGATGAAACCAATAGAATGGGCTAATCTGTTGTTTTGTAGCTAGCTCCTTAAATGAAAGACACCCTCCAAAACAGGCCAGAAGAAACTGCCTCAGTTTCAGACACAATCAGTGAGTTGGGGGCTTTGTGCTACCTGAAAAGTAGGCTGCACTCCCATTCACTGCTACACGTGCTTGTAAGCAACCAGAGGAACACCACCAACGATATAAATGATTTAGTAGCTGCTGACTCACCTAGCTTAATTAAAATACTGCATAAACTTATCCTCTACTGAAAGAGATCTACTACAAACTAACATTCAGAAATTACTGTATGGTTATTGCACATAAGTCTCATGTTGTAGGGGAATGGGTAAATCTGCTGCGTGGCTTAGTCATTGTTATGGATGTTATTTCCCTCCTAGTCTGTGGAAACACTCTCTCACACGAGTTCTGCTGTAAGAGGTATTAACAGTTCCCACAAAGGCTGTTTTCCAGGCCCTCGTCCCCAGACCCTTTTCTCTGTTAGCTCAACAGAGCAAGAGAATTCACATGAGTCTGGGCTGCGGGGGTGATTAACTCCCTGCCTCTTGCTCCATAAAGTGCCTGTATGATGTCAGCAGTAAACTTTATCTTAAATGGAAATTGATCTCTATTCCAATGATTTACTCTCAGCTTCTATTTACTTATTTCTTCCTTTCTTAATTCCTGTTTTTTTGAAAACCTTGAAAGAAATATTTACAATTCCGGTGAATTTACTTACTCTGAACAAACTGTTGTTATTAGTGATGCAGCATCAGAAGCATTCTCTGAAAAAAAAAATGAAGGAAAAAAAAAAGAAATAGGCTTATCTGTTAGGCCTTTAGTTATGCAATTGTTAAAAAAGTCCTAGCTCTAACAGCCTTGTTTAGACTTTCATTTTTGTAAAGCACTGATTTTTTAATTCCACTCCCTTTTGTTTCCCTGCAGGGCCTGAAGTACAAATATTTTAGTGAAATCTGATAAATAGTACTAACATCTCTTATTTCTTTAACATCATCTGGAAGATTTTCTGTTTCCAAAGCTGCACTTTCCATCAGAATCATACACTGTACTGCATAGGCTCAAGCTATACATGCAGTCAAGTATTTGCTTAATGGGAAGCATAATGACTGGAATGAACCAATACTGTGCAGATTACGAGAGTGGATTTGTGCCAGTCAGCGAACTCCAAAAGACAAAGCATTACAGGTAGTTCAGTAGCAGTAATCAACACCCTTACTTGACCCTGTAACTATTAAAAGTGTCCAGCATAATTTTAGCCAGTTGCTTAATTGTATTTAAACGAGTGGCTCACTCAGCACACTTATGTGCAATAAACCTCAGTGCAAAAGCATCAACATCAGTTTGGCACTTAAACACTAAAAATCGTAGCTACTGATGACAGGTCTAAGATTCCTATATCCAAAACTATTTCATTGTACCACTAACAGAGCTGCAGGTGTGCTGCTCCCTCCCTCCGGATCGGGCCTTTAGGTGTACAAAACTTGGTGGTATCACATATTTTACAAAGGTTTTGCATGGGGGTTGTACACGAAGAGAGCTTTTGCACATTTATCCCACGGCATAAGGAGAGGTGTTACAGCCACCACAGCTAATATGAGCAATTTGAACAACCCTCTTTGGCAAGCCAGAAATAAGATAATTGTTCAACATAGGCTGGCTCTTCTGAAATACTGGAAGCATTGCCTGTAATTATAGACATCTGTCATTGCTAGCCACTCAGTAGTAACCCTGACATCAATATACAACTATAACACTAAACTGCCTGCAGGCACAGCAATGGAAGCCAGATACGAGAGGCGGGCAATCATCTGCCTCATCCAAACTATCTGTCAAAGGTTCCTAACCACAAATAGCTCTTACGTTTTGTATCCTTAGGATAATATGTTGATTTATTTTAGATCCTCTAATATTTACAGTCTGGGCCATCTACTAAAATAAAGAAACAAACCTTATGGCTAATGGAGGCAGTTACCGTTCAAAATCATCACGGAAGGTCATAGCTCACCACTCCAATGTTCAATGCGGATGGCTGCTTTCAGCATGCACCTGCCTATAAACTTTCCCTCCTCCCTCCACCAAAATCCTTACAAGCTCATTTGCAGCTACAAGGTACAATGACTGCTATTCTCTCATCAGCCAACGTTTTAACAACCAACTCAAAGAAATATTTACGTTTTGAAGCTTGAGAAAATGGGTGCAAAGACGTGCTCAGTAAGTTCCGGTAGCCCGGTGTCGGTACAGAATTACCTTCAACATACAATTCTGAAGAAGGAGTTGCATTAATGATATAAATTATGTTTACAGATGAGATGCTTCAGCAGTTTTGGCAAGGAAGCTGACTTACATTCTGAAGCGAGCAATAAAGTTTCTTGAGATTTACAGAGAAACGTGGATAATTTCTTTTTAATTCAGAGACAAAAAAACATGTCGAAACCCTCAGCCTCCACTTTTTTTTGTCTTCATTTGAAAATCAATCTCACAAAGGGGCGAAAAAGATTGTAGGTTTAAACCAATTAGGAATTAACATCCTTACAATTATCCTAATTTGTTATTAACAAAACTGAGATTTCTTCGTATGATTCACAACAGCCTCTGCTGAAGAGAAACTATTAATTACTAGACAGACAGTTAGCTTACAAGTGAGCTGCATTTTAAAAACCTCCTTTAAAATACAATTGCTAAATGCCTTACAGTGCTGTAATGTGAGACAGGTTCAAATCTTATTACTTCACTGAAATTAAAACCTAAGTTTTAATACTGTTCAAGTCGAACAATGATTCCACACTTTATTGCTTTTGAAATCCCTTGATGATCATAGGAAAAAATGCCCTCGAGAAAAAGAGACTCTGTTTTCGATAAACAGAAAATACAGTTTGCACTCTTAGCCTCTTTGTCATCACAAAAAAAGGATTTAATGCCAATTCTTTAAAAAAAGACTTTTTTTTTCACAAAATGTGCACCTTGTGTGCCATTTGTAAAATCAGCTCACTTTCTTTTATTTATTACTGCAGCGCGGCAAGGCAATAAAGCAGCTACTGATAGCTAATAAATTACATGCCTTTTAAAACAATTCTCCAGCTACAAAAACTTGTAACTACAAAGGATTACATTTACATGGTACATCGTGTGAAATGTCTGTATTTATGTTCTATTTAACCACATAAATAAAATCTGACCCTTTATTAACACCAGGGTATGGAACAGGGACTACACGTGAGACGAAACAAAGGGTAACTTTTAAAGGCTTTTCTAGAGATTTACATAATTAAACATAAAATGGAACCAAAATCTGGCCTAAGCAGTGCAGAGTATTTTAAAAATAGAACACATTTTTAAGTATGTCCTTCAAGCTACCTTCAGGAAAAAAAGTGATCACAGATTTTTCAGTTATTGCATGACAACAATGATTTACTCCTGACTCTAAAAATTATACAAGGTTTTCACTCTTAATTGCAACCTATCCCTGTAACACAGAACAATAATTCTCCATCACATACTATGCAAAACAGGATTTGTCTTTTTAATTGAACTAAATATCAGAGCTTTGGGAAAGCTTTTTTTTTTTTTTTGGTTAAAATAGATTTCAAACAATAAAACCCTGCAGTGTTATTTCATCATGTATTTCTCTGAGAAATGCTTTAAATCTATATGTATCTATTAAACTCATGGAACTGCTCTTAAATACTTTTTCTTCATTGCTGGTCTAGCAATTATATCTAATCTACGCTGAATGCTGAAGTGATTGTCTCTTATTTTCCTCCTGTATTATTTTTCAGCTGATGTGCTCAACTCTTTCATACATTTTTCCTTACAATTTGTCTCATAAATCGTTAAACTAAGTATTACATTCTTTTTAATTGTCTATATTTCATCTAAATTTGGCAGATCTAATATTCATTTCCTTTATTCAGAGTTATTTTTCTAGCATCTGTGGCTTTGGTTTTGCATTGCTCACACAACTTCTTCATGTTGCTGTAGCTCCAAAATGGCAGTTCTTTAATTGAGCATGAAAACAAATCTTAATTCCCTACTAATAAATAAAACCATTTCAAATATTGCTATTCAATTTCCAGATAACAACCCGTGACGTGTTAGCAAAGACGCTGCGTGATTCTGAATTCCTCACCAAGCACACCACCATCATGACTATCAATCATTGTGAATGGAGATGCTGTGGGGCAGATCTTGCAGTCTGGCTGAGCATTGCTTGATGCAAAATGAGATGGGAAATAGTTTTCAGACACTTTTCTACTTCCTTAATCCCAAAGCCACCTTTCCCTATGGTAACTAAAGGCTTACTTTGGTAATATATGTTTATTTCTGTTTTGCACTTGTCATCAGCACTGAAAACGTTAAGACCAAGACACTCATTATCTAATACAACCAAAAAAAAAAAGAGTTTTAACAAACCAAGCAGCTAGGATAACAAACAAAGCAAAGCCCCTGGTTTCCTAGTTCAGGTTAGGCTGTTTAATTGTGGAGATGAAATATAAATGCAATTTTAAGATGGTAGAGAATAAGGACCCTGGTACAACTACACCAGGAGAGTGAGTGGCCTTTGCCTAACAGGATGCCTAAAAAGCATTTTAAGAGTGGAGAGAAAATGTAACATTTTGGCTCAAGTGGAGTTATAGATATACTGAAAAACAAAAATACATCCTGATACTCAGATACTGAAATTCAACAACTCCTGATTTCACCCAAGAATAAAACAGAGCAAGAGCTTTGGAGAAAAGAGTGACATGGTCTGACACAGAAAGGATCTGAGAAGTGGATTCTGAAGAGAAGGTTGTCAATATTGGGCTTTTGTTCAAATTAAGCAATGATAAATGGAGTCAAAATTTGATAGACCATACTATATGTTAAAGCATTCCAAACACAAATATACTGTATAGATAACACACAAATAGATCCAACTCTGGATCATCAGCAGGGAATACAGTTATAGTTACATGAGTATTTATTGAAAAGCTTACAAAACCAATAGAAACTAATGAAATTGATCAAGCAAAATTGGTCAAGAATCTCGATCAGTAATTATTCCCAGTCACATGTGGGATGTTTCAGACTCCAGCCACTGATGTTAAAGACTGCTGAGAAAAAAAGGGAAGATACCTCACATTGTGCACAGGAAAACACAGCCTAAACTGTCTTGGCTCTGGCTAGAGAAACACAGACTATCATGCAGGGTAAAAGGGAAATCCACAGAACAAAATAAAGGTCATCTCATCCAACGTTTGAGAATTAGTCACACTAGAGCAAATACAGAAGATGGTGGTTCATGTTACAGAGTCAAGAAGCAACACCAGATGACCTAACAGACAGTACCCACAACAGCCTGCTGTCATCCACACACATCTACAGGTCCTCCCATGCCTTGGAAGAGTGACTGTATCATCTGCATTCTGCATGCAGTCCTTCATGCCATGTCATCTTTTTACATTATGACTAACACTCATGGTCTTGAATAATATACAGAGCAATATTTTGCTGTGTGTTGTTGACCTCTTATGCAAACGTGATCATCAAATCTATGCAAACGTGACAGATAATAGAATGCTGTCATACACAACTTCTCTCTACAGTCCAAGTGTGTGAAATGCTTCAGAAGCAAAGTAATCTGGTAAGGTGTGCTCTCAGGTGCTCACCTACATTTGTCTTAAGGGATACTGCAAAACTAATTTTTTAGCTCCAACAGCTCATACATTTAGATGGGTACAGAAAAATCTAAGTAATATTCTAGATGTTACTGCTATTCAGAAGATTAGAATAAAACTGCTTATTAAAGAAGATGCATAAAATGCACTTGTGCTGTTAAGAGCTCATTCAAAGACAGTCTGTTGTATTAATGCTACTTCAATCATCAGTGCCTCTGCATATTCCTAGAAAATCTAAAAGCATAATATATCAACTTAAATACGAAAGTTTCTGCATATGTTGTGATAAGCTCCATTATTATTGTGTAGATGATATCTATATGAATCATTTAATACTTAAATTGACAGAAACTTCTTGCTTCAGAAATAAAACTTTAGTTCCCAGAAGACTTCTTTCTCAATAGAGCTACATGCCTTAAGAAACAACTCGTCAGTAGTGAGAATGCTCTGGAGAAATAATATGGAACCTTCCTCATGGCCTTCCTAACTGCAGTTCCTTTGATCCAAATTGATGCCAACTGCCGACTCTTCCAACAAAGAAGACACATATAAAACTTACATGGAACAGATCACTGAAATACTGGTGAGGTTTTTTTTCCTCTTTGCTTCAGATGAATGGCAAGTGGCAGAAGACAGACAACTGTTTGCCTTTCTATGATGTTGAAATAAAGTACGTTTAAGTCTGAGAAGCATACTTTAACAACAGATTCCTGTATGTGAAACAGATTTGGATCAGGACAACATCACTAACAGTTCTGGATTACTCTGTAAGCACACAAAAGCAAGTGTCAGTAAGAGCTTTGAAGAGTCTGATAAAAATAATTTGAGGAAGATGTGTGCACCTAGTGAGATACAAATACTGTAGGTTCTGTGAGTTTCATTGCAGGCTATGGAAATGGTTATACAGAGGACAGCACTCACCACTGATCCAACCCTTGCATTACCTGCGTGACACAGCCGTATCACTGCTCCTTCCCTGCTCAGATGCATGAAGATGAACGAGTCATTCTCCTTTCTACTAATCCAATAAGATACAAAAATCACACACTGCCACACAAAATTTTGACAAAGTCTAACACAAACCTGAACTAGACACTCCAGATAACGTGTTTATCTCCACTTTTGTAAGTGAAATAAACATTTTCATAAGAGGATTAAAAAATCCCTTCCTAATTCATGCACTCCACATACAAAACCAAGGCATACGGCTTTAAATATTAAGGTTGTCAGAGTCTCTCATTTTTTGAACACATTATACACAAGCTGAGGAAGCCAGCTGGCTCCTGTGGTGACTCAACATACCATAAAAAGAAGCATTCAAAAATTAACAATGAATTAGCTCTTGACATTGTTGTATGAAAGAAACGGAGCTCCGACAGCTTTAGAACATCTGTGAATAAAGGAGACAGTTGGCCGTAAGGTGTTCCACTAAGTCATCATAAACTATGTCAGTAATACTCAGAAAATGTTTCTCCTTTCTCTTACCCAACTTCATATTCAGTGCTTTTGGCAAAATATGTTCAAACAAGAAGAGTTTCCATACTATTATTTATTACCTATCTTCACTTAATCTGTTACCAACTTGACGACAGCTAGAGGTTTTTTTGTGGGGTGAAAATGCTGCTCTGATGAGCCATATTCCTAAGGATTGCTGAAAGAAATTTATGAAACATCTTAATTCTGCCATTTTAGTTACAGATCTATAGGTGAAAATGAGGGGGATATTTTTTTTTTTTGCCCAAAGTTAACAAACACATACTCTCTCCCCTTGCTCCCCACATTTATTCCCAGAGCCACTGTTACATTAGAAATGAGCCAAGACTTGATTTGTGTGTAAATAACATCATGATAAAACAAGAATAATCATAATTATCTCAGAGTCAACCTAAGGAGCTCCAAGTTTGCATTGTACTCTAAATCCTGGAGTAAGAAACTATACCATATTATGGAATATGAAGAGCTGGAAATGAACAGTAGTATCATGCCCATACTCCATGCTGTTAGAACTGATGCACAATAATACTATTTCTGATTTCAGCTAAAAGAGGACTGTGCTTTAAAAAAACAACATTTCTAAGTACTCTCTTCTCCTTCCTATCAGCATTACAATGTAATTTCAGATGGCTTTAGAGGCATTTTTTTTTAACATGTGAATGTCTTTTCAGTGAACCATACCATACACAAGCCCTGATGACAAAAAGGCAAACAGTGTGCTGAGCTGCATCAGGCAGAGCATCCCCAGCAGGTCAAAGATGGTGATGCTTCCCCTCTGCTCAGCACTGATGAGACTTAGATTTTTATTCTAATACTTGCTTTTAAGGTAGTTCTGTTTTAACCATTATGAATTTTAAATTTAAATCACTAACGTTAACTCAAATTTCATTCCATTCTAAGTTTTTGCTCTGAGAATTATTTTAATCACAAATTTGTGTGTTAAATCTTTCCAATAAAAATTAGGAGAACCAGGAACAGAAAGAGTTAATATGGATTTTTTCGTAATTGAAGATACATCAAATGTTTTTCCCTATAGATTCACAAGCAGCAACATTTTACTGGAGGACTACCTTGCATTTTCAGCTTTCTTGCATCAAAGGAATTGAAGCAGTATTGCTGTCTCATTTCAGAAGTCTGCTTATGAAGAATAAAATGGAATAAAAAGTGAGAGGAGGCCAGTTTTCACATCGCTGTACTTCCAGGACTCCTCCCATACAACCCTGCTTTGATTCTTCCAGCCCTGTTAACAGGACTGAGGAATGAGCAGCAGTCAGCCAAGTGCCAGCACCCAAATCAGAGTGCAGGTAATCTTCAGATGGTACCATGAAAAGACAAACCTATTAATACAACATGACACCCAACCCGTCACACTGCTCTCCCTCCCACTAGTCAGTCTTTACAATCAAGAGACTAATGGCACACAAATTGAGGGTAAGGGAAGGTAGGTAGGTAGTTAACTCTGACAGTCTAATGAAACCACGTTCAGCAGCACTGCCTGTAGCCTCTGCATACCCAGAAGCTACATTACCTTGCTAATGGGTCACTTACAATCTACTTTTGTCAAGCTCAGTCCTATGCACATTTTTTTTCTTTTACTTCACAAGAAGTTGTTTTTAACAATCTTTTAATCTTTATGCAACATAACTTTTCATACCTACATGTTGAGTGTTGCATCTTTTAATCTAAATATGATCAAACTGACTCAGCTGGGTCCAAATGAGCCCATTTTCTGTCTAAGCAAAACCCAGTACCAGAGTTGCTTAGAAATTTTTCAGTTCTCCCCCTTTGCAAAATGCAACTCCATCAGTATTAAAAGATTCCTTGTAAATGACTCCATCGCCCTGAGAGCTGCAGCAGGAGCCTGTTTCCACCCATCTCTGTTCTGAGGCCAGCAGGACGGTCTTTTCCTCAGACTGCTTTTCACAGGAGGGTAATTCCATTTGGCTGTTGCATCTCCTATGTAAACTTGTGCACTGTTGTACACTCCTGTGCACAATTAGCCAGCTCAACTTCAACCGTGGAGAATGCCACTAGAGGGCTCACACATTATTTTGTGGATACCACATCATTACTCCACATCACGTAAGTTCACAGAATCTGCATCATTCCATTACTAACATTAATCTCAACACAGAAAAACATTGCTGCCAAATATGTGATGGAGTCATGGTTTAACGCAAATAATGGACTGAAAATGGTCAACAATTATGTAGAGTGTGAAGTCAGCAGAGGATATGTGTATTTTCTGTGAAAAACAAACACTTGCAGCCCTTGCTTTCTGTACAGCACAATTTACTAGGAAATGCAGGTCAGAGTCAGTGTCACACTATGTAATGTAACACTATAATGACACAGTATAGGAAGCTTTACTTAATGGGGACTTGAACCTCAGTATTTTTACCATGCAGGCTTTACTGGAATGATTCTATTCAGCAATTACAAATATGACAGAGATGCTGTCTCTGAATCACTTTCATTAAGTAAGAACCACATAGAACCCCATCCTGCAACACGATGATCACTTCCTGTGCTGTGCTGTTAATTGTGACAAGCATAGATGGTTTAAAGTCCCATGGTGGGTCAAGCCTTAATTGCCCAGCGTCATCAGTGTTCCACTTAAAAGGCCAACACCCAAAACAATTGCAGCAGCAGAGTAACTGCTAGCACTAACGTTATAACAGAGAAGATCTATCTACAAAGGAATCAACAGGAAGGAAAAGAAATATATTATGTATGCACTAGGTACACACAACACATTCTTATTCCTGTCCACATTAAACTGGGCTCCAAGACAGCAAAACTGATGGGAATGAAATATATCTATCAATTATTAAAGGAATTAAGTAGAAAATATTTTGATACCAAGTGGTAGGCTCCAAACAAGTATTTCATTTTAGAGCTACACATTGATACTATGTATTCTACACAAAAATATTACTCGAGAACTTACCCTGTTTGTCTTAAAAACCAACTACATAAAAATTAACACAACAGCACGAGAACAAAATTAACAGTCTATGGCAGATGAATCTGCCATTGCACCTGTTCTCCACTGTGCAAAAGAACATCAGCCTGCCACTGATTATTTCTTTTTGACATGATTTATCGCCTACTATTCTTTAAACTTGATAAAGCAAATTAATCTTTGATTGCAGGAGCCACTGGAGGTTGTCATTAGTCATGTAGTTTGGTGAGGCTGCATGTGTTTCATTTACCAGTCACAAAGAAATGAAAGCCCAGCAGCCATCACTGGCTGCTTCAACTGTTTTCCTGATCCACCCAAGAGAAAAGATAACAGGATTCAGTATGTAGGATTTTAAGCAGCTACTCTAGAACTGACCCACATAAACAGAGTATTTGCTTTTCCAGAAAGAACACTGTTGCCCTAAAATTTATGTTCACAGGAAGAAAACTGTTAATGAACTCAGTTGTGTGAATAACACCATTTTACGTATTAAAAAATGAAAACTGAATCCTTAAGTAATTGTGTACTCATCTAGAGGGCATAATGGAAGAATCTGAGCAAGTCTAAAGAGATGTGCACAGACTGAAAAAGAAATCCTTGAATTTATGGACTAATGCTGGACTGTGTGCAGTCAGATCCCTCAGCTCTCCTGCCCAAGCAAGCTTGCAACTACATTTGCAACCAGGCGCAATCTCATCATAACCTTCCAGGTCCAACTCTCTCTTTGCCCGCTTCTTCCCCATAGCTCCAAACCTATCATCTCCCTCTCTTCAACTGCTGTCAGTAGTAGCACCTGAAAAAGGGGCCAAATGACAAATCTCAGGGATTGTATTGACCAGTCTTCACAGAGAAAGAGAAGAGCCATTCTGGATAGAAAACAACTCTTTTGGATTTAGTTCCACAACAGCAAGAGCAGTTAGGTCTGAAATGTTCTTGTGCCAGGCACTGCCCTGGAGCATGCCTCAGAGACAGAAAAAGCCTCGGTGCCTGAGCTCAAGTAACCAAAATGAAACCCTGTACAACACTATCTGCACCAGAAAAGATCAGTAATTAGCAAAGAACCAAGGAAAAAGTTATCCAAATTGAATCAAAATGGTGATCCTGCTTTGAAGTATAGAACTGAACGAAGTGTGCAACAAAGGACTTACTGGTTGCAACTCCACGTTACTAAATGACAGTCGTCAAAACACAGCAGAGTTTCAGATACCATAAGGACACAGACAAAATGCAGATGACAGCCTATATTATGCAGTAGTATTGTGTATTATGTGTATGCTAAAAAATGGTTCAAATTATTTATATATCCCTATGTTTAACACAAACCTCCAACTATCTAGTCTTTCCTTCAACACCTACTACAACTGCAAGTTCTGCATTTTAAAGTTTACTAACTGGTGACACACAAAACTTATTACTTTTGAAACCAATCCAAATTTGGATGTATAGACCCCAAACAATGATGGGGCTATGCTGGTTACCTGCCTTACCGAGGAAAAAAACAATAGTGTAATGTGCTAGGAAGTTGCAGAACCATATGAAAACAAAGAAACTCAATCAAATAATTGATGGTGCTTCTGAAATTTAGTCCTGCCATTATTATTTCTATCAGCATTTTATGATTGCAACTTTCTGTGTTGAAGGAAAAACTGAAGACTTTTTTCCTCTGTCTGCAGATACAAAGTTAAGACGTGTTGTCGAGTATAAATTGTTGTGGGTTAATTTGATGCAACGTGGTATTTTTTTTTTCCAATGGAGTATTTTAATTTGGAAGTGTTTACACATAAATTACATTTTGCTACTGGAGATGAGATTTGTATTCTAGAATTAATAGTAACAGACACAGAGAAAAACTGTAGGAAAGATCCTCAAAAATATCACCACAGGATTTGAGAAAGCAGAATAAAAAGAAACAGTCAGTTAACTGTAAATTATGAACAGTAGTTTCCCATATAAAAATGCCTTTTAAGAAGGTGAAAACCTCTCTATTCAGTAGATGTTCTGGTTTTTTTCCTTAGTTGCACAGATAATTCTATGTTTATTTAACAGAAATACAAGCACAATAATTTACTATTCATATATAAATACACACTTACTGTTTGGCTCCATTGAGAAGATATAAATTTCATCTATTGAACATTAGCTAAAAAAATTACAAGTGTTTATCATCTGGATTATTCTCAGATTAATAGAGATAAATGACGAAACATAATCAGCACCAACTCTGCAACTTAATCATTGCATCTGAGCTATAGGAAACACTTAATTACTCTCATTTACTGGGTGCAATCTAATGAGAAGACATTAGCCAAATGAAAAGAATGCAGTACAAACAAACAAAATAGTTATACCATCATTAAAAAGAAACTCTGACAGTGCAGGTGACAGCATATGCAGGATAAATTACCATAATGTCCTAAATGCTGAGCTGTCAGCATGCTAATGCAGTGATCAGATACCCTGGGAATCTCAGCACTATAGCTGTCAGAAACCGCTATCATAAATCACCTCTCTCTACTGTACTGCTCATTATCACAGCTCTCTTATACATGTTTCTCAGCACAATTCGGCTCAGATAGGAAAGAAACAGTCACCTTTATATAACACTAACACATAGCTGCCTTCAGCATCCTTCAGAATAGACAGAGAACACTTCTACATAGAAGCTTGCACGCTGAAGCATCCAGTATCTACCTGTGCCTTCAGACTCGGTTTCACAATAGACTAAAATATCTCACTGCAGATTCTTGCCTTTTGCTTAGAACCCAGCAAACCACAATGAAGCAAAGGATAGTTCCTCCTACTTACCCAGCCACTTCTTTCATGCTAAGATCCCCATTTGCACATATTTATACCTTGGAATCTTTACAGAAATACACAAACTGGGAAACAACCACACCAGGATCGCACATCGGAGCACACAGGCTGTCGGGTCTGCCTGCATGCATTCCCCAGCTGGGCCAACTATGTCAACACAGCAAACAGCACATTCATTTTATTACAAAATGTGGTTTTTTTTCCTCCAGTTTTTCACTGGAAATATGAAAGGATGAAATCAGGAAACATAAAGGTATATGTTTGTCTCTCACAAATGCTCCTACGTTTAATGCTGGGTAATACATGTGTTCACTGCAGCCAGGCAAGGGGACAGCTAAAGATCATGTTGAAGCAGATCCAACATTCATTATTGATATCTGAGCATATGTACATTAAAATATGGTTCAGGATCTTTCCTCTTTTTACTCAGAGAGATGGATATATGTAACATATTCATAGCTCAAACTGCAGATGACTTTACTAGCTAGGAGGCAGATTGATGAATGTGTGGGAAGCGTGCTGGGCACGACACAAAATCATACCTTTACCTCAGACACTAGTTAAAAGGTACACAAAAAAACTACAATAAGAAGAGAACTTAGCATCTTGCACTTACTATCTCACCACTTTGATATTGACAGAGTCAGAACTAACAAATTTTTTAGTCCTGTGCAGCTTTGGAAGACGCACGCGTAGCAAAAAGCATTAGAAGCCTTGTGAATTGAGCCAAAATCTCAGTGATGGGTTTTATCTGATCCCTGGAAGTAACTGAACCTTCAAATATTACTTATGACTACACTAAGTTTTGTTTAGGTTATACTGTGTTCCTTTAAGTGTGCACTGAAGTCAGCTGTACTATCAGAAGGGGACAATTCACAAACACAGAACTCATCATTTTTCTACAGCTACTTTCTATGACAGAACACACCATTCTGGAGGGGGGTTGGTACAATTCCCAGCACAGGAACAGCCACATGAGTTGTGGATAAAGCCTCTTGGAAACAGAATTAGAAGTTAAAGTGTAAATTTTTATTCACAGCTTTAGTTTAAGGTTTGAGTTAATCTTCCTTTCTTCCCCTTTAATCAGATAATGCCACTTCCAACAAAAGTCAGCTTCAGATTGTTTTACACAACACAAACCCACACATTTTAGACACAAGGATTTATTTTTTTCACCAGCAGTGGCACAGTGGAATAATACTTTTGTTTTTCACCTGACCTTTGAGATTTGCTATGCTGAGCACAGTAGGCACTGATTAAACTTTGAGAACTGCAGAGTTTTGGGTACCTGTGGGTTGGTCCAACTGAGAGTTTTTATTTACACACACACATCCATCTTCCCTTTATTTTGAAAATCAAAGTATTAAGTGATAGAGAAACTGCAGCAAGTTTGAAAGATGAAACTGATCTGTAACAGAGCAACTATAAATCACTCTCAGATTGAGGGGAAAAATGAACTTTGAGAGCCTGAAATGATAAATCTGAGAATGAAAAAATTTTTACGTTCCCAAATGTAAGAGAAGAGACCTTATTATTAAGCAATCTGATTTCTACATGTGTTAAATTGCAGATGATTTTCATGGCCTTAATAATGCTCATTGCTTCCAAAAATCAGGCCAATGGGCTTTTTCCATTCATGTAGCTTAAATATCGTGATACAGAAAAAACTGTTCAGGTATGGAAGCCTAATTTGTATCTTATACATTCAGACTTGTGGGGAAAACTCTTCATGTTTCCTACTAAAAATGGGGGGGTCAGGAGGGGAGCACATTAAGGAACACTGCTTATGCAAGATCTTTAACTTAGACCTGCACAAGCTAAAAAAGAAACAGGAACGTTTATGTTTGCACAATGCAGAAATCACCCACCTGCAAATGCATTTGAGAGTGACATATTTTAGCACTGCATCTTATACTATTAAAGAAAATCTTCATAATATCTTTAGTAACTATATCACCAGAGCATTCATTCACCAGAAAGACAAGAGGAGAAGGTAGTGAAAGGAATGCCAGAGAAAGAAATGGGATAGGTAATAAAATATTTTTGAACTGGTTTCAAAGATTCAGAATTGAATTTGGGTGCCATTTCGTGCCCTGGTAATTGGGAATGGCCATCTTTGTCAGTGCTTGCATACAGCCCTCAAGGATTCTTGCTGAACATACAAAACTTAAACCAGCAAATACCGATTTTCCTCAAGAGACTTGAAAACCAAGAGTTGCACAACATCTATCATGTGGTCACAGGCTTAATGTGTTTGCTTTAAAAAAATAAAAACATCCACCCCTCGAATGTACCACTGTCATCTCATTCCCAACACATCCCTTTTTTTGCTCAAGAAATCCTGCAGAGCCTTATCCAAAATGTAACCCACTTCTAAGTGACAAAGAGGACAGAGCTGAAGTTGGAAAAAGGCAGAACAGAACAGTGAGCGTTTAAGGAGACAGCAGAGTATGAAAATTTACATCATTAAATCCTGGCTGCAAAGAAAATTGAAGAATTTTCTGGGCTTTTTAAAGAAAAAAAAATATATTACTTGAATTTTATAGTTAGGTGTTTTACCTGTGTTCTACACAAGAATCAGTAATTTCTTCAAAGCTAATTGAATACCTCTCTTCCTCTCACAAATCTAATAGAGTAGAATACAGAAAGAAACATTAACATTTCGAATTCATGCACCACATAGAGATTACTCCTACACAAGGTTCACGTTTTTAAAATAAGACTGTATTTAAATTGTGAGCTGGTAAAAAAAACTCACAACTTTCTCAAGCTCCTTTATTTGAGAACAAATGGTCTCCTAAAGGTCCCTGCTTGTTTGCTAAAGCACAGTTTTAAGTAAAAACTACAACCCAAATATCTTTAAACCAGTCAACAAATCCACACCTGCAGAAAATGAAGAAAGGAAAAAGATTAAGGGAAGTTTGAAAGAAGATAACTCATGCATGGAATATGAGTAGTATTAGTAGGTAAAAACAATAATATGTGAAAGACAAAGTATGTTGCAAGTCTTGAGAAAATAACATTTGTTGCCTCTCAAAGATGACATATTCTAGCAATTCTGTGTTTATTTGTTTAAGTGGGTTTTAAAATCAGATTTTCAGAACTAACAAGAGAAAAGAGCAAATAAGAATTATTGAAGCACATGCTAAAAATCTTCTATATATTATGGACATGTAATAGGATTTTTTTCTCTATCATAAGATATTGTAGGGGTGGACAGATAAATTACTGTCTGTATTCATGGAATAATAATGAAAAACTACTCTTAAAGGGAAATCCTTCCAGATCTGTAAAACATTGGTGACAGCAGCAATCAACCTAAGAAAAAGCAGTCAGTCCTTGACTGATAGCCACATTCATTTTTATGATGAATGAAGTATATTACAGAGAAATCAGATGTTAAAAGTTTGTTTAAAAATACTCTGCATATTCATATAGTACTGTGTAACAGCAAACACGTAAATCTAACTAGAATAGCCTTTACTTTGGATACACCAAAGCCAGTAGCTATAGCGCATTATCAAGTACTACTAGAAACAAATACATAAAATCAGGTTTTTTGAGGACTGTTAATAGAGCCAAAGAAAAATACTCTCAGATACTGGTTTTAGTTGATGATTTTCTTTAAAAGCTACAGCTCTGAAGGCTCTAAAGCAAATTTTCCACATTGTAAAGGGTTAAGCGTTTGCAATATGGATCAAAACATTCAGAAGGTGCAAAACCTCAAAACATCGATGAGATTCTCAAATGAAAACAACAGTGAATTTCTTTTTATAAAACATTTGCTGATTCAGGTTTGTAACACAGTTGAGAGTTCTGTTAACAGATTTAGCACTGCCCACGATCTTCTGTGTATAATGCACCAAAATGAAGTGGTATTAATGCTATGAATTAGATGTTATTTGCATTTATTATTTAATTAATTCTATGTACTTTTGTTACTTTGTGAGGAAATGGGAAAATTACAATGTCTTTTTCTTCACAAGAAACCCTTTTTGGGCAACTATCAATTGAGTGTGACTGTAATTGATAACCTAAGTTGATTTTACATTCTGTTACAAATCCAGGTTCAAAAGGTTAATTATGGCCCGGCCACAGCTCATCCGGAAACATGAAGCTGCTTGCTGTATGCCTATTTAATGAAGATGTACTGCATGTATTACAGCAGCTCACTGACAAACGAGCGGGACCTCTAACAGCACTGCAACAAGCATTAACATTCCCTCTGTCAGTTTAACTGTCAATGTCATAGTTTACAACCCTGTCACTCTTTCATTCAGGAAATATATTGCTCTGTTTGTCTCTTCAGATACCTTTTCCTTCCCCCCTTTTTTTTTCATTCTGTTAAATCCAGGGATCTATAACAGTGTGTCAATCCAAGACATGTTACTGATTAATATCCAACAAAATTAATGTAAGGAAGGATCATCACTTGGCTACTTCTGTTTTTTACTTTTACACTGAACTTAACCATGCATAAGAATAATCTCTGTGTCTTTTAAAGACAACCATACACAATAAATACACATTTTCAAGATATCTGGAAATGACAGTAACAAAGCATTTATACAGCAAGCAATGATGGAACAAGCGTTATATTATCAATGAACAGATAAATGATTTAATCCAGATCTGCAAAGGTAAGACGCTCTTACATGCTCCACACAAACCACGGTTTCCAGTGCAGAAGAAAGGGCTTAGAAATACACAAAAATCTCAGGTGACAGAGCAGAAAAAACACTGCACCAAAGATCTCAGCACTACAGTAACTACCAAATCTCCCTCTTCTAGCCACACAGCCGGTTCCATTGCTCAAAAAGATGCAGCAAGCAGAAATTCACTGCAGATGCATAGTGTGCTGTTTCTAGTCTCTCTTTCCTTCAAACCCAAGAAGAGGCGATACAGTGATCTCCTGCAGATCCTTAGCATCACAATTAACCTGTTGGGGTGCACTGGAGAACAGTAATAGTGTTTTCAAACTTAACTTGACTAATACTGTGGAGCACAGATTAATAAAAACCTCTTTTGACCTGCTCTACTGTACTCTTTATGCAAAAGGCAACCATTGACAGGAGCTCACAAAGTAAATTAGGGAGGGAAAAAAGCAATGCTGGCCAGTTTCATTTTTCCATCTGCAGAAATACGACCCTCTTCTGAACAAATCCAACTTTCTTTTTATCTCGAACATGAAAATCTTTCACTTACAGATTATTTTCATGTTTCGTTTTCAGTTGAAGAGAAAAATCTTATTAGACTCCATATTCATAGATTCACAAGTATTAACAAAAGACCTTAAAAGGGAAACCTAAATTAACTTCTGTATGATTCAAGCACGTTAAAGAACAGTTAAAGTATAGAAAGAGACTCCAAACACATAGAAGGGACCTCGCAGACGCCAAGTACAGTTTCTTACCAATACAGGCAATCACGTCACTTAATCCTTTTATAAATTGCTCAAACTTCATTTTAAAATCTGTTAATAATTTTCTCTCTATAATTCCCCCTCTGGGAGGCTGTTCTGGAACCTCAATCTTTGGATGAGTAGAAACCCTTTTTGAATTTCTAGCCCAAGGTTATTGATAGCTATATCCATTTGTTCTTGTGCCAACAGCATCCTTAAGTTTAAAAAGCTCTTTTACCTGCCCAGCATTTTTAGCCTTGTCCCTTCCCCCATACATATTTATGTTGATCAATCAAGCCCTCTCTCAGCACTCACTTCCAGGGCTGACCAATGCAGCCAGACAAGGTCTCCATTTCTTGTTTAAAGCCCTTGTGCACATCTGTTCCAGCTTGAATGAATCTCTCTCAAGCAGATGGAACTGCAGATATGACAGACTCTCTGAAGTTCCACACAAAGGTGGTTGAGGTTCACACATTTTTTACTTTGCACTTGCAATGGGACAGAAAGTCTCAGATAACAGATTGCTATACCTCAGGTGCTGAGCAATTAAGCCACTAGAACACAATCTTTTGTCATCATCTCACCATGCCACTGTTGTAAAGAGAAGCCAAATGAAAATTCTGAACCTCTAGGCTAAAGGAAGAGAAATTTTTTTTAAGGTAATATAATCTTCATAAATGACCTTAAAAAGGAAAAAAAGAAATGGAGAAAAAGCAAGTTTGCAACTTGCTACTAGGGCACTCAATCCGTTAATCAATCCACAGAAAGCTTCTCCAGCTTCAGTAAAAGTACAGGAAATCATCAAAAAAAAAAAGGCTAGTAAAGAAAATCCATCTTTAACATGAATATATTGCAAATCTTAAAATGCTAAAAAGCATATGATGCTGAAAGGTTGTTAAACGTAAACAGAAGTGTCTGCTACCCCATGAAAACCTCCAAAGAAGTCCAAACTTCTAGCCCTGAAGCAGTCAAAATGTCTCTGGTCCAGAGTCAAGTATCCATTCCTTTCCTCTTAAAATAATGAAAAAAGAGCTAAAGGCCAAACTTCAGCCTGTCATCATACAGCAGGAATTCCCTGTGTGGCTATGAAGTAAACAAAATTATCTACTTAACAATTGCAACTCTAAGACATAATCAGCTAAATTACTTGACATGAGCTGAAGAGCTGGCATATCTTATGCATATTTCCCTTTCCTGTGCTTCTTTGCTGGTTATTACTAGTTATTAAAAATAGTATTTATATTTAAAGATGAAATAATAAAAAATAAGGTTCCAGTCCTGAAATATCCCAGCCATTTCTGTTAATGCAGAGATTAGTTTTATGTTAAATAAAAGCAAGACTACCTACAGCCATCAAAACCCACATATGGGAATATATGTAGGAAAATGTCCAGAGAGCTGCTCTGAAAGGAAGATTTTCCTCATCTTCCAGGCACCGCTCTCAAATTTGAGTGCACTGCAATGCGTTTGCTGGTTAATGAGACAACATAAACACTCACTGTACACACAACACACACTCTTCAAGCAGGTAAATAAGCCCACAGATTTCAGGAGGATTACAGCAGAGGCTTAAGTGATGTGCTGAGCGAGGTCGGATTTGTCAGCACCCTGCAGAAGCGTCGCGTTCATCTGATCCAGCTGTATTACAGCTCCACCACTACACAGCATCAGGGAAAGCACGGGGCTGAATGCACTGCAGGCAGAGGCAGCCTGCTTCACAGGAAACAAGGAGGAACTGCTTTAAATGTTTTTTGCCACGCTGTACTCAATATGGCTAATCAATTGAGATAAACTACTGAAAATATTCCATCAGCTTGTATGTAATAACTCCAGTTTAATAATCATTGAACACAGTTGTAGCCAAAGTACTGCAACCTTAAATCAAAGATCACTTCATATCAGGAGGTCTTAAGGGACAATTTTGTCTAAGAGTATATGTGGCATGCTTAGATATTAGCATAAAACTACAGTCACTACAGTTATTTTCAATATAAAAGGTTGTCTACAAATCAAAATTAAATCCCCTTCACTTTATTCAGAGTAAATGGCTGCATAAGGATGCAAACAAATTAACTGAAAGCTTGAAAGTCAAGTTCTCAATTACTATTTAACAGCAACTTTACTATATTTGAATATAATTTACTGTATACTTAGCTGTTTGAAAATGGAATCCAATACTGTATAATAAAAGCCCAAATAGCATAACAAATGATTGATGATGATGCAAATGTAGGAATTCTTGGGTCTGAATAGTGCTGTTTGTGGATATATTGCTAAATACTGTACCATCCCAGCATCTAATAAATCATTCATGAGAAGCAGAACTACACAATTTGTTGTGCAACTGCTCAAAACCTGCATCGTTTCTAAATGACTGCTGATGCCATGACTTTAGAGTAGCTTTTATTCCCAGTTATTAAAAGAAGTTGAGAACTCTCACTTAAAGAAAGCCATTTCTATTGATGTGGGGAAAAGACTGAAGAAGTTCCAAACAGCAATCATTGCAGTGACAGAATAAAGATGTGAGTTCATCAGTTTAAATGTCATCAAATACACGTTAACATCATTTTGCTGACCTCCACCATCCATTAATTAGCCAACGGTATGAAGCAGCACCACACTTTGATGTGTAAAAATCCAAAACATCTGCATTGTCATAGGGAGACAGATCCAACATCATCTCTGTAATAATGATGAAGTGCTATATGCAGAGTGTTCTATTTGCAGAGGTGATTCATTGTGCTAGGGGAAAAAAATGCTGACACTTTGAGAAGATATTTTCCCGTAAAAGGTTGAAGTCCTTAAGCAGCAAAAAACACCAACGTCCATCATCTTTAAACTCTATTGATTTCTGGTGAAGATTTAAAAGGCTGTTTACTTATTTCCCATCATTTCTGTCAGAGCTGTAACAGTTCTCTTCCCACTGAATAAACCTCTCATGATCCTCTTGGTGATTAAGGTCAGACAAAATGTCAAACTCCTAATGCTAAGTGCTTTCACATTAAAAATTAATACCAAATCACCAAGTAAAATCCAAACAAGAAGTCAGACATGTAAACAGTACACAATAAGGGTAATACTGACCATTACAAAAAAGAGCTATAATGCATACATGAAAAAACATTTGGCAACAGGTAAGAGCACATTCTTTCACTTTTGCATCTTTAACCCCCTTTCTTATTTTAGAGTTATTGTACCACGTTTGACACAGTCCTTTTAAAAAATCCTTTTTCCATTAAAGCTTGCAGTCATCTCCTCTATTTACCCCCAAATGCCATTTACTATATGACTCAAGTATTAGAAGGATTGTTTCTGTTTTATTCTGAACTTCATCCAGGAAGCAAGTATCATTTTTACAGCTGCTGCTGAACACACAGACAGTACACAAGTTACTAAAAGGCAACCAAAGGACTCCCTAAACCAACCCCAAATTTATTCCTAATTATCTATACAGCATTTTTAACTAGAAACTGTTGTGTGCTTGAACATATACATATGTGAACTGAGGAATCCAGAACACAGCCCTGAAAGAGCCTTCTCATGGCTTTTTATCCAGACTGCTGCTACTTCAGGCAGTCAGACCGTATTACTTCATCCATAAACTCATCAAGTTCAATCCTAAAACTAATTACTTTCTTCAACCTTTTAAAGAGTTACTCATATCCTGAGGAAAAGCATGAAACCAACAAGTGTAGAGCCAAACTTCCAGGGTGATTGGAATCCTGCAAGTAATTATATCACCAACTCTGAAGGTAAATCTTAAGATATCCAAGGGCGAAAATATGAGCTTTGTATAACTACTACTGCTGATTTTATTTAAGCATATAACTTTAAAGTTTTAGCCTGGCTTGCTGACTTAACTACTCCAGTTTAGAATACATTAACGACAAGAGATATTCATAGGCATCAGGATGAGGAAAGAATCTCTTTATACTCAGTGGGTCCTACATGACAACACTTCAGCCATTTCAGCGTTTATGAAGTTGTCTATAAGCAGTAAGGGACTGTTCTGTCTTGTCATCTTTTGAGTTCATCTACCAAGCACTTCCACAGTATTCCCAGTCTGCAGTGGAAATAGCTCAATTTATTTAAGCATTCTTTTTACCTATGTAACTATGCACATATTTTGTGAACCTGCCTAGAGATTGAGATTTACATAAGCAATATGGATTTAACTCTTCTAAGAGTTACTCATCAGCAACAACAAATGATTTCAGAGCAGCTCTTGTTACAGCTATGTTACATATACTGCTAAGCTGCCTAACTCTGCCTGCAATTTCACTGTACTGAAAGATGAAATGAAATGTGACAGAAGGTCATATTGGAGAAAAAGAAGGATGATTCTGGGATAGGTTTTAACATCAAGCTAGGGAATGTTAATAGAATGCAATCAGTTTTCACCTGAAGTAATTAAAAATCACACAGCAAAAAAAGATCACACCATCAAAGCTGTTGCTCCTCTAATTAAATAACCAACCGGCTAGCTTTTAAAATAAAAATAAATACATAGGGAATTCTGATGGTTTATATGCCAACTCTTTTTTGAGTTCTACCTTGTTCCCACAGGACTCTGATGAGAAAAAGAGATGTCTGTGAAGGGTCACAGTCCCTGACTGTAAAAGACAAGATTTACACAAGTTGTTCACTTCAAAGACTTTGTTTAGCAGATGGGAAAAAAAAAAAACCCCAATACAGATTATTAAATGTGCTTATGGCCTGGCAGTGATTCAATGGAGAAAACAGAGAATCTGGAAGATGTACATTAGTGCTGGGATGTATTTAACGAGGAAATATGCTCTGCCGTGAAATAGTCCTTGGGAAGCACATACCTTAGTGTGGGCTGAAGCTCTGCAGCTGACACTATCAGAATTTGGTTGATCTAAAATAAAAAAAAGGCTAAAAAAAATGTTCACCATTCCTTTTGCTATACATAATGGATGGGACATCAACTGCAACACCAGCTCAAACTTTCCACATGGTTATCTAACTATACATAGTATGGTTGAAGAAACATCAGGATTACAAATATTTAGTCTATATCAGACCTTAAAAGGGTGTCAGACAATGAAGTGAAATGTGCTTATTAAGAACACTGAATACTCCAATGAACACTGTATAACCTGAGTTAAGCATATCACACATCTCTTCATTATTACAGTTTAAAACTTGATCTGCAAATTATATTTAGCCTTGCCTAAAGACTAAACATTAAGTTTAATTTAATTTTAACATGAACTATTTTAAGGTTATTTTATTCCTAAGTATTTCAGATATTTCAAGATCCTTTATTAACGTGTATAATGTTTAATATTTCTTAAATACTCATTTCAGGTACCAAAACCTAAATGCCTCAGTAAAATCTTTGTATTTCTGATCCAACTACATTGTTTTCTGTCATTTGTATTTGTTCTATTTTTAATTAAAAATCACTATCCTGAATCTTAAAGGCTTTCAGAAAGTCAAAGAACCTTTATTTTCTGCCTGTAAGGCACAAATTAGTAGACAAGAGATTCTGGTTTTATATTTTAGAATGAATCAAATGGCCTAATGAAATAATGATTTGTAAAGGAAAACGTTACAGTTTACCAAAGAACATAAATTATTTCTGAGAATCTCTACAATTACTAATATCAGTTGGAACTGCTATAAGATCTTGTTGCTCTCTTTTCCTTGATGTCATTGCCTTCCATGTTAGGCTAGTATATCAGTTATTATCCCTGTGTCTTAGGATCATTTGATTTTATCTGTAAATCAATGAGTGTTAAACTTAGATGTATAAATAATTTGCAAGGCAAAGATAACCTCCCTGTACTACAAGACAACTTCTCTGTACAGCTTTCTTGCTCTCCTTCCAATCCATCATTGTTTGCTTAATGGCATTGACTGAAAAATAAGAGCAGAGGACACCTCAACACAGTGCAACTCCCTGTCTAGCCAGGTAAGGCAGCAGCTTCACAGGCAGGAGATGCAGACCTGATGCCCCTCTAAACTTAGCACAAACCCAATAGCAGTCCTCCAATTCCTGGAGGAAATATTCCATGTGCTTACCTTTAATACAACAAAGGGGAGGGGCAGAACATGCGGTGAGGTTGTGGAAAAAAAATGTATTGCACGGATACAAAAGAATGATCTACTAAGGATGGATCAAAGAGCCTAAATTGCAACCTTCATTTTTACACTACGTGCTCATCATAGAATATCTTACAGGGCAGCAGTTCATTTTCATTTCTTTTGTTTTCCTGGCTCTCAGAGTTCTTGAAGATTACAAGTCTCATGCTATTGCAGGCTGTGAAGGCATCTCATCTTCTGGGAAAGCCTCAAACCCTTGGTTGAGTTTTCTAAGGAGATTTAACAGCCCAGCATGACAGGTCAATGTGACACAGGATTTTCAGCCCAATCCTGTTCATGTGTTCCAGAATCTGACAGTTGGATTTGATTCAGTGGCCACATGGTCTCTCTGCTGTACCACTGAGATACCACAGGAGGTACACCAGTGGCTATAAGGAACAAAGTTCAGTGCATCTTAATTAGCACACACTTATCTTTAGATTCTAAATAAAACTCAAACCAAACAACAATTAAAAAACATAGTGGGGATTTTTTTTTTTCCAAAGCCAGAGGAAGAAATTCTGTTGACCTGAGCTAAGAGCAAAGTATAGTTCTGGACCTCTGAAATTAGCACAGAATTCCTGCAGTTCTTTGGGTGTGAGCAATTTTCCTGCTATTATGAATAAGGAGATGTGCCATGTAACAGGAGCTCCCAAAATCCTGAAGTGAAAACGTTGGCTCAACCTCAAGGTATTTGTGAGACTCTCACTGACTTTAATGAGGTTTAACTGATATGGTTTGATACGTTAAATGGTGTCTGGGGACTTGCTAGACTTTACTTTTTAAGTTTACTTTTATCAATCTACAGTTCTTTGCAGACTACTATACATTCTCAATATCTTGCTTTCAAAATCCTCCTTGAGGCTCACAAAAAGTCATACTGGCAAAGAGTATATTTCCACCTGCTAAGGAACTATTCTTTAGGTAGCTGGGTAATTGGGAGATAACAAAAAGTAAAGCAGCTATGTATGAGAAAGAATTGATGGGAATAGGTTAATTGATAATAGCAAAGTTTTTGATTGATACTGTTTCTGCTCTAAAGATATGCCTAACTTGCTGTTTTGTAGCAGCTTCCTGTCACTCAAATAGATGAGACAGGACAGTCATCTTCATAGCAGAAATCTATGCACATAAATCTTGACTTTTCAAAGTCAGAACAGAAACCTACATGCAGTGACTATACACAGGAAAAAAAAAAAAAAAATCAAACAAAAAAGATGTTCCTTATTTCCTCATGGGATTTGCAGTTATCTGAAGTTTCCTTCAGTATCCGAAGAAAACTAAGGCAACGGACTGTCAAAATGAAAACTTCATGCGTGAGGGGAAACCATAAAACATTAATTTCTGCTTTCATAAGCCTGAGATTAATCATGAATATAATTAAGAACACCTAAATTACTCTTCACTAATAACGTTTTGCTTTCCACACTTACTCAGCTTCAAACAACAGCCCTCTCATGTACATTTTATATTAAAATCTTGTAAACCCTTGACAGATGTTTTCAAAATTCCTTTTTTAAAGGAGAGAGGAAATTATTTAGGCTAAATTAACTGGAAGCCTTTAAGACCAACTCTTCTTTAGTTTAAATGTGCAGGTTTTCATCTACTCATGCAACTGAGCGTGTGCTTATCTTTGAAAACTGGAATTCCACTGCGTTTATGTTTTATATTATACACAGATAATCTACTGACCTGGAAATTCAAGGAATTATGTTACTCAATGGTTTATGTTTAGTTTGATTCTATCTCTGAGGAACAAACATCCAGGAGTCTTGAACCTTGTCAGCTTTTCTGAACTTGTGTTTTTCTTCCTCACAGTTCAAAAATCCATGCCAAGAATTTCATCACCATTTGCATATTTTGGAAAGCAAAATGTGTTTTTCAGTGAAGATTCCGTTATGAGCATCAGAAAACTGTTGCAACTGTTGAAGTTATATATTCTAATTAGTTTGGCAGAGCTAATACAAATTATGTTTACAGACTAACAATAATAAAATTGACGTACTAGTTAAATATCTAAAATAATTAAAGGAATCATTTTTAGCCTAGCATAATTAGCTAATTCACTTTACAAGCATTTATTAAAATGAATTCACATGTTATATTCCATAGGTAGTTACACAATAGTGTTTATACAGGAAAAATATAATGAACCAAACTCTTCGTACCCAGCCTTCCACAATTAAAACGAAGACTCCCCAAGTAATATCAATCTAGGATAGACTAATTAAGTTTGGTTTGATAACCATTCATTTCTTCTATTGCCTCTGAGCAAATTGTTTATTAGAGAAAGTTATTTTACACAAATCAAATCAAACTGGGTAAACCATTATATTTGAGAGAAACCTTAGCCATCAGTCAATTAATCCATCATTTTCTCCAGACACTTTTGTTTAACGAGCAGATCATATTATCAACAATTTAGATATCCTATGATTCAATTATGACAGAAAATTTATTGACAGTTTCTCTAATACTTTTGTTATGAATAAATATTAAATGTTCTTCACTTTTGATGAGCAAACCAAATGCAATCATGTGTTAAATCTAATAGTCAAAACCTGAGTGATACCTCCAAATGAGATGCTTTAGAAACTATTTTAAACCAAAATAATTTAAACTATTTTAAAAAAATCCCAAGTATCTCACAATTTCCATCAACCAAGCAAACAAGTTGTGTGTTTGCCACTAGCTGGCTAAATAGAAACACATATACAAAAATATTACCAAATACGTATGGAGAGGTTTAGTATAAATAAAAACAAATGGCTTTGCATTGTGTTCTGTAAGAGAAAAGGCACAGTTATGTAAAAATGGTATTACCACAACATGAAGTTAGGGACTCCTTCTGCAACTACATGGATAAATTGTCTAAAAGTTAATAGAAACAGATACTTCCAACTTAATATGAAGATATTTGCTGTTGGAATCACGTCTATTAAAAAACCAATTTGAGATGTTTATAATTACAGCTGTCTTAAACTCAAGGAAAGAATATTGCCTAACAAAGATTACTCCCAGAATATTCAAACCTCTTGACAGCCATCTCTCGTTGAAGAAATAAGATACTGACTCATTTACAACTTTGCTGACAAATTCGGGATGAAAGGACCAGAGGACAATGGAAAAGCTCTATCTAAACCAACATCCATTAAAGAGATAATGGAATTACACAAACTTCTGTCAATATATTAGAACATTGTTATTACTTCAAAGTAGTTCTTTTTGACATAAGGAAGTTGCTTTTATAACGAGAGGGTATTGTAAGCAGGTTTAAAGCTGCAAAGGAAAAGTACTGCAGCTGAGGTATTCACATAACAAAAACAGAGCACTCCTTGTCTGTCAGCATCCCTACAGTACAAACTGCTTAACAGTGACTAAAGGAGAAAGGTGTTTATGTGAACCTCAGACATAAGCTCTTCTTCAGCTTTGCCAGGTCTAGCACATTCTACTCATAAGAGGCAAATGTCTTTTTGTATTTAAATTCCACAGCAGCAATATGTTGTGACCATTTCTTACCTGGAATGCTCTTACTGTATATAAGCTAGTTGAAAGTAACCTAAATACATGCTTATGGTCAAACAGCTATAAAACACAACAAAACCATAATTTCCTCCCATCCTTACCTTCTTGTTTGGACTAGGATGTAATAATCTATTGTGGTTTACAGATACTGCCTCTTTGTCTTTAAGAACTGAAATGACATTGTGAATTTATGCCAAATGGAAGAAAAAGAAAGGTCAAGTGTAATTTATTAAAAAGCATGTATTTCCAAAACCCTTGGCAAAAGTGGTTTCACATCAAGTCACTCGCTGCCTCTCAGTAATTGCATACTCTACACTGATGGCTTCCCTGCTACCTATTAAGAAGTCGAGAAGCTATCATGCACAAATATTGAATATTACTATCATTTTATGTTCTGAAATGTGAATTGTCAGGTATATAGCAGTACACTACCTTACAGCAAATACAGTGGTTTACAGGACTCATCTACTTAAAGGCTTTTACTTCCATATAAATACAAAAGTCCTGATCCATCAGTGCTGTAGCAGGCTTGATAGAAAATGGGTACCTCAAGTAGTTTTTTTGTGGCAACAGCTGCTCTGCTGTGATGCATTCAACAGGAACAACTGTGTAAGTTCCTTCAATGTAACTCCCAAATTTCAGACCTAATTGCTTTAATTGGAAACCTGTAATTAAAATTACAAAGGAAGTTATAAAATGGGTGAATGTATTTTAAAGATTCCTTTCTGACAGCTGCACATGGGCCTCAATAGTAGAAGAGACCTTCCTGCACCACTGGGGAGGGAGACAACAAGGGAAGGCCCTGCTTGCTGGATGTGTTGTTCACAAATAGAGAAGACTTATGGGTGATGAGATGATCAGAGACCATATTAGGCACAGTGATCACAGAAAGGTAAGGGTTGGAAGGGACCCTTTAGAGCTCNTCATCTTGTCCAACCCTCCTGCCTCCAGAGAAGGAGCCTCCACACCCTCCCTAGGCAGCCTGGGCCAGGGCTCCCTCATCTCAACACTGGAATAATTTTTCCTAATGTTTAAATGGAACTTTGTGTTATGCAGTCAGGACCAAAAGCCAAGACAAGAAGAAACACTGTTTTAACATGGAGCCATACAAATGGCAATGACAATGCAAGTAAAACAGAAAAAGGCAGAATTACCTTTTCAGCAGTAAAGTGATTTTATATCAACCTGAGTGGACCATGAAACTGTACTGTCTAACTTCATTAAGTGTGTGTATGTACATCAATTCCCCTTTCAACAGATCCTATTTCTACCATAGGTGCATTACACAAGCACAAAATTAGCTTTTTAGTCAAATGAGACCACTTACCAGTACCCAAGAACTCCCCACAGTCTAAGGTCTGCTTCTGTGTCTCACTGCAATTGTAAATATAGCCTATTACTTAAGGACAGGGGATTTTTTTCCCTTTGGTAAATATATTGTATCTACAAGACTCGACTTAAACCTTGACTGCGGCATGAATGACAGGACTATGTAATGCAAAGTATATCCAGCATCATTTCACCAAGTGCTAGACAGAAGTGAGCTTAGAAAGGGAAGACTGACAGGAAGTAAATGTGTATCTGGACTATGCATTTCAAAGATGGATATTCATACAGAGAGAAAACAAGTAATAACAGAGATTAGTATGTATGTTACAGAAAACTTCAGGTAACTGTTCAGGAGATGAGAAGAAACAAGAAACTTCAGTGTGGACACAAATGTAGATTTATCTCTGGAAGAAAGCATTGGGATAAATGGACAAGGCTTCATTTTGATAGCCCCTGAGAAGACAAGTTGTTACTTTCTTCAGCAACCTCTATATAGATATAACCAAAGACTAAGGAGCCTGCTCTCCCAAAACCTCAGCATCCAAACCTTGCAACCCTTGCTCATACAAAAAAATTTCAGCCTCTCATAACTTTCAGGAGCAATATGTTTTTACTTTCCTAAAATGAGATACAGCTACCATGCTTTGCTGGAATGTTCTAAAGAGTCTAGAAGGGATGAACAAAGTCTTGACAAAGGAGGCACAGACCACAGAACAACATTGCTGAAGATGTCGACACCTTCTTGTCACCATAATAGACCATTACGTCCTTTTCTCTCTCAGAACCTATCTTTGAAATCTCAAGGTAACAAACAAGATTATGAAGAGAAGCTTCCCTCTGAATATCTCAAGGTTGGAAGGCCTAAGTACCAGTCACCAGTAAATAAAGAGGACTGAAATTCATTTTGCTTTTTGACCTTGTCAGACCAAGGCAAACACATGAAAACACAACCGTCTCCATCCTCAAATGCCTAGTACAACCAATGTTGCCCAAACTGGCCTTGTCAGCACTGAGCTGCCAGCTATCCTGGATAAGTTTTCAAGAAAAGCTCTGGGAGACTTTAAACTTTATGTCCCAGTGGCAAACAGTTTTCTGATTAAAGATAGGGGAAAGAATCTTTTGCTGTAACCTGCCATCTAAGAGAGCAAAGGAATACAAGATCAAGACCTGGATGTCCATGGCCAAAGTGTTCCAAATGAGGAAACACATGGGTAGAGATTTCAAGAGGAGAACCACACACATGTTACAGTTTGGACAGTGCTGAATATGATTCCTTCCCTGTAGTGATGATGGGGAAGGATTCTCCTTGAAAACAGTGAGGTCTCTCTGTATGAAATCTGCAGTCATTGTTGTATACAGAAATTAGCAATCATTTTAGCTTACCAGGAAGCACACAGCTAATCTCAATTTGTCACCATTCAGTACAGTACATCAACATTTTTTTAAGCAGAAAATCCCAAAGATTCTCTTCCTGCTCACAGCAAGAATATGGCTTAATGGACAGGCAGATATTAAAATTGACAAAGAAAACACATATTTCAAGGGATATGCCTCCCACAGAACAGGCAGACAAAAACTGCCTTCAGCTGGGTTGTCAGTTCAGGAGAAGTGACCATGCTGAAATAATTTAGTGATATGGAATTGAAAGAATATATGAAGAAAAAGTTTGTTATAAAAAATAATCCTAATTAAAGATAAGAGGTTCTTGCCTATACATTCATGTAGAGGGGATAACAGAGAATGAGGTGTGAGAAGACACACACTAGTGTTCTACCTGTATGAGTGTAGCAGCAGAGGTATTGTCATAAAGGGTTTTGGTGAGAATGTACTATTTGTTTACAGAACAGCAACACATACAGAAATCTAGGAAGTTGAAAGACAATTTGTATTTTCCCTCTTCAACAACAAACATTCATAATGAAAACGTTGTAACATCTGTTGGTTACTTACACATAAACACATCAGTAAGAGCTGCAGAGGAGCTATCCACAATTGGGGAAAAAAAACTCAAACAAACCATCCCAAAGAAAAGAATTACCTGTAAAATATTTGGTTATACAGCTGAAGCTTCCTCACACTTGCTAAATCTAACTTTTAATACAAATGGGTCATGAGTCATGATTAAGTGATTGGCATGTTATTTTCTTTAAAGAAAGTTAACCAAAAGCCTTAAGAAATCTCACTTATCTCCAGAATGTATCAACCTGAGCTTGACTGTTAGGAAACCTGTTGGATTGACAATGTTGAAATCAGAATCACGTTCTGACAAAAATGAGAAATCAAGCAACTATGTGTGGTAAGAAAGCTCTGAGGATATATTTGACTTTAGAAGCTCGTATACTGACTAATCTGACTTTGGCTTTCAGCTCAGTTACGGTGTTGGCAAAGTCTATTGGCATATACTTAAAAATGGTTAAATGTCTACATGAACAGTTCAGTTCTTCATATCTAATGGGACAAATGCTAATAAAGCTCTTAGGTGACAGGAAGTATCAGCACTGCTCAGTGAAGTGAATACTTCACCTATACTTAGATGATTCTTCTAAAAGAAACGTTAGATATCTGTTTTTAATAACAGTTACTAGAATCAACACACCTACTGCTACTTGAGATTAAAAACAGGAGTTGGGCACACACAACTGAGTCCCTAACATCCCAGCTGAGCTACAGCAGGGGAAACATGAAGATTTATCATCATTTAGCAGTCAAGTTCTGTAATAAAATAATACTCCTAGACATTGAATCCTGCTCCCAGACTGTATAAGGCCATACAGTCATGCTCATTTTCTTTTCTATTTGTTGTAAAGATCTATTGTCTCTCTCTGTACATTTGACTACAAGCTCTAAGAAACAATAATTACATTTTCACTATGGCTGATAATATCCACTGCTAAAGTACAATACCTTCTCAAAAGGGGGCTGACACATGCGCTTAAATTCAGTCCAAAGTTTAGAAAATGGATTTAATTTTCTAGAAGATAAGTTTTTCTTGTAGCTGAAGGAAGCAACACCTTGAGCATCCCCTGCTAGCCCTGCTGCTGTACAGTACTGCCCCCAGTTCTGTCATGAGAGACCGGTAAACTCCCTAAGTCCAAATTCAGTGTGTTTTCTCCTCTTTTAAGATCAAGGTACCATGGATTCTTTCACTATGGCTCCTAAAATTCCTTACGTATACTTTGCCTCTGTCTGCTCGGACAACTTAATCACTTCTTAACAGGTGATGTCTGCTGAAGTGGATTCTCTGCTGTTTCTTTTCAGCACAGTACAAGCATGCACTGCCACGGATGTCCTACCGCTCAACCCCACCGCCTCCACAACCACACCAGTACTTCAGAAGCTGTCAACCTGTCTCTGGAGTTGAATGGTGCAGTGCAGTTCCTGGCTTTTAAATGCTTAAATAGAAAAGAAGGCCTATTTGAAATATGAAAAGCATATGATTCATGAAATAAGGAAACAGTAACTCGATCATAACAAATATATTTGACCTTTAAAGTAGTAACAACAAACATTAAAAACACTCAAGTTCTCCTTTGCTGCCAAGTTTATTTTCCTCCTAAGTTGTGCCCCATTAGGCTACAATAATCCTTCATTATTCCAGTACAATAATGCACAGTCTATCGTCTATCTATAGTTGTCTGGTGTCTATTTAGTTTTATAGCAAGCAAGCAATTTGAGAATATGGTAATAAAGCCTCAATCACAGTAATGATGTATGATGGGCTGTAATTTCTGTGTGCTAATGGTTTACAAACAGCATCACAATGATGACGGGAATCTCATTGATTCATTATATGAGTGCAATAATATCAAAATGACTTAATATAGATCACTATTTACTCATGCACATACTGATAACAACCTCTATATATTTCTATATACAGATATATAGAAATAAAATTAGTATTAGTCTTTCCACATAAAAGTTCACACGGCACAAAACATTTTGTGTTGAGTTTCCTAAATCAATGTTTAAAGTTGAAATTACTGCATTGAACGGGTTCTTTGAAAAGCAACCCATTGATTTTAATCTGCTTGAAGCAATCAATTACTCCCTGTCCTCTTTATTCCAAACTGTAATGAAAACTAAACTGCGTTGTCTTGAAAACTAAATGTGAAGATGATCATAAACAGAATTTAAACTCCATGGATTATTCATATCTACCCATTTAGATTTGCCATTTCCATTATGAGTACATTTGCCATGAGCATTTAATGGACATCTAAAAGGGAATTCATTAAAGCAGGAGCTGTTGGCAGCACTTATGGGCTTCAGACTGCTTTATGTTTGCCTTTAATAGCTCACTATTATAAAAGTGATATATTGTGTTCATCCCATTAGTAGTTTGCAGAAAGGTCTGTAAGACATAACAAATCCTTTTGAGTATTGTCAGAATCAAAACTAAATCACAGGGTATTTTTTTTTTTTTAAGCATCATATTATGACTCCAACAACAGACCATTTCAGGTCATCTAAACTTTGAGGATCTTAGCCAAGAAAGAATTTAATGACCCTACAGACAGTTTGTTCTGTTTTTAATGAAACATGCATGAATTATTAATGCTGTCTCAAATGCTCAGATTTTTAAAAACTTGTCATAACTATTAAGGTTAAGCATGCTTAAAAATGAAACATGTTCTCTCAAAAGTATTTTCTCACTTGTTTTGGGCCAAAGTAGCATCAAGGCAAGTAGGAAGCTTAATGCCTCCACAACCTGCAGGTGAAGACACTGAAGAGCAAGCAGCCTCCACCCACTCGATTCCCTTCGCTCTGGCCCTCCAGAGATGAACAGAAGGGATGTATTTGCACAAAGGACATTCTTTTTGTAAAATTAAAAAAGTAAAAGGCAAACTGGAATAAGCCTGAACTGCCTCACAATCAACTGTTACTAGTAATCCAAGGTTCATGCTATAAACACCTCTACACATCATAGCTCTGTTCTCCTCGACAGTTCTAGATGCCTCTAGAAATAACATTATATAATTTACCATTTAAGTGTATTCAAGCTGATAGTACAAATGTGATACAGAATACAAATCTCTACAGAACACAAAGCAAACAAGTATCTGATGATTCATGGCTTGCTCACCAGCACCATTGCCACCGAGTCTATCACACTGAACACAATTCTGTTTGTTGTGCTCCCTCTGCTGACTTTCTAGTTGTAAGACATATTGGATCCTTCCCAGTAGATGCTAGTCATTTATTTGTAAAGAAAATGGTGGATTTAACAACAGGTACAATTAAAACTTTTCACTTTTAAAAGGATCACCACAAGTACTAATAAATACAAATCACAAAGTGTCTCTCCAGTTCTAGATATTTCCTTTGCAAAATATGAACTCCATTTCAATTCCAGTTGTTCAGAAGAACATCTTTTCTCCTTAGCTTCTAAGAATACTGGCAGCTTGACAACGTAGTCCTGGTACTATAATAAATTTCACCACAGTATCATGACACTCAGAAATCACTTATCCAGAAGGGCTGTATAAACTGGAGTCAGCTGCAAAGTCTGTGTAGTTAGAACAAATCTCTTGTATGACAAAGGTTACACGCATACTTTGAGCAAGTAACTTCTCTAAGATAGGAGGACAGGCATGAAAACTTACCAGTGAACTCATTTTCAGCAAAAAAATTACTAATTGTCATAGATTCTACTTGAAAAATTACCGAGTATCCTATATAGTCAACACCATGGACAGTACTACCAGAACAAGCAGATGGATCATTTTCAATCCTGATCTCAGTGGAAATGATTAATTTCATAGCATGCCATGAGCACCTTCAAAAGAGTCTCATAAGTCAAAAGAATAGAATATTCCTTTGAAAGAAGAGCTGAAGACCTGGAGAATTCCTAAATTTCAACATGTTCATACTGTAAATGCATTCAAAACAGCTGACAAGAGATGTGGATGAGTTTCCAGCCCAAGCAGTTTGGACTTGCCTGAACAACTTCTGAAGAGACAGACTTCTTGAAAAAAATCTATACCGATCCTACTACAGATTCCTAAAGTGAAGTTGCTCATCTCTCATTACTTAAAATAGCCCTCACTGTTTTGCCTTACTTGGATGGAAAGGACACTGACCTTGTGAGCATTGGGCTCACATTCCTTTTCCCAGAAAGAAAAAAAATACCACAATATTGTGTATACTCTTTTGATTGTGACCACCAAAACCAATCGTATCAAAGAAAGTCTCCATGTCTATTGTTAAGTTCTTCCACAGTTAAACTTTGAATTTGTCTGAGAAAATTTACCACTTCTCCTAATCTGACTTCAGAATGGTTCAACATCTTCCTTTCACCCTTGATTTTATGACAGTTAAACCTGTGGGAAAATAGACTCCATCCCTATCTTACTTTTTTGGTGAATATATCTGTATTTCTAATGAGCACTGAAGTAAGAATAACTCTAAAAAGGATTAAAAAAAATTGGTTTAAAACATCAAATTAAAATTCAGAGGTCCATAAAAGTCACTCAATATTTCTCTGCAGTGATCTCTGCTTTTCTTTTCCTCATCATTTAATTGATTACTTTTAATGACAGAAACAGAAGAAAATAAGTTTCTGAACTCCCTGGGTTTACTATAAAAAAGTAAAGCTTAAAATAGCAACTAAGAAGAAACTCAAAGCAGCTGACTTCAATGAAAGGGTCCCAGTAGTATATTGAAGGAACCTGCACTTAATTGATGTTTGGCTAGACATTTTGAACTGCTGGTTTCACATGCCCTTAGCCCAAAACGTCAATGTTTTAGGGGTCTCATTGGTCCATTATGTAATCAAAAGAGACTAAATGCAGTAGCAAGAATAATTCACTTCAACTTTTCTGTCACAGAGACTCTACAGTGACAGCATGAACTTTTAAATCTCAACTGAGAATGGAAATTCCCTGGTACTTCCCTGATCATTTGAAATGGAAATTCCCTGGTACTACTATCATTTGATCACCAACTATCAAACAAGTTTATACATGGTCTCCTATCAGGAACTAGCAACTGCTGTTTTTTCAGTGCCTCTAGATCTCTTCAATCAACCTGAGACTGTCTGTTGTAGTTAGGCAGACTGGTAGATGTTCAATATTCTGGGAAACATTTAAGTGCTGTAAGACTGCAGAGTATGATGAAAGGTTTAGCAAACATCTCACGCCTGATGATGAGCTAGTCCTCAAGACTAAAAGACCACAGCTGAGCTGTCAGGAAGCAACACTGCTCAAAGCATCTGGAAACACATGCAAATTCTGATCCTCATCATGTCTGAGGCTTGATTTATCCGATGTTAGGAACAGTATACACAAGTGGGTAGATAACATCCATATTTACATGAAGGGAACCTAGCAGGGGCAAGGTGAATCCCTCCTAAGATCAACAGCAGACACGTGAAGAAATACTTCATGGCTCTAACCCTTTTTGTGTGTGTTTGCAAACAACATTCACTAAATCCAACTTTACCTGCAACATTTTAATTAGCAAGAGTATTACCCATAATTTGCTGAAAGCACTGGGAAAAGAGTGCAGTCATTATCAAAATGCTTGATGAGCCACAAACTGCCACACAAACAGGAATGGCACATGCTGGAAGCCCCTTCCTGCATCAAGCAAATATCAGCTTCTGCAGATACTTCTCTGCAAACCTTTCTTGGTAAAGTTGTTTTCATATAGATACAAAAGGATGGACATAGATACAACATCTCATCTGTCTCAGAGGAAACCTTTCCCTTAATTCATCATCAAGCACACAGTTATAACTTCAGGCAGCGTATCAGCCCATTTACATGAGGCATGTGAAGCCAAAGGCAGGCCAATTTGAAAAAAACCCAACTTGATTCAGAAATGTGATGACTTCATCAACCTGGAAAGTTTCCAGATCAAAGGAAGTGCAAACAGAGGAAGTCGGTGAAGCCTCATTTATATCTCAAACCCCAAAAGGTTTCTTACACTATATCCTGGATATGACTGCTGCTGCTCTGCAGGAAACAGTCTTTAGCATTCAGCTCCATTGACTTTATCTCTTCTAGAGTGGAAGTGATGTATTGCTGGTTAGACTAGATGGTTAGTGACAACAGCTTGATGAAAAGAGATAATGTTTTCTAAACAAGCTGCTCTGCAAATGCTCGTCTTCATTTTTCAAAGATCAGCTCAGCACTGATCTTTAAAACAAATACTTACAAGTATGTCTAAAAAGTGTGAAAAGAATAATGAACCATTATAAGAGGAATACAAACTATCCTATCCTCTTTGATTAAAAAAGCTGGAGTAGTGATAGTAAAAGATAAAAGGAGAAACCCAACGCCCTTTGCAGTTCTGGATTATACCAGGACTTGTGCCTATAGCAAAAACACACACAATTCTGCAAGAGTCTGACAGTTTCTGTGCAACATTTAACACAAGTCAGAAACTGCACTCTTTTGAAAGGTGAAAATCAACAGACCTGGAGGTCACAAACAGTGGAATTCTGTGTTTTATCTACTCAATTTTCACATCTGTTTCATACGTAAGAATAGAAAATGTCAGTGCATAAAGCTACTCAGAAAGGTTATTACTTGGGTTAAATATTTCCTCAGCTAAAAAACGTCTTTGAAATGACAAGTTAGTGCTCTAGAGTAATTCTAAGAATGCTGCTACACAAGTACACACTCCCTATATACATCTAAAATGGCAACTCCATTCCAAAGGAAAATCTAGAGGACAGTTTTAGCAATATGCTAGTTCCTGGTAACTAAATTAAGTTCTTTAGTAATTTTGAAGGAGATGCTAAACAGCTGATCAGCTAAAAATCAAACAACTAACCTTTCAGCATTGCTGACCAGAGCAGACTCTGAACACAGTACCTAAACTGAACAATGTACAATTCAAGCAGCATCAAGAGAATAATCTAATTTAATCTCCTAGGATTTTACTGGTTTGTTCTTTTTTGACAAATATACTTCTGTGTTATTTTGCACATTTCTCCTCTCTGAATTACACAAATATGCAATAAGCAATTCCATAATTAAGTTTAACTTGAGTCATAAAAATTTAGTCTAATATTAAAGAATTATTCACTCTGCTTTGAACTCTAACAGTTAATTTATTTACTGCAAGGTCTGGGAAATTAATTTGTTAAGCTCCTTAAATAATGAGGCTATGAGGCCAACATACAGCAACGACATATTTTAGATGAGTAAGTCACAAGACTGTCTATTTTTTTTCCCCTCAAGATGCCCCATCTACTGCTTATTTCTTCTTGCTAAGCTGGGATGGGACATACAGCACATGTGGAAAGGTCCAGCAGTTAGAAGAGAATCCATTCGAGTTGAAATGAAAATTGAATTATTAAACAAAGAATATAATCAGTGTAATAAATACAAACAGTATAATAAAATAGTATTTAGTGACATGACCAGAAAATGTAAGTAGTGTCATCACAACCAAGTCCAGCCATCACAACAGAGGCAGGTGAGCCAAAAAGCAAGCTTATGTGAAAGCAAAATTGGAAACTACTTTTGGAAAATAGAAACAGGAATTGTATTGGGCTATATCAGATAAAAATCACTAAGCATTGTAACAGCTCCTCTCTGCTAACAAAAACTAAATACACTTGCATTCACATAAGATGAAAAAGGCTGAAAAACTGAATCTAATGTTTCTCTTGATTCCCTTGATTTCTGAGACAGGTAAGCACAGCAACCAAACCAGTGGCTGTCACTCACATACCAAGGGAACAGAACAGAAAATTAATGGATGCAAATACTTTAAAAGTCAACTGCTAACATGCCTATTTAGCATCTAAAAAACACAATGTGAAAAAAAGGGCATTTAATTACAGATCCAAACATCTTCACATGAGTGCAATTCCTTACAGGTGACTTAGCCTGGTTTATCACATGAACTGTCCACCTAACTTCACAGGTAAGGTCATGTTCTTCTGTCAGAATAAATACTTGCAATTTTCAGAAAGTAAATCAATGAACAGACTCAATGTCATTCCTCTTTAAAATATATTTATAATATTACCAGGAAAGCGTTTTCCTTATTCTCTTCTTAACATGTAACAGAGGCTTTTTTCTAGTTAAATTGCTATACTAAATTGTCTGAAATGTAACTGCTGCACAAGAAAAGAACCGTGTTGGCAGCATTTTGACACATTCTGCACCACTGTTTTATCAGCATTTTGCTGTTACCACAGCTCTTCTCTTCTGCCACTAGTTCAATTTATTCTGGGCGTTTGCTATGAGAAAAAAAAAACAAAACAGTAGTCCCTCTCAAATCACAAACTATACTCGCATACAAATAACTTCATAATGTATTTGCCAAACACTTCAGAAGTCAGTAATTTGTAGTGGGAGCAGGATTAGTTTTTCAAGTCCACAAGTGATGGTACCAATTCTGAAACGTTTAAATATTAGTTTACAAATATTGCTTATAGCTTAATAGCATCACAGACCTAACTTCACGAAGATATTGGCTCTAGACAGTAATTATATCCTCAGCCTAATGTTGCAGTTAATGGACATACACATTTCAATGATAATTGCAATGCCTGAACATGATAATGTGCCTTTATTAGCAGCTACAAAATAAAGCTCAGTTACAGCCAAGTGCAGAACTGAACTATGCAAATTATTTATTTTTAAGATTGCCTGATTTGTGTTATAAAGTCTTGAAATAACACAGCACAGCACTTCAACCAGTGCTTTAATTGCAAACATGGGATTACATTATATCACATTTTAGTTGTCAAGAAGAATGAGCCAAAAGATAAGTCAGTAAGATAAAGGTGTAGGTAACTGAACAGCAAACACATTGCACTTCAAGGTAAAAAAAAAAAAAAAAAAAAAGGGAGACTTTTAAGGAGTTAAAGATTTTAAACAGCAGTATAAGAAGGATCACTAGGAATACATAATGTAAAATTTGGTAGAAGAGAATGGAAAATAAACATTCCCCAGGCAAATGCAGTAAAGAAAGTGTAGAGTTCTGAAAGAAAAACCTATTGATTCCTCAATAAAACAACCAAGTAAAAAAATGACAGAATTAAGGACATGTAAAATTAAGAACACTTTACAGCTCAACCTGATGAGGAGATCGATGTTTATGACTCCACAGGGTTCTTAGTGTATTTTTTCTTCATGTTCTGTGCTTTACAGAATTTCCATGTAATAGAAAAACTCAATAAAGAAATTTCTAATAGTAGTTAAAGAAACTTACACAGAGCTTTGTGATTTAAAGTTTGCCAAGGCACTGTATGTAAAAATTACTGTCTAGTCCCACGAATTAAAATGTTACAGATTCTAGCTCACCTGGGGTTTATTTGTTGCTGGTTTTTTTTCAAAACAAAATAGGAGCGTCCACAAAATGTGCACTAAGTACTTGAGGAATCCTCCAAAGTATTACACTTCTTCAAAGAAATGCCTATGTTTTTATAAGCATTGGCACAATCAGCTTAGCTTGGCCAATCTTTAGGCAAATAAATTCAAATATTAATTCAAGAATATCTGCTAAAAAAGTTCATTTCTGCTCATGGTAAGATAGGAATATGAAAGAGAACTGCCAGAGTAATGTTTAATTGAGTAAATCGTCTCTAGCTGATAGACTTACTAGAAATTGGTAGGTCAGTTGAGAAATCAGAGCCTCAAAGAGTAGAGAATCAAAGTAATTCACATACATGATTCAATCCTTTTTTTCCTAAGGATTATAATAAAAAATGATGCTGCCAATTCTTTTGTCCAAAAATCCTGACTAATTCTGAACACTAAGTTGTTGCAAGCCAAACTAACAACTCCAGTCCCCCAACAAGTTCCTACACTTGGGTAGTCTAAGCAGCAGATTCAACTAGTTTTGTGGTTGTCTCCATGTTAGAAAAAAAACTGTTTAGTTCAAGAAACATTAACTGTTCTCATCTCATTTTTGTCTCTTTAAAGCCTTGGAAACAAGATTTTTCTTTAAAGGTAGGATTAAAATCACCAGGAAATCACTTGTCAAAGAATACAACTGTATTTTCCCATCTCAGCCTTACCTTTCCCAGCATTTGTTTTGTCCATGCTGAAAGCAAAGCACATGGAAAACACTTGGAATAGCTTTGAAATTTATGTTCATACCTTGTAACCTCATGTTCTACAGGTAAGCACAGTACCTTGCTCTGTTTTCAAGCAAAAAGATTTAGAAGAAAAAGGTTTTTAAAAGTAATTAATAAGATTTCTTAGGATGTTTAGATCAGTTTTGCAAATTTGGAAGACTCCTGCAATACTCTGATCACTCACCATGGTAATAGCTACTTATTGTGGTTTTTTTACTAGGATTATACTGCATTTAATTCAGCATGGACTATTAGACATTAACTTGGATGGTTTTATGACCAGCACTACCCAGTGTGTCTCTCTCATCACTTATCTGGAAAAAAAAACCATACCTGTTGGTATTGATAAAACAAAGCCAGTTCTGCTTGTGACCTTCCTTTCCTGCACATATAATCAGAGAGAGAGGGCTACATGCTGCCTTAAAAGGAAAAAGAGTTTGGCAGCAGGTGTTGCAGCTTTTAATCAGTACCAGGCAGATCCAAGCCCCACTCAAGTCAACCCTACTTATTTTTCCTCTATTAACTGCAAGGAGATTGGATGAGAACAGTGTGGTAGCTATGAAACAGATTAAAAGTGAGATGGGACTCAGTGAAGTAAAAAACACCAGTGACAGTATTTTTCATCTAAAACAACTATTCCTTAGCCTACCTCGAGTATGCCATAGAAATAAGTTTGTACCCGATTCTCACCATGATGCTGCCTTAACAAACTCGAAATGTTAAACTTAAATGAGAGGCATTTCATGCAATCTGAAAAATATTCAGTTCAATTAAAAATAATTGATGCATGGTGAAATAATTCTTCCCAAAGCTGCTGTAAAATCTTCAAAAAATAAAGCTACTTAATAATTTTCATCTCCTACAGGCTAGAGAGAAGCATTATTGCATATTAAAAATTGGAGTGTGGTTTTCCCAGAGGTAAAAGAAAGTTATTAAAACAACCTATTTATTGTTGATATAACTATCCATTTGTGCTACACAAAAAGTAACAATTTCAGTACATTAAAAGAAAAGCTAATTAAAGCATAATTAGTATTTTCTATGTTTTGATAATTAAGGGTTAGTTGGCTATTTCTTTTCAAATTTCTATTTGACATAGCCCAGCAATGCCTTTAATGAGCAGCTAACGCTATTGAATCCCTGATGGCTGAGGAGTTTAGTGACCACTACTACATTACTTTCATTTATCACTGCCTCTTTACCTATAAATTAAAGTAGCCCTGTAGCGATGTTGATCTACTTTATATCAATTTCTTCATCCATATCAGCTGAATATGTATGGCATTAACCTCATTTACTAGTTTGGAAAAGCTGAATTAAAATGAGATCTAATTTCTAGTGCACAGAACAATTTCAAAACTGCCTGCTAATTTCCAGCACCTGTCAGTGTTGTGATCTTCACCTCAGTGTAATGAAATAAAACAGTATATATATTTTACAGCTCAGAAAAAGATAATGATTCATAAGTGTTAAGATATCATTAATCATGAAGATGCCAGGACCTAGAATCTTTTATGAGATGCACAGAAATCAGAGATCCTTGCTGAAGTCAGTGAGGCTGCTGCAGATCTCTGGGTCGTACATCCTGCAGGGTGAAGAGCAGGCACATTCTGCACAACAATGTGGGTTTCTTTTTTAGTTTTTCTAGGTCACGCTTCTGTGTTTGCAGGCAATGTAATCAAAGAAATATACATATATAGAAGAAATATCAAACTAACATAACACAATACTCACTACACATTAGAAGAGAAGCTTGTGTTCAGTGGTTAGATGATACCTGGTTACATGTGTTTTTTTGCTTTCAGCTACTGCAAACAACATACAGCAAGGAAATGATATATTTTCCTCCCCTCTAAACACACTGCAGTCTAAGCTCTAAACCCTCCAGATATTTTTCATCAGAATGCAGATCTACTTTGTGGCCAGTCTATCATTTAAAAGCTTTAAAACCCCATACAAACACAATCCTAAATGTTAATACAGTATCTTCTGTATACCGACCGTGTAAGCACACAGTTTGTGCAGGAAACTGTGAGAAACCCCAATTGCCCCCCTTCCCCTCCTGCTTGATAACTGTGCTTCAACTTGTATTGCTAAAGGTTTGCCCTAGATTGAAACCCAGACTGGATTCCCCAAATCACTCAACCACTGCCCTGATAGCGGTGGCAGCTGTGTCTCTTCAGGCCTACATCAGGATGCATCCCAGAAACAGAAGAGCTGGAATTCTTACTTCTGCTTTTCTACCCTGCATCTCTACCATTTTTACTTAAGGCTGGGGCAAAAAAAAAAAAAGCATGGCTTTTTGGAAGACACCCACCGACAGTGATTTTCACTTCTAGAGGCATCCCTCAAACTGGAGATACCTGGTACATATGAAATTACCTCTAGACTTCTCTGAACACACTCAGACCTAGTGTTTGCTTAAAAAGAGCGGAACAGGGAACCATTATTTGTTTTACAGTGAAGGACAAGAGTTTACCTAAATGCATTTTAACCAATAAATTCTTTTTAATATACAAAACAAACAGCAAACTTGCAAGCCTAACTGTTAAGGTTATGGGTGGAATTTCTTCAATCTGCTTATAAAGCTGAACACAGGACTGCAGACATAATATGTAATCAGGCTCAGCTGAAGACCACAGCAGTCTCAAAGACTTGCTATGACTTATGTTGTTTTCCTCACACTGCCCTAAGCTGACCTGTGAAGAGGTTTCCGGTGTGACCTCTGTGCCCGAGGAGTGGCAACGGTAAGCTGCAGGGCGGACTCTGGTTGAACAGTGCCACACACTGAAGAAAGCAAACATGACACTTGCAAAACCAAGGGCAAATCCTTCACCTCCCTTAGAGTGCCACAGACATACCAGCATTTCAATAAGGAATATTAGGAAGAATATGAGGAATAAGGTTCTACACCCCAATCCTAATTGTCCACTAAATACTTGTACGAAATATTCAACAAAAGCATTTCCTGCACAATCTGAAGATGCAAAGGAAGTAACAGTACAAAGAACTTCCTTCTCTATGCAGACATTTTTCAAGAGCACACTGTTAGAGTAACTCTTAATTGTACCTCAAGAGAAGTCTCCCACCAAACCTCTATTCTTTTTTCATAGAAAACACTGTGTAGATATGGAAAACTGAAATGAACAATGCTAACAGTATTAGGACTGCAGATTACAAAGATGGCTTAAGGTGAAACTTGCTTCAAGTTACAGTTCTAACTTCAGAAATGTTAGTAACTAACTTGGCTAAGTTAAATTTCCTAATCATCAAAACTTACTTAATCATCAAAACTTACTCAACAAGTTACAGTTTGATTTATTCTTGGAAATCTCTCACTATCAATTAGAGACAGTCAGACAGCCAAATATGCCTGCCCATACCATCAACTGCTGATCCAGCCTCTCCTCAGGGGAATCTGGAAGAGATGCAGTTTGAACTACTCCAGGGAAGCCTATGAACCCCTTCTCTTGCTTTTTTTCCTCTCCAAGGACAATTCTCTTGTGTCTGGAATCAGCGAAAGATCCTGGCTAACAGGTCTTATCTTTTTATTCTTATTTATGTTAAATTAGTGCCCCAAGTATAAAAATGTTGAACTATAATATTTGTATTAACAAATACATTCTGCAACAACACAAACAGTATTCAAGTGCAAGGAAGCAGACCTCAAGATCTGGTCCACTTGTCACAGCAAGAGATGAACTTGCGATGTCATTTATGAAGCACCTGCTCATTAAATGACAACTCTGCTCTAACCCACAGTAAAAAAAAGGCAGCTAAAATAATATTCTTAGCACCTCCAACTTATTTTTTGCTCTTGTCATGGGCAGTTAATGCAACTTAGCAGAGATGCTCTGACAATGCTCCACATTCAAAGACACTGTAAGTCTTGTTACTCTTAGTACTTATATTCCTTTTCCTTTAAAAAAGGCTGTAGTGAGTTACTTGAGACACTCCACACTAAAAGAAAACCCTGAAATAACATGAAATTTCCTTATCAGCAGCTGATGGACACAACACACAATGCAAACAGGAGGGCTCATTTCCCTCCCAAGTATGTTTTTCACTGGCTAAGCCACAGCAAACAACCATGACCATTTGTAATAAGCTTATTATGGAGCATGAGATTAGACCAGCAGGACTTCTGGTTTATTCTGTGTTTTATGCAAGATTGATTTAAGTATACCTGGACAAAAATCAAAAGCTCTCATAGCATCCTGGGTAGTACACACTGCTGGAGTTAAAAAGCTTTCCCTAAAACTTCCCTGCTACAAATGAAGCCCATTACAGTCTGTCTTTCCCTTAAAAAGGGCATTGAAAATATCTGATCATTGGCCTTTCTAAAACAACTCTTGAGAATTCAGAAATCCTCAGCTTTTGTCCCACTCCAACATTCTATTTCCTAAACCAAGCCAAAGCAGTACCTTCTGCATCTTATTCATGTTGCCATGTTCTCCTGTTTGTCTACAGGTTTCTTAAAAGCATGGTGTCCCAAATTGGACACGTTATTCCAGATGAACCAGAACTAAATGCTCAGACTTGAATAAGAAATTTCAGATCCTGACACAATATTCCTGCTACTTCAGCCACAAAGATGTTTCATTTTTGTTGTGTGCAAAACCAACACATAGTGTAGAGTTATTCCTGTTTACACTCCATAGGATTTTCTGAAATAATAATAATAATGTCTAGTCAGAGATTTGCCAGTGGTAGCTGTCAGAGGGAACGTTCATTCCTAAGCATAGGGTCTCACCAGCATTTTAAACTTTCAGGTTATTATGAAGATCCTTCTGGACTTGAATCCTGTCCTTTGTGATCACTGCTCCCCAGTCTAGTGTTATTTGCACATAGAAATAAATAATGGTACAGATGTTGATATGTCAAGAATGTTGCAAAGGGAAAAAAATCTCATTCCAAACAGCCATGTTTTATCTAACAACTAACATGTGTTTGATATCAGGAATGAGATTTCATCACATTACTGTACTTAGAGCAGTGGCTAACACTGACATGCTACAGTAATGCTACAGCTACAGAGCTGAGGCTACAATTGCAGTAAAGCACAGCACGGTGCTTCTCCAGCAAACCTATTTTCTACTATCCTGCCAGCATCCAAATCACTAAATGCCACAAGAAGATGACTCTATGAAGCCTAAAACATACCAGTGTTGAAGCAAAACATGTATTGACAGACAAATAGATATTAACAGTGCTGTATTGCACCAGAGAACGTTATGTATTCAACAGAAATATAATCTATATTCATTCAAAAGTCCATGTGATTCAAAAGACACTATCTTGACGTATTCTTTTTATATTGGAAACATAATGCATAATGGTACTAAAAGTATATTCCAGCACCATGGAAAAGACCTCCAAGGTTTTGCAATTCTTCCTTAGACAGCAAGACCCAGAGGACTGTTTAATAAGAATGCATTAATTTACCTAGCAAATGTTCTTTTTCTGTAATGAGTTTGCTTTTATTATATGCATGTACTTAAGAATGAGTTAATTAATGAACAAAAAACTTGTATATTTGTACAGAAGACTTGTTCTACAATTCCATTAGTCTATTCACCCTTCTCTAACCATTGCCTCTTTTTCTGTATGCCATCATATGATTTGAGAACTATTCTCCAAAATGATTTCACCATGGCTGAAGGATGCAGAATTTCCATTATCCATTCTGTAAATAAACCAATTCAAACCATCCTGAATATTTATACAAATGCCTATTAACTTAGTCATTTGATATATGTCTGGTTTTTCTGTTTCCAAGTGTGAGCCTTTTTATTGCATATTTGTAGATAGCTGCCAGCAAGACACATGTATCAGAGGATTTACAACTGTGAGGGTAGAATGCCATCTGCTGCTATACTTACTGCTACAGCAGGATAAAGCAGAAGAATCATACAAGTGCTGTCTTCTGGCTTTCTCTTAACTGAAAATGCATACAAATATCTCATTTTGTTTTACTAAATAATAAAAATACCCCAACCCCACATCAAAACTAGGAGCTCAGATGCCTTTACACACAGCTTTTGTTGTAAGACCTGGTAAAATAATGTGACATGGACCACAGGATTCTAACAATGCAAATGACAGGCTGTTGTATCACACCTAGCAGGATAAAACTAAAGAGGAAGTGTGATTTGACGGCCAACTGAGTTATATTGGTAGCTAATGTAATCAAACCATTTAAAAAAGTAGACTTTGAAAATGCATTTGCAATGAACTAAGGAGTTGCTAGGCTGGGGCTAGAATTCAGAAACACCCCTTGAATGGTTATGCATCACTTGTCAGAAGCAAAGGCAGGATATGGAATTAGATGGATTACCAGTTTGATTCATAAACACTTATTAAGCTGGGAGGAAAACCAAACCACTCAAACAAAGCAAAACAAAAGCATTTCCTTAAATCCATCCTACAATCTTCCCTCATGTCCTTTCAGTAAAAATTAATTCTTTCTGTTCAAAGCGCTCTTCACTAAATCAAATGGAAACATTAGCCAGCATTTTACTCAATGATTTCCCATTTAACCTTCCACACACAATGCAATTGCAGAGGCAGGCTTCAGGTTATTCAAAACACTTGCTAAACTGGATGAACTCCTATGTACTGAATTCTGGGGTAGATGCCAAATGGTCAAGTTTTACTTTCTTTGTATACTGACAACAGAGCTCCAGGTGATTAAATATCAGTAACACAGAGTTCAGGTTTTCCCCCCCCCTCCACTGTTTCACCCCCACACAAACACTTCTTCTAGCTTTCTATAAGGATGGACATAAAAAGCTTGGGTATACAATCCACTGTAACAATCTCTTATAGCAAAATATACATTGATAGGGCTCCTCCACGGTTCCACCTCAATCAGTCTGAATATAAGGCAAAAATCAAACCTCTCAAAATCAGACAGAAAGAAAAAATATCCCAGAAATTACAGATGAGAGTACTAACTACTGTACAGCCTCATTGCCTTTGAATTGCCATCAGTAGGAGTATTGCTAAGGAAAACACCAGGAGTATGAGTACATTTTTCCTGTGTACCTTCTGTTACTTCACATTAGAGCAGTGAACCATATTTAAAAACAAAAAAATTAGCTTTGATAAATGGAAGAAACACATTGCTTCCACCAAAAAAGTAATTCAGTAGAGTGGAAAACTTCATTTTCAATATTAAGTGAGAAACCATTCAATAAATTTGAAGTACAGTTGAAACCTGAAGGGATAAAAGAATCCTTGAGATGAGGACTGTTCACCAGAAAGCAAGGATAGAGTAACAACACAAGTAAAACCAAGTCTCAGTCACTGTCACAATTCCTGCTAAAGATTTGCTTGGGGCTCCAACAGAATTCTTTCAGTATTTCGCCAGATCAATTGATCTCATCTTACTGACATTCTCTTTATAACATCTATATTATGACTGTCCCCTACAGTTAAGGTGAATTAACTGCTGTTTCGTAAAAAAATGCATCTTACTTTTCCCTTTTCCCTATTCAAAATGCAGAAAAGACAAGTAATGTGAGAAATACAGTGGAAAGCACATCAATGAGTAACTGTCAAAAGAACAGAACTATTAAAAGAATAAATCTTGTGTACCCAGCTGTGAAATATAACACAATATAGCGGAACCCAGCTAAATGTTGGAAATAAAAAATGGAAATGCAAAGTAACTTAAAATTGCTTAACGAACATAGCTGTTAAAATGTTAACTCCCTGCATGCCAAATCTCTGAAGCATCTGTGGCAGGAAACCCTCTCAGATGAGCAACACATGAATAAATCTCTCTCTATATCTAGGTTATTAATAAGATCTCTCTCTCTGTCTCTCTCTCTCTCCCCAATCAGCCACAAGATAAGCTCAACAGCTTTTATGTGTAAGATATATTGGCAGTTCAATTTCTGCCCAGGCTTTTTTATGTCACATCATAGAAAGTTGTGGTTTACAGCAAATACTTACCTTTGAGGTGTACTGGAGCTACTCTCCCATGTATGTTATCCGGAACTGATACAAGAACCACTGAATTGCCAATTCTTCTTTTTCATTACTAGACTGTGGTATCTGGGCATCCATCAAAAGACATCAGCTGGAAAACTCTTAATGACAGGAAAAACAAAACTGAATATAAAAAACCCTCCAACATTTTCAGGTAGAATGATCAAATTAAATGCTACTGCACAGCTCATTTCTTTAGGAATCCATCTGACATTTTTTGTCTGCCCAAATCTCTCCTAAGATTTTGTTTTGTTTAGATGCTAATGATGCCAATTTGCCACTGTTGAACACAATGCTTTCCTAACCACTCACATTGTCTCAGATGCATGTTTTACTGTGATAAGTTAATGCAACGGTTTTTTTCTTTCTTAGAACATCAATTCCATGATGAAAGAAATGAAGAATTTGAGAAGCAAGTGCAAGACAAATCTTCTCAGGCACCCTGGAAACTGAAGCTACCGTACTTGGAACTAGATTTATATAGAGAGAATCTAACGCATTGGCCTCCTCTCCACTTCTGACTTCTTGTCTCTCCTAAAACATCTGAACAAAAACGCCATTTCCTGATCTAAATCCTTACTCCATATATCCAGGACTGATTTCAAAGAATCAACTTCAGCCTATGTCAGCTAAGAAAATGTAATACTTTTTTTTCCAAGGACGATTCTTTTATTTCATTTCCCATGTTATTCTGCTGCCTACTCCTTGAAATCCTAATTCCCTAGCAAATCAAAAAACTGTTCTCACCTTTTGCCAGCTCTGAAATACATAGTCATTGGATTAGAAGTCAGTAGCTACTTCATCTGTAACCTTGTATATTAAAACCTTTCACTTTTGATAAAAACATTATGGAAGACTGCTAACAACACAAAGCCTGAGGGTAGATCAGAAAGGTGAGAGACAAAGGAGAAAAATGTAAAGCTTTTTATCCAATTTTAAGTTGTAAGGCTTTTATCATGCATTAGCTAGTGGATGTAAATAGCAGGATGAAATATGCACATCTTTTTTAACACACTTGTGGGTGGAAACAAGGATTAAGGAAGTGTTTGTCACATACTTTGTGTTTGCCACAGGGAGTACACGTCAGTCATGACAATCCCCAGCTCACTCTTTGCCCTAAACTTGCAGGAGAGAAGTCTAGCATGCATGTTTTAAATCTAGACTTCTTTTCTATTTCAAGCTTTAATATAAAAATGTCTAAATTTTCAATGATAGACCAGCAGCTCCTCTGCACTTCTTCACCCACAATAATTATTGTGAAGGAAGTAATGCAGCAAATAATAGCCATAACTCACAAATAATTAACATTTGTATACAAATGAAAATGAGCAGAGGCATATCTAAATGCTGCTTATAATAAGAGACATGCCTGCCTGTAACCCTCTTCCCTTCCTCTGAAACACAATTTTGAAATGATAGCCTTAACAACTCCTTCACCGCTCAGGATGATGAACCAGGAAAGATCACAGCCAGCGGAACGGTCTCAATTCACTGAAAGTCAGTACAGTCCCTGTGAACCCATCATCCAGTACTTAGATTGTGACATTTAAATTCAAAATATCTGCTAATATTACATGCAATTGAAACCCAATCCAAATAAGGAATTCAAAGCAAGCAATACTCACCAACAGGATAATTCTCCATCCATGGCATCATGTTCATCAGTACTGGTGTATGCTAATCGTCCTCCCACACAAGTACCCACAAAATAGACAAGCCATGCCTGGCGTCCTAACATTCAAAAGAGAGAAGAGCAATTAGTGATTATGAACCATTATGATAGTATATTACACTTCCATAAGGTATCAGCAGTTCCATATGTTATCAGACTGTGGAATGCTGTCAAGAGAACAGTTAAGTTTCTCCCTTTGCCATCTGAAACCTACCTAGACAAATCAACTAACAAAAAATTCTGAGCAGAACTGACAGATAAACTAGAAGAGCCTAATAACCTGGACATGCTTATATGTAAAACACAAAAGAATTAACTTAAAATACACATTAAGCAAAGTCAGCCTGAAAAAAACAGATGTACAAATAGTCTCGGATCCCTATTTACCTAACAAGTTACTTCAAGGCATGAAACAATTTTATCTACAGTGAGGCTGCTACATCTACATATCATAGTATAAGGAAGTACTTGAGACTCATTACAATTTACTTGCTTTATAGTTCTATTTCAAATAAACAATTCTTTGTAATATTCAACTGCTATGTAAAGTGATTTGCACAGCAGAAAATACGTTGCAAGTCAGGCATGTTGTCCAAGGAAAGTTTCTTTATTAGTACATAACTTTGAAAGTCTCTGCAGATTGTTGTCTAAAAGGGCTGGAAAGACAGAGCTAATCCATTTCAAGCTATGCTGTACTGCCTTCCAATCCTCCAGATGATTTAGCTCTCAGTCTTCACTAAAGCTCTTATAGGATCCACTGGCAAAATCCTCACCAAGTACAGTACAACGTGAGGATCATGATTTCTGTAAAGCTAAGGTTCCAGGAATACAGGTATTTTGTACAGACTTTGAGACATTGAAATACAAAATTACAAAGATGGAACTCCCAGGATTACACTGAACACTGAACTTGGGAATTCTTTTGGATATTTCTACATACACATCAAGACATGCTCAGAATCTACCCAAAGACTTGAGGGTTCATTTCTTGTTTGTTTGAAATCTCTGATAGGCTAGTCTTTATTTATGTAACATTAAACTACATTTCCCTTATATTTTGCATTGTGGTATTTTTAAAAACCCAGAACTGAGAGAGCACTGAATGCTCTAATTCCTAAGCTTCTTCAACCAGGATTGATTGATAGTTCTGAGGTGTTTCTGTACCCTTATGACCCGAATCTGGTGACTATACATCATAATTGTGGTTGTATCAGAGGCATATAGTGTAGTGTGCACTACACATAAAAACATGCTGAGATCAAATATCCACAAAAAAAGTAATACAGAGTATGGAACAATACGCAGATGATTGCAACACAAGTACAGGAACGCATTCAGGTTTATCTTAAATCTCAGTTTGACGTTTAAAGAAATAGCAGATGAATATGTAATACAGTCTGAGACCTGTAACAGAAACACTTTGTGACTGAGAACAAGTGTTGACTTTTGAGACAAGACAAGATACATGAAGACTATTGCTAAATATCTTCTCATACTGCTGCTGTTCCATTCCAAACCATCTGGAAGGACGGTATGAACTGTCCAAAACCAAACAAATTTCCCTTTTCAATACCTTCTTCATAAACAGGACACTTCCAAGGAAAACACCATCAGGCAGCTACACTTTGCAGCAGAAACAGCTGTTAAATGAAGACACTTGCACCATCATTAGCAAAACACCAAGGAGCTGAAGTGTCTAAGAGAACCAACATTGCTCAAATGAATTTAGCATTAACAGCTACTTAAGAATGGCCACTTCAGATGGTATCAAAATACAACGGTGAAGTGATGGCAGCTGGTCCAAAGAGCTGAGCCACCACTTTGGCCAATAGTCTTTTTGTAAAGAAAAGCCTGTCTTTCTTGGTACAAACTGCAGTATCTCCTTTTTAAGCACATAGTTATTTTTCTGATGACAGCCCTCTTCTGTCAGCACAATAGCAATTAATAGGTGTGACTTCTTTCCCTCTTTTATACCTTCACTGTTTAAAATTTTCAGTGCATTTGCTTTTGCAATTACTGAGGCAGACAACATCTTTTCTTTTAGAAAATAATTATTGCTGTAATAATCTGTAATTATGGTTTATAACAGCAATAATCCCAAAGAAATCAGTCATTACCATAGATCACAAGTAATCATTAACTACTGTTAATGACCCATTTCTTGGGGATTATTGTTTTAGTAAACCATGACCGCACCACTATTGATACAGAGAGCAAGACAGTATAATAAAATGAGATCTTAATATTACATTAACTTAGTTTGTAACATTAAAAGCCATTAAACATCTAAATTTAACTAAGTATATCTAGGGGATATAGCAGTTATTGTTCAACATGAGCACAAGTGTTTAGTTTGCAGAAAAGAAACACAATATATAAGAGTTTTCTAATGGAGAATGGCAATCCCAAAAGCACTGTCACTGAAGGAACTCCAGTTGATTGTCTCCCTTGGGCTCCCTGGGACTGGGGAATAGAGTATAAATTCAGGCTGCAGCTGGTCAGTGAAATCAGGTCATTAATGAAAGTTGTCCTGAATAAAAGTTGATGGGCGCACAGAAGAATGAATAAAAAAGCTATCTAGGAAGTCTCACATAAAATAGAGAAAAAATGGCTCCTACATAGAAGAAAATCAGCATCTTCAAACTCAACAACAGAACAGCAAAATTTAACAGCATGCAAAGAAACAGCTGTATTATGCAGGAACCTGTCTCACCTTTTCAAAACAACACCATTTATCCATGTAAAGATGCAACAGCCATAAGATAACTATGTTAGGAAAGAGTCAGTAGTCACAAAGACAACTTGAGAGCCAGAGAGGACTAAAATAGGAATATGAAAAAAGAGACATAAAAAGTACTTAGCACTTTTACAACTTACACTGCAATAAATAACTCAAGTTTCTTGAAAATTAGATAATTCATCTTAACAGAGCTGCATAAAACAAATTAAGCTTTTTAATGTGACATTATTTTTTACAGACAGAGAAACGCACAAAAACCAAAAGTTAACATCTTAATTTTCAGAAAATGTTCATCAAGTTGCAGATGGCTCCCGTGAGGGCACCTGAGGCTCTCAAATGCTGATTTCCAGAAATTAGAAGTTTTTACTGCTCTCATGCTTAATTTCTAAAGCTGTAACAAGATGTTAAAAGAAATACATCAACTGCCACTGTATCCTGTCTAACACAAAGACACCTAGTGAAAATGCAGTGCAAGGTGACTTGGATCATTAATTCCTAGTCTGAGAAAAGGTCTAATTAGATCTGCTATAAGATCACCACCCTTTTTCATATGCAACCATCTGGTTATTGGCAGACAAAACAGAGTCTAAAATTAAATGAAATACTAACCTTCCTAAACTGTGATTTCTAATGGGTTCCCACTAGAAGAATGCAATAGTTTTTGGTAGTTTTGTGCATTTTGGTCAAACAACTGTACAAGAAGCATACAGGCCTTTTCATATTCACACCTGCTAACTGTGCACAGCAGCTCCAGCCGTAGGAAAACTGTAGCTGAATCATCCAGTAGATCTTCTAAGCCATCTGTGAAAGAGAGATAAAAAGTAACCACTTAGCCACTACTGCTTAAAGCTCTTTTTCCATCCAGATTTTGTACCGTTGTCACTGAAGTGGTGAACTGTAAGAGCCTTAGCAGCTGGGGAATACAACAGACAGACACAAAAATGGTCATTTTATTTGCATACATACCCATTCACACAAACACAAAAGAGCATTCTGTTTGTGCCTTCCTCTTAACACATTTTAAAAAGCAAAGAAGAGAGGAGATGAGGCTGGCAGTGTGAACACAGAAAGGTAAATCCTGAAAAAACTAAGGTCCCCTGTGCCTCAATAGAATATTAACAAGCAGCATCTTTCTTGGAGGATGATGGGAGGAAAGAATGGAGTGTAGGCTGGTTGAGAGAAGACCCAGGAGAAATGAGTGCACCTGCAATCAGCTACTTGCCCTTCACTGTTCTAGCACTAGAACACATGAAGCTCTCCTAGGTATTATCAGTTCTTGTTCCTGAGACAATGATAGAGAAGCTCACAATTTTCAGCCATTAGGAAGTCAGCCTTTAATATCCCTATAGCAGTAACATAAGGGAAATAACACCACTAACTATAGCTTAGTCACTAGCCAGTAAAGTGACAGATTAGCTAACTTGCAGACATGAGATTTTGGCTAAACTGAGACTACTGGTGAAGCTGAATGCACTTCCTCTCACAAACCGAACAAATGACATCAACTCAGTAATGTAAAACTGAAAAGGAAAAGCATAAGTGGCTTGCTCTGCAGTCCCATCATCTGACAGGAGATCCTACTACCAGAGATTCATAAAAGCCCTTGGAGAAAAGGAAATAATTCTAGCAATCTAAACACTTTTTTTTTCTTATGTTATAGTATGGAATATGCAGTCATTTACTTAAAGTATTAAAAAGCAGATTTAAACTAAGACATTGTAAGTTGGCCGATTTCAATTTTGCCACCCATTAGCTTGTTCTATTCAGTCTCATTCCTTCTTGTGTGTGGGTTTCATTCTGCTTTCCCTCATTACTCTATCCTCCACTGCCCTAGACAGTGACTCACTGAGAAAACATGTCACAGATGAACAATACAGTTAATTTAGATAGTCCTTAAAAGAAAAAAAAAGGGAGGGGAGTAATAGGGTTTCTTTGAAAACATAAAGACTCATGAAAGGAAAAACAATTAGAACTTACATTTGATTTTGGCTTGGATTTAATAAGTAGAGGGAGTAAAATGCTATCAGCCAATTAAGACAATCTAAAGAAATCACCATGGCAATCAGAACCAGTGTACTTAGATTTTACTAACTGAGACAGCAATGGTGGAAGGGAATGATACAAATCAAAAAACAGGTCCAAGCTCTCTGGGTCCAGGAAGACTACAGAAAAGAAATAGAAGTTGGTTTTATCACTCTCTACAAGCAAGAAGAAAGTATCTTTATTTTAATAGAATCATCTTCTTTTTAACAAAAACAGTAAGAGGGAGATAACACTGCAGTTGAGAATAAACTATGAAGCAAGGCATTAATTGGTTCATTGTACAGTATTAAACACAGCACTACTCTTTTTTTATTACATTTAATTTTTCCTTCTCTGGAGACATTCCAAACCCACCTGGACGAGTTGCTGTGTGACCTACTCTAGATGGTCCTGCCCTGGCAGGGGGCTGGACTGGGTGATCTTTCAAGGTCCTTTCCAACTCTTTAAATTCTGTGATTCTTATCTTGAGCCATGAGCCATTCTTTATATTTTCTCTCCCTGCCCAGCTGAGGAGTGCAGTGATAGAACAGCTTTGGTGAGTACCTGACCTGCAGCCAGGGTCAACCCACCACAGACACATTTATACCAGACTGCCACCTGCACTGTATAAGCCTACATATAATAGCCCAGGTGCAGCCCCTCTGCTGCCTTCATTAACAAACTCACATACTTAAACAAACACACCAAAAGGAAAAGAAATTGACAGAGTTTTCTCATCAGGAAGAAGACAAGAGAAAGCAGACATGCAACAAATGCTGTACCCCTTCAAAGTGTCTGTATCCCAGGAATGAGAATATTAATGTCTAATTAGAATGTTTTGATATATTGTGAATAACTATGTTATACACTACATTTATTATTCCTCCTTGTAAAAATAACAATAGGAAAAGTGTAAAAGAAATGGCAGAAGAGGTCACCAGCAAAAAAGTACTCCACATTAAAACCTATTTTACATTTGCAAGTATTGTGGCAAATGAAGTTACACAATGCACAGAGTACAGACTTCAAACAGTTACTATCCCTTCTTACTTGTTTGCCAGTTTGTTGGAATCATCAAGATGCACAGGTCATCTGCAGATTCAACAGCTGAATTTCCAATGAAATCAAAGTTAAGACAGTATAGTATAAGCTTCTGAAGTTGCATTGCTAGTCTTTGTTGCTGTTGGTCCTGAAGGGTTAAAGGTTTTGCCAAGAGCTAAGGAGAAAAGAAATCTTGTTAGGTGATCTGCACACAACATGCTTTAAAAACAATTTTGAAAAGGAAAGTGTTTGGATATAAAACTGCAAAGTTCAGAGCAAGAGAACATAAACTAAGAGCAAAAGGCATCCTTTAATAATAAAAGGTAAAGTCTGTCCTTAAAGGCAAGGGCAAAATCATTATTATCACCTCAGAGACATCTATGTCAAGCTAAAGCTCCCAGACTTCATAAATTACTTTTAAAGGCCTGGTGAAAGAATTCTTTTGCATAAAGCACTTCCAGCTAAAAGTCAGCACGTCACTGCCACTGTGTGTTAAACAGTGCTAACACCCACTGTGAAAATAAAGCTTTAAGGTTTCATGGTTTAATCTCTCAGTTACTCTCCACACTGGTCTGGAGTGAGTCATGTACAGCATATAGGTTAAAAATATCCCAATAATTGGTTAGGTTTACAATGGATGTCCAGGCTGCTAAACAGTAGGAGTTTCATACTTCTACTAGTAGTATGCTGTCATGGTTTAGCAAGGAGTTGCTTTTGTTTAGTAACAGGGGGAGCGGATTGCAGTGAAGACCCGGTAAAAGTTTTTTAGACTCTCCCCCGACTCCTGGGTTCAGACCCACCCCCCGGCCTGGCTGGGCCAATCTGGCGCCTCTGCGATCACTATTTAGGGACGGGAATTTGAGGTGCCAGGCAGGAGGTGTAAGAGTGGTACAAGATGGAGGCGACCATGCGGACCCCACAGTCGGAGAAGGAGGAAGGATGGAGCATCAGACCAGAGACCCCTCTGCAAGCCGTGGTGAGAGTGCAGCCGGTACCCCTGCAACCTATGGATCAGCAGCAGCAACTTCATGTGAGTGTGCCCGGACGGGCCAGAGACTGTGTGGGGGAGGCGGTCATGGCACAGGACATGCTGGAGAGCCTGTGCACTGCAGAGCAGCCCCACACGAGAGGCAGAGAGGAGCAGCAACTTTTGGGACAAATGAGCATCGGTGCAGCCCGTGCAGGGCTTTGGGACAAATGTGCGTCGGTGCAGCCCGTGCAGGGCTGCCATGTGTGTGTGGTACCTCACGGACTTGCAAGGAGGACTGGTGCGGAACCCACTTGCCCTGAGGTGAGACAAACGGCAGAAGCCACCAGGAACGGACTGACTGAAACCCCCACTCCCTGCCCCCCTGGGCCGTTCAGGGGGGACGGAGGTATAAAACACCGGGATCAGGGCTCTGAGCCCGGGAAGAGGAGAGGGGTGGGGAGCAGGTGGTCTTAAAGGGCTGGTCGGACTCTTCATCTCTGTACCATTCTGTGTTGTTTTGTTTTGGTTCTGGTTTTTGGGGTTTTATGTTTTAGTTGGTATTAAATTGTTTTCTGGTTTTTCTTCCCCAAGCCGAGTAGCCTGGTCTGTTTTGTCCTGCACCTTAAGCGGCAATTAAGCCCTCCCTGCCCTTTAGCAATCCTTTAGTCTTCGGTACTTGAGGCTAATCGTGGTCTTTTGTTCCCTGATGGGCAGAAACCACGACATAGGCATACTTCAAGAGTCAGCCTTTAGCAGGTCTACAAAATCCTGGCATTAAAAAAAACAATAACAGGAACAGACTGTAACATAAATGTAGCTACTCAGGACACCTGTATAAATACAGCTGTCAGTGTGTCCATTGTTTATAACCCCTGTGGAGTCAGAATAAAAAGCTGGTTTGTAAGCAAAACAAGCTCTTGGGATTCAGAAAACTACACTCAACATACTGTGAATAAGAACACATTTTTATCAACCCCCTTCTACAACAACAATAACTTAAATAACATTTTATCTTCAACAAGTTACAATCTCAAGATTACACACACAACCAAGGCACTGAAAATAAACCTCAGATTCATTAGTCACTGGTGCAATTCATGAACATTACAAAGAAAACTGGCACATGTTGTTTAGAAAAACAACAAAACAAATGCAACTACAACAACTTTATCCAGTTCATTTGCTCCAGACTTAGAATCAAAGTCACATGTCTCAAGTTCATTAACAGTTTTAAAACTCAGATGACGGAAATTAAAATCAAGTGTGTGTCATCAGATGCCTCATTAACTGTTGCATCAAATTAGGATTAACACCAAATCACTAATTTGTCTTGGAAATCCCCAATGAATTTTTGTATGTTTTGTAAAAACATGACCTCTTTTGACAGCAGTCCTCTCTAACTTTTAAACTCTTGGGAGTTATTTTAGTGATCCCATGCTCTTTAGTTATTTTTCAGTGTATTACAGACACTGAAATATTTCTAGAACCAGCTTTCTATGCTAAACTTGGCTTTATCAAGGTACTCATTATAAAGATATTCTTATAAAGACAAAAGCTGGAAAACAAAAAGTTCCACTTAAACTTAAGGAACAACTACTTTATTCTAAGGGTGAGGGAGCCCTGGCCCAGGCTGCCCAGGGAGGATGTGGAGGCTCCTTCTCAAGAGGCTTCCAAACCCACCCGGATGAGTTCCTGTGTGACTTCATCTAAAGGAACCTGCTTTGTCACAGGGGTTATACTATAGGTCCCTTCCAACCCCTACCATACTGTGATTCTGTGATTCTTAGCTTAAATGCCTGTGTTCAAATTTCAACACCTAACAAAGCTGTTTTTCAGCAAAAATGACTAAAACAGAACTTCCAAATAAGTCAGAGAGTAGTAATTAGGCAATACTTAAACAACAAACTGCCTTCAAAAGTAAAGACTTGCTTAAGCTTAAGAGAAGTAGAAAAGTACCTCATGGTGCTGCTTCCACTGCTATGGAAGGAAGGCCTTGGTCAGCACTAAACGGAAAGCACAAATCCCAAATGTGGCCTCAGTTCAACCTACTCGGTCCCGAGAGACCTAAGCTGACAGCATGCTGTTCCTCATCTCCTGTCAATGCTCTTGAGAAGCTAAAGCCTGAATTACCCCCAGATGTTACAGAGGTTAAGAGAACTCATCAAAAACACCTTGGCCAAATTTGACCACTGTCATATCACAAGATAGAGAAACTGTCTTGTTGCTCACTCCTGGTTTTAAGAAAAAATTCTTCTAGCAAATACTGAGATGTATACCCAGAAACATTGAGATCCAATTAAATTAAGAAAAACACAAGCTCAGAATTCAGATAGTTTATCCTTTAAGGCAACGCATAAAGACAGACATGACACAGACAGAAAGATTGAGAGACAGCAAACTAGCATTTCTGTCTTTGAACATTTTTTGGCCACTTCAGCTTGACTGGGTGTCATGTAATCCATTTAAGCACAGAATTCATCAACTCAGAAAATATTAAGGACTCAAATTGGGACAATTAGAATGTTAACAGTTTAGGTTCCATAATAAAGAGCCTCAGCTCCTTCAAAAGGGAGCATGCAAGCATCAGTATGTCCTTTAGAGAGGTGTCAGAGAATCAGGTAGCTACTTCGCTATGTTTTGCTGAAGATCTTGAATCAACCTAAGAAAAGAGAGGACAGAATAAACAACTCTCCTTTCTTTACTAAAGCTAGATGCTAGGTATATCTGGCAGATTAATTATCCAACACTAGAAGTCATCAGCAGAAATACAATTGAAAAAGTTTACCCTTGACTTTGCTTTACTGGTTCTAGTGACTGTGACGACAGAAACTTTACCCCGTATCAGATATGGTACACATCTGGTACAGGTGTAAGTCCCTGCACTAACACTGTCTTGTCTCTTTCTCGGTGGGGCAGCAAAGGGCTGTCAATCCATTCATGTCTAAGTAGTATTTCTCCAAATATTTTTATGAAGGGCAGAAACATTCACCAAACTGCTTTATTAGCAACACATATACCTTTGCAGAAGGAAAAAAACCAAACAAACATGCTTACTAGATTCATTTCCCGAGTCAGTTCTGAGAGAATGATTGTTCCTATTATAGAATGGTTCACAGTGTCCTACAGAAAAAAAAAAAACAGACAGGATTGCTCAAACATCAGAGCTTGTAGTTAGCACTTTTCAATGTTTCTAGAATTAGATAGTATTTAATCTTCTCCAACACTTCCAGAATCAAGGGAAATTTTTTAGGCTGAGATCTCCTAAGCTGTTTAGAAGGCATTCAGGTCAAATTGTGGTAACATTAATAGAACTACATCTTCAAAATCCCTAATTAGGTCTGAAAAAAAAAACCCTCTGTAGTTTGAACACAACCTTCTTTTACATTTCATATTTGTGAAACATAAGAAGTTCTGTAGATCTCACAAACCTGCTGAGATAGATAATGCAACCTCTCTTTTTCCACAGGTGTGAAAAGCTGTTGGGTGAATTACAAAGGAGTTCAGAACGGAAGAGTAGATGTAGCCGCTAATCCCTTTTCTATATTAAATCACAGTCAGGTTCACACTGGATGAACTTCAATCTGGAATCCTAATGCACACATATTTGAAACTCCCACATGCTAATTATTAACATATATTAGTGCTGTTTAGGGATTATTTTTTCAATTTTTATCTGAAATTTAATTCACCAGTAGATCTATGGCTTAATTTTCTGTTCTACAGGAATTCTTAATTTAACTAAAGAAATCTCCTAAGAAGCTAAATTTTGTATTTGAATCTCTGTTTTTAATGAGCTATACACTGAAGAGTCACACTGCAATCATTTTAATAATAAATGCAAAATCCAATTACAGTACATTCATAAAAATAACTGCAAAATGGTGGAGAAGTATGCTTGAGTTTGTTTTTAATAAACAGAATATTGCAACTGATCTTTTATTAGACATTCCCAATGTAACACAAAAAGTACATTAGCTTGAGCAGTATTATCAACAAAGTAAAACTGAAAACCAAATGAAAAACTCATTGGCAGGAGATAGAAACTGGTAACTTCATATTTTCTTGCTGAAAGATCTTTCACTGATATACACACACAGAATGCATCATTCTGGAACCAAACTGCCAAATAGCTTTATTTTTTCTAATTATTTTTTCTCAAATTAACAACTAGGCTTTAAGTTCACACAGCCACTCAGAGAGATTAATCTGTATTAACTTCTAAATCAGAGCAGCCATCTCCCAGAAAACTTTTAAGGAGCCTTTTTCTACATGTTTAATGTATGAAATGACCAGTAGCTAATAACCCATGACATCAAAACGCTTTCTCTGAACTTACTTCACAGAAGATGCTGAATAGCCTGGATCATCAGCCACTTTATCTGACAGTATTTAGATCTCACATGTAAATTTGTACAGTGAACAGTCCACAGTGAGTGACTGCTCTCTGAAATCAGGAGTCAACTTTCAAATACTGTATGCACCAAGAGGACTTCTCTATCCTGCAATGTATCTTCCTTGTCACAACAATCAATGCAGTAAGGAATGGGAAACAACATGGAAAGAAGTGTAAAACAAGAACATTCCTGCCTTGTGCAATTATTGGAGAGAGATGATGATCTTTCCTTCCAAACTTCACCATATCCCTACCCAGAATGCATAATTTTTATGCTATAATAGATTTAAATACATATGCTAAAATAGGTAAAAATATTATCTCTCTCCCTATATACCTATATACCACCATGCTAGAAGAGATAGGTCTTTTGCTTCCTTTCATTCCTCTTTACACATATGAAGAGAGAACATAAATATATGCAGGTATCTAAGTCTTCATGTACACACATATAAATCATCAATTTCTTGTGAAGTGGAAATGACAACAGGGACCACACCACCTAACAAATACACACAGTGCATTGCAGTTTTGTGTACTACAGCTCTAACCTTACAGAAGCTTTCATCTGTGATGTCTTAAGAAGGGGCATCTAGTGATTTCTGCTAAAACTCAAGCAGAGGTTAAGTCCCATTGCTTATCCACAACAGCAACATGACCATCGCAGTGAATGGTATGGCTCTTCACACTTTCTGCACCCAAATGTAGAACAACTCAGTGACACAACATGCCATTCACTAAACACGAAGGGGTCCAAATAGAAGAAAAGATAAAAGTAAATGATGGTTTCCTACCTGTAAAAATTGGTTTACATCAGCAGTAATGTCTCTGAAGATGAGCTGATTTTTCAGTACCTCAAACCAGCCTGATTTTGTAACTTTAGCAATGACTTGAACAAGAGCTTGGATGACAAAGGGAGCCAGTTTGGGATGCTACGTAATTCAGAATGTAATTTCCTGTAAAGAAGCATTTTAAAATCAGTGACACAAGACAATTAATTAAATTGTTCTACTAGAAACTTAAGGCATGGATTTTTTTAAAGAACCCTATATCCTTACTGTTATACAACAACTGTAAGCTATGTTATATCATTAAATACTGCTAAATATTCAGTAACATAAAGCACACTGCACATATCATCATTATTCCACGACACAAACAACAAGAGTTTGTGAATTCAGAGAACACTGGCAGGTAAAGGAGTAATTTTTCATTACTGTCCTATATAATGGGCATCAATTATTTCACTATCAAATAGCCTATTACACTATCAATTGTAAAAATGCCTAACTAGAAGAAAGTTAACTTGCCATGCATTTCAGAGTACTGCTCTCCACAGAGCTGATACCACACTGCAGGTTTTCTAAATATCCAAATCAAATCTACTTCTGCACCAAAAAATCCTGCTTCTGCAGGGGAGTTGGACTTGATGATCTCCAGAGGTCCTTTCCAACTCCACCATTCTATGATTCTATGAATCACATGTGCCTTGTACAAAATCTTTCACTGTCCAAGACCTAAGACACATTTGCTTACTCTTTTAGGATATAGCAATGACTTCAACATAGATACCAAAAAGTAAGGAAAGATCTTAATCTTTCAAGAATGAACCTGAAGTCAAAACCTGATAAATCATCAATGCACCAGACTGGTTATCAAGTTTTGGATATGTTGGTTAATTGTCCCCCAAGTTTAGAAAATATGTATTTCAGTAATGTTTTTGTTTTACTGTAAATAAACAAACTACAAAACACCCATAAAAAAAGCAGAGACCTAAAACTATTATCTCTTTTGATGGAAATCATTCATCTAAAAGTCCATTTTGAAACCTGTTTGTAAGATCAATTGATAATTTGGAATCATGAGATGATTACTGTGGCTACAAACCTGAATGAAAAACATTTTAAAATGTGTTTCCTCCTCTCCTTTCTCTCTCTCTTTTACAATTCTTTGTAAAACACAGCAAGAATTTAATACCAGACTCAGCTGGGACTATGAAATAAGAATCAATTTCTCTATTGTTTTATCTAGCATTAACTATGAAACTGAACACCAAAAATGAAACTGAGTAATGAGAATGGTTTACACTGACAGACGTCAGATATGCAGTTTAGAGATTCCTTTGTAATACAATTTCTATTTTTCATTCCATCTAATAGCAAGAAACAAGATCAAGGTGATGTTCAAGTTATACTATGCTGTGTCACAGTACTGCTTGACAGATAATCCCTTCTGAAAGTACTGAAAGCCCAGATGCTTTCCCTTTTCTCTAAGGCAAGGTACTGTCATTTCTATAAAACCACTTCCAAATGAAAAAATTCCTGGAATCACTCATGAAACAGAATAGGTATGGAAAAAGAGAAAAGTATTTTGCCTTTATTGTACTGCCATGGCAACAGTCCATGACTGGGAAACCTCTATAAGCTTCCACAAGCACCATCACATGGACGGAGAACACATCTTCCAGATACTTACTGCTCCTTGCTCTAACAGAAGCTGGCATTGGCTGAGACATTCTGGGCTCTCAATCAGCTCCAAGAGTACCTTCTCAGCTTGCATTCGCTGTGCTACATCAGTTCCTTCATACAGGTGGTTACACAGCACTTCTAGTTCTGCCAGGCTCTGGTAGGAGAGAGCACAATTGCAACTTCCATGAAGACTTTTCAACCACATAAGATTTCTTTGTTATACACCTAAACACTCTTCTAGTAACATGAACTGTTACCTATGTGAAACTTCCCAGCTGATTTGCATTTAGATGACAAAAAATTAGGAGGCTTTCTGTGATAGGGAGCCAAAAATAACTCTGGAAATTGTGTTGCTGTTTCTTACTCTGTCAGCTACCAAAGTACTTTTTAATATGATTCAATCCATCTGCTCTTGAGTCTTCAGATGGAAAATCCACCGGTTTCCCAAAGAGAGATGAAAAAGTCGGCAACAGTGAAAGTTTGAGCTATACTACTTGGAAAACTTCTGTCAAATTTCATTTAAAAGGCTGTCATTACTCATCAAATTACTACACCTGGAAAAACACACCATTGCATTTGTTGGTGCAAATATCAGTGAAAGATGGGACAATTCAGAAGCTGTAGTAGCAACAAGGGAGCAAAAATTCCTCTTCAGTAAGAAGCTCAAAAGAGTCTCTTTGGTAAAGAAGGTGTGTGTTGGGATTATCTCTCTCCTGTGTGAGGGATATGATTTATATCTACTAGTCACTGTCTCACAGGGAGATGAATCCTTGGAGCACTTCTCAGAATCGTCACACAAGCTGAAATTTTAGCATCCATCAGGTTCCCAAAGTCTATGTCACTCTCATCAAGAACCAGCCACGTCATTCCAAGGTACCTGTAAATATTTCATTACTTTACTTCTAGAATGAAAAGAGAACACACACTACTTGACCAGTGTCATTTAAAAGTTTGAGTCAAAATCCTGTTCACCTGGCTTTCCAAAAAGATGTTTTGCACTAGAGAGAAAAGATTTGGTTCAGCACAATCTAGTATCACTTATACAGTAGCTTAAGTGCCTTTTAAAAATCTAAGTCAGTAATCACACCTTTGGCAGCCAAAAGTACATGATTAGGGCTGGAGGTATGGCCAGAAACCACTCAGAATTCTCAGGCTGCCAAGGAATTTGTTACATGCTCTCTGGGTTATATTTTATGTGTAGTACAGAGGAAACACAACAATATCCTTGATTCACTTAGTGAAACAACTTGAAATCAGCGAAAATAACCATCTTGTGTGTGATGGCAACCCAGCTGAACAACTGAGATGTTTACTAAACTTAATTAAGGAAAAAAAACCACCTAAGAAATCAATGAGAAGCCAAAAAATAGCTCTTTATATTAGATACACATTTGCTTCAAGAAAGAGAAGCTTCTCATGATCTTTTTTTTTTTTTTTGTTGTTGTGAGACAAACTGATGCCTTCAGATACCTCCTTTACTCAAACCCTTAGCAACAGCTGAAAGGTGATTCCCAAGCAAACAAGTGTCAGTGAAGATCTAGCTGGCTGCTTTGAGTCTGGAGGAGGAACAGAGCCATGTAAGATGTGGCATTTTTCATCACAAAATGTAACTTTTCCCAACAAACAGAATCAGATCCTAACAACAAGGGTTAGATGATACTCCAGTTGGGTGGCGTTTTTTTTTTTTTTTTGGTCACACTTTCATAATATTCAAGAATAAGCTAAAGTTCTCCAGGTACTTCTTGTCCCAGCTCTCAGAAGTCCCTGGCAGCTCTCCTACTAGCTCATGAAAGAACAAAGGACCAGAAAGACTGGGGGGCCGGCTCTGCAGCAACCCACCAGGCAGGCAGCCAAAGAGCCAAGCAAACTGATAGCAAACCAGGTAGGTTGCTGATTGAAGTTTTGCAGACATTGACAAATTCCCACAGACATTTCAATTTTATTCAACATGTTCTGAAAACATTCTGTTAAGAAACTTCCACCAGCTCTGTGCAAGAGCAACAGGATGGGCACAACTGCTGCAATGCCACAGCTTAATACAAGAATTGGATATGAGGTGATAACAACAGATATTTTATTGCTTCTTTTTATGTAGCATGACTGATACCTAAGTATTTAAACAAGTGCCTAAACCAGCCTCTCTAACACTGCCAAAGGCTGCTGCCACCGATCCAGTGAAACCTCAAAGGATGAATGCCTGATGCCACAGCAAGTGTGTTCCCAAGCTCTTTTCCCACCCACCAGCTTTCTTCTTCCGTTGTCTGAAACGGTTTCAGTGGCTGACGTTCATCTCAGACAAGCGCTGGACAGGAGCTGTCTCTGGTTTTTTTTCAAGGGAGAAGTGAAGTAGGGAGCTCACCAACGCCTTCAGGAGGGAGCGGCAACACGAGAGCAGGTGAGGCAAACTCACACGGGCGTGGAGAGAGGAGCCCAAGCGAAGACACATTAATATCATGGGAAGCATGACAAAAAAAAAAACAACCCACCCACCACAGGCCAACCGCCCATCTCCATCATCCAGCCCCGCAGGTGCCGGTCCCGCAGCGCCGCGGACACTGACCGCTGCCGCTTCCCGGAGCCTCCGTGTCCCAGCCCTACGGTCCGACACCGAGCTGCTGCCGCCTCCCGCACAGCAGCCCCAGCCCGGCCCGCCGCTCCCAGCCCCAAGGACCTCTGACGGAGCCCCTGAGCTCCCGCTCGTCTCAACACCACCCGCAGCGCTCCGGACAGCTCCCGGGTACCGTCAGCATCCCTGCGAGGGCGAACCTCCGCATCCCTGCCAGGGCGAACCTCCGCATCCCACCGTCCCCTGCCCCGCTCTGCCACCGCAGCTGCGGACGCCCCGCTCACCCCACGCTCCCCGCGAGGGCTCCCCCGCCCTCCACCAGCCCTCACCCACGCGCTTCGCCATCTCCCCACGCTCCTCCCGGCTCCACGACCCGCCGCTTTCCACGACGACGACCCCATCACGGCCCCGGCCCCATCGCATCCCACCGGCCCGCTCCTCTCCTCTCTGCTCCGCCGGCACAGCGGCTGCACCGACCTGGAGCCGCAGCGCCATCTTCCCGAGCGCCGCCGGCAGCGGGAGGGGCAAAGCCGGGAGCCGGCCCGGCAGAGGATGGGGGGGCAGTGCGGAGCCGAGCCGGGCCGGGCTGAGCGAGGGGCGGCCGCTGGGGCGGAGCGAGCAAGCGCGAGGGGCGGCCGGTGAGGGGATAACAACAAACAAAGTGCGATGGAGGGGAGGCAGCGAGGGCGATGGCAGCAGAGGGATGACAGCATTGAAGCACGTTGCACACGTGAAGAGTGCAGCGTTTGTCGGGCACGCCGCCCTTTGATGTTTTCACGCAGCAGGAAGGGGGGTTTTTGGCTTGATGTTGCCTGCTCTGAACACCGCGGGTGATCAGCAGCCCACGTCATGTGTTCTGGTTACCAAAGGGTACAGAGTATGAGGGATTTATGCAAAGTTACTCGTGTGTGCTTGGTGCTTCGTTGCAAAAATGCCCCTGTGAGGCGTGGTAGCCTCAAAGAAGAGGCTCAAACTGGTAAAGTTGCTTTGGAAGTGCAAGCTGCTTCACACCTGGAGTTGAGTGTATCCCTAGCTGGGTTCACCTTCTAGCAGTAGGGTTGAGAAACCCTTACGACACTCTAATTGAAGCAGAAAGAGTTCATTTCTTTGTACATGAACTGTGAATGATGCCACCATCACTAAACCACCTGCTTTTGTGCTAAATCCGTTCAATATCGCAGAATGAAGCAAAATCAAAATGGAAAACAATTTAAAAATGGAGTTTCTTGTTCTCTTGCCCCTCACAACCGGCTCCAGTGGCTGACGCTTAGGAAGGTCTCGTGGGTTGTTCTTCAAAAGCTGGCTTGGATTACTCTGTCACCTATTGACTGCTTCAGTCCTGGCATATGCCTTAACCCAAATTTTCATCCTTTACTTTATGAAGAAATAGAATCATTTGTCTATAGCCACGGTCTTAAAGAAAGGGAAAGTCACAAAATGTACCTGGAGAAGAATGAAAGAGCTAGAAAGGGAACTGAGAGGAGTTGAGAGGGGAGACAGAGATCAAAACAGAGGAATTTCCAGGACTGAGGAGTAGGGAATGAAATGGTGACTTGGGAGCAATAAAGCTCTTGCTTGTCCCCGTGGAGCAATGACTCTGCATCCTGCTCCAGGAGATGGGCCATTGCCCAGGCTGTGTCACTAAGCTATGCAAAGATGTGCAGAAATGAGCTTAATAAGTTAAATAGTTCCAGAGCTGAGTGTATTCCATGGAAAGCACCTGTAGCTAAGTGTCAGTGAGAGCTTGTGGCTTCTCCAGCAATGAGCCAGGTTGTCTGGAGAGAGAATGGTTCTTGTTCCACTCCAGCCTGGGCTTCCTTTCTGTGTCCACAGATAAGCAGGGACAGAGGCTGAGAGCACAAAGCTTGGAGCAGGATGTAGGCAGAGAGCATTTGCTCAGCTGCACCATGCAGCCATGTGACTGTTTGTACCCTATTTAAGCCTCAATTGAATAAATTTAATCCCTGACACACAGGCAATTGCATTTCTAGATCCAATTTCTGTCAGTTAGAGCTTGATTATTTTAAAGGGGAGCAAATTGGTCTAGCTAAAGAATTAATGGATTCTTAGACTAATACCTGACAAAACTTGAGATTTAACACAGCAAGTAGGAATGTTAGACTGTGAAACTATGCCAGGCTCTGGCAGAGTCCTTGCCTATAGGACAAAGCTGCATTAAGGAGTGGGATTTATTTAGCAACTTTGATGTACAATTCCTGTATCTTTACGTGTGAGGAGGGAATGACACCTTGAAGATGTCTGTGTGACAGGCATCAACAGGGGGAAGTTGGAGCATGGAATTCAGACTTCCATAGAAGGTAGCAACAAAATTCTTTCTGTGTACAGTAGAAGCTGAATTAAAGAAGGGCTTTAGTTCTGCTCCACAAGATACAGCACCGAGACCTCCCTGCAGTGTTAACACACAGTTTCCAGCACAAGCCAGTCTTGTTTTCAGCTAGGTGGAATGAAACCAACTTCCTGAATTTGCTGTTACTTTGCATTATGTGAATAGATCTGTTGCTGCAGGCAATGCATTCACAATTAGAGCTATTTGTTTGCCACACTGCTGAGAGAGGGATGAATCTTCTCCGTGCTTCTTTGACCTAAGTGACTTGATTAAAGTGTGTAAACAAACCCAACCATTTCTGTCTCCCAAAACAGAACTAGCAAACATCCAGGGTAGCAGTGTTCCTTCTGGTTTTACACCACATCAGGGTTTTTCCTAAAAACGCAGGTTTCTTCCTGAAAGAAATGGCTGATAACTTACAACAAGTTATGAAATATATACACAAATACATACAGACACAAATGCAATCTATTTAATGAAGACCTGTTACTTCTGGGAAGGTTAGCTTTTACAAACAGATACAGTTCATCAGGCCAAACTCTCACAGGCTGCTATTTGATACATGTTCTCATTCAAACATTCTTTCTGTTTCACATTTTACCTTAACAGCAGCAAAAGACCACAAAGAGTTCTAATTTATCTCTGTGGCTCATGATTTTCAGATTATTTTCTGTGCGATTTACCAATCTGTGCCACAATTTAGTGGTTGGTTTAGTAATCTAATTAATTAATTTACAATGCAGATCACAGTTGCTCTTGGGTATATGTCTTGAGATTAAATAGTTCCATAAAAAAAATACCCACTTAAACCAAAATTGAGTGATTTCTAACAGATCATTCAAGTTAATATATAATGGATAAGGAAAAAAAATAAGTTCCTTGACATAGCATTGAGAAGACCAGGAAGAGCCCATAAAAATAAAAGCAGTGGTTATTTATGAATAACCATTTGATACTCCTAATTAAAGCTGATTAATCTTTTCAGTGGCATGCTTTGCACTCAGAAGTTAACAATAATCCAGGAAGTCTGAAGCAAAACAAGTAATTCTTTGCTTGTTTGCTACCTGGACAAAGATCAATAACACCTGAGGGTAAACAGTCTGTAGCCAATCCCTTAATGCAGTTCACATTGAAAGGAAAAAAATCTGCCTAATCACAAAGAAAAGCACAAACCAGGGTATTAAAGGAGAAGTTTGTGATGCACTGGATATGCATGAAAAACAATCTACCAATCTGAGTATGCAGACACTGAGATTGCCCTCACAGCTTTCTTACCATCCTTAATTTCCCTTCAAGCTACCTCTGTGTGTGCAGTAACGATTACATGTTTCAGTGCACTAAGATGAAGGTGACTGCAAATATTGAGGTTCTACATGCACATGCCTCAGCTTTTGCTTCCTGAGTCATAAATGTCATTCAGTAATTTATTGCTATTCATCTGTTCTCTGCCATGGGAGCCAAGAGGTGTAACTGCCTCCAAAAGTGGTTTTCATAGTTCAGTATCTTCCACCACCTGTTAATTCAGAGGCAGCCTTCATATAATTAGTTAACACAGGCAACTGGAGAAGTTTTTCAGGGTAGTTTTGATTTGCATCTCATTTGCTTTCTGGTTCATACTTACAGGTACAAGCTGGAACAGAAGAGGTTCCAAAGAAACACAAGGGAAAATGTCTTTCCTATTGAGGTGAGGGAGTACTGGAAGGTGCTGCCCAGATGGGCTGTGGAGTCTCCTTCTCTGGGGACATTCAGACCCACCTGGACAGCTCCTGTGTGCTCTATTCTAGGTGGTGCTGCTCTGGCAAGGGCGTTGCACTGGATGAGCTTTCGAGGTCCCTTCCAACCTTTCTGTGATGAGATTCTGTGATATGTTCTGGTGTTTTTTTCAGAAAGAAAGTGATCTCTGCTGCTGTCTCTGCCACTTCCAGAAGCGTGGCAATGCTGAAGGCACTGCAGCTGGACATCGTGTGTGTCAGATACAGGAACAAGTCTGAGACAGTCCAATACAAAAGATAAGTATTGTCTCCGTGGTGCTGACCTCTGTGTGTTTGAAGGAAATGCACTGAGCTACACAACAGCCACTACCTTTAAACTGCAGGAACTCTCACCAAGCACAAAGCTGCTCCTGCTCAGAGGAACAATAACGATCTCAAATCCTGAGCCATTGCCTAGGCTGGTGGGTGGAAGCCAACGCTGTTAGCAGCAGCTGAACTGTTACAAGAAGAAGTGAAAAGGTGTGCTCATCTGTCTGAATGCACAAGACATCTTTCCTGGGTATTTTTGAGTATTGCACTTGCTTGCTTTAGATGTTGTGATCATTTTATATATATATTAAAAGCAAATAAAATAACCCCCTTAAAAGACAGATAATTCACCATTGATGAGGCTAACTATGGAAAAATTCAAAAGAGAAGGAAAATCTTGCTGGAACTTAGGAGAAAACATGAACTAAGGAGATTAAAGATTATTTTGCAACCTTCAAGCTTAAGTTTTTTGTCATGTGAACAATCACTTCACAGTTCTTAGTACATTAGAGAAAAAAAAAAAGGAAATTGGTGCAAGGTAAAAAATCTTCAACTGTGCACAGTTCTGCTAGACAATTAGACCTGGAATCTGCTCCCTTCACAATACTTAGCAGACAGGTGCATGTTTAAGAATTTTATTGAACAGTCTAAATGTATAGATTTACAGCTGTTCTCATTTCTGGTAAGTAGCACTTCAGCCAAAGTTGAATTTCAGGAAGGTGGGTACACAAGTGAATATGTGTGTTACCAGAGGAGCCAGTTACAGCACGGAGGCTACTAGTAAATGTAACAGAGTGTGAAAGGGATTGCACAACAGAGATATCAAAAATATTATTCAGAGTTGTTTCAATTTTCATAGTCCCCAGATTCATATTCTTCCTCATCTTCATCATCAAAATAGTCATAATAGTCCCCATATTCAACGCTGTAACTTGCACTTCTACTGCCAGTAGCAAATGCAGGAGATGAGCCTGCAAGACATAAGTGAATCCAGATTAAATTAGCTGTGGATAGGAGCAAAGAGGAAAGTATGGGTTTGGACCTACACAGCAAGCTCAGTGTTTCTAAATCCTTGCTAAGTTTTCAAAGGAGAGGGTTTTGATCTGAGGAGCTGACCTCATGACATTAAAGCAAATTTCCTTATAATTCACACTTTAAGATGTTGAAAATGCATTTACTTCCCAATACTAGTAAGCTATGAGTTCAGTCCTCTGCAGATCCTGTGCACCTGAAAATACTTCCAGAACCAGTAAAGCTTTGGAAGCCACTTGCAGAGACGAGGTCAGTAATGAACTGGACCAGTGACAAAGTCCTCTAGAGCAGGTGGCAAATAATGACAACACATCTTTATCCTGGGTTTGCCAGGAAACTCACTTCTCCCCAGAAAATGAAGGATGTTTTTCTTCAGGACAGACCCCAGTGCAAAACAGTGGTAAAGCTACTTCTTACATCTTTCCAAACACTCTCATTAAGGAGCAACAACTGTTTCCTTCCTAATTTTTTGAAGAATAACCAGCTGAGTAGAGCTGCCCTGGTTCCACAGCTCTGTCAGCTACCACAGCTGTTGCTTTGGGTGTATAGTTCCTACTACCATCAAAGGCCCTCTGTAGGGTAAGAATGGTAGAATAATGTGTGTCTCAACTGCATGGCTATAATCTACACATTCCTATTTTCTGAAAGCTGGTATAATTTGCAGCAAATTATTACAGTATTAACCCATCCTGGGATGAAGTAAAAGGAAAACACAAGGAAAACTTGAAACGTGGCCATCTGTAGGTAATTTCCCATGTCCTTCATTTACACTGACAAGCCCATCCTTTGTAACCTGCTTGTGTGCATTTTTGTGTTCCTTACATCCAAATAAAGCAAGCAATACCATCAATGACTTTCAGCCTTGCAGAGGCATAGGTTGCACCGTGCTTATTTTTGGTGTGGCAGATGTAAACGCCTTCATCTGATTTTTTGAGGCCTTGGATCTGCAGCCAGCTTGTCACACCATATTTCTGAGGCCCACCTCTTGCCTTGGAGAAGAGAAAGAAATAGTTGAAACTGAGTGTCAAGGAGATACAGTGATACTTCTCAAAATAATTGTGGAGGGATTAAATATCATTCCAACCTTTGCTTTTTGTTTACTGCCCTCATGCTTTGAATCTGTTTGTTTCTGCTGCCCTCTGTTATAACTACTTATTTTTCTGTGCCTCCAAGTTTATGCTTTATCATCTCTGCTCTTTTAACTTCCTTGCACTTCACAGTGTTTCTTCCTCTTTCTTCTCATGCTCTTGCTCCCCAGCACTCATCCTGTCCCTTGTCCCAACACCTCTTCATGCTACTGCTTCAAAGCATTGCCACCTGCCCTTGAGCTAATACATTTCGCCAGGACAAGAGTGGCAGGCAGGTCTGGGTGAGGGCCAAGGGGCCAGTTTTTAACAGATTGGAATGACATACCATGAGCTTTCACACTTCCCGACAATGTTTCAATTTACTTGGGCTGAAGCATCTTAAAGGACTGAGCTCTCTTTCCCAGACAAATAACACCAAACAGATGTTGAGAGATGCTCTTATGCTGAATCTATGAATAAGTTAGGTCTATAGCATTCAGTTCAAGCCTCTGAGCTGACCAGCGTTTAGATGTGGCCCCTCGTACCGTTGTTTCTGATCAGGTCGAAGTCCACTCATCACACTTGTGTTCAATACTACCTCTGGAAACAGCTCAAAAACCTCAAGTTTTACCTGTACTGAGATGTGGGCATCATCTCCTGGCAGAAACATCTTATTCCCCCTTTTTTTCCATTCAAGATGTGGCATAGGATAGGCTGACACCTCACAGCCAAAAATGACATCGTTGCCTGTGAAGTTCTGCACGTCTTGAGGGGGCATAGAGATAATAGGAGCTGCAAAGGACAGGCAGAACAGTGCTTTAGAAGACAGTGAGACAGAGAACACAAACACATGCAACATTGATTCCTACTTTACGTGCTGAAATCAGTTTGCTTTTTGCTATCTCACACGTGATTAAGAGCCACGTGATTCCAAGCAGCTTTTAAAGCTCAGAACACTTTGTGTCTCGTTAAAGAGTGAGCAGGCTTTATGAAAATATTTATTCCAAAGGACTTGTTGTCCTTCCCTTGGAACTTAAACTGTAACTAACAGCTGAATTTGAGTCCCATGAGTATCATTGTGGACCAGACTCAAGACCCACTAATCCAGCAGCCAGTACTCAGCTAAACCTTCAGAGGGAAGTAGCACCAATTCTGTAGCAGACAATCACAGGGTAACTTGATTGCACATGATAGTTGTGAGTTTTCTGAGGCTGCCCTTTCCTTGAACTTGCTAAAATCTCCTCTGTTAGCCATGGAACTCATTGCAGCAAGTTACACAACAGCAGCATTAAGATATTTCACATTTGCCCTCAACTGCTATCAATTTCATCTGATATTTTTGTAATACAAGTAACAACAAGTAATACCAAGTTGTAACAAATAATACAAGTGATTGAAATCCAATCACTTTTACAAGGTTTTATGTTTTGTTCATCATTAGATTTCCACATACTTGTTTCCTATTGTTCTCTTACCCTCACCCCCATTCGCTGTTTATTTATTGCCTCTGAACTATCCTCTCCCACTGTTTCCCAAAACAAAAGCTGACATTAACCAGGAGAGGGAGCCAGTCCAGGCAATTGAAGACAATGAAAAAATAAACAATCACCCGGTGCATTCATGCTTGATTTCAGTACATATCCCTCCATAAGCATGTATGAGCACACTGAGTGTTACCAGGAGATGGTGACATTCAGCAGCAGAGAGCAAAATAACTAATTTGCTGTTATCACAGCTTCTCTAGTTTGGAAATCTCTGCTTTTTTCCTTTCCCCTTCTATTTATCCTCAGCAAGAAATAGTTTTCCTTCTAAAGTCTGATTCCTTTCTTTTTCTGTAAGAAGGTTTAAAAATCAGTGCACTTGCAGGGCCATTAGGCTTGTATTTAATTATTGGGGGGGGAGGAGCTGTACATCTCCCAGGTGCTTGGGAATAAAAACTTATAGTAAATCATATTTGTACTTGCAATATTTGACTCAGTATATAGGTACAGCATTCATGCTTCAGCATTTGAAATTTTAACAGCCTATACATACCAGGGTTTCAAGGAAAAGTTGCTAATACACTGGTTAGCTTTTCAGGACTGGTATCTATGTAGAAAATGTCACATGTATACTGATTGAAATGAAATTGCAGCCAAATTACACAGCAGAGAATGAATTTGCCCATTTATGACTGCCTCAGGAAAGAGATCTGCTACTCTTCAAGAGGGGGTTGAACTAGATGATCTCCAAAGGTCTCTTCCAACCCCTATCACTATGATTCTATAATGATTCTATGATTTTCAAACTAGGATACTTAAACCCTTAAATGCTTCTTTCCTCAGAACCATACCCTCAGAATCTTTATAGTGTTTAAAAAGCTTGCATTCAAATCAGCACTAACTGAATATATCGCATAGGGATTTTTTGTGCCTGTGAATTTACCATATAGGATCTGATATTAAAAAACTTGTTGTTTTGATTCCTTTTCTTGATAGCCATAGAAAGCATTCTGATATCACAATGTCTGGAGGTGAACGTGCAGTAGCTGCTCCTCTCCTTTTAGAGTCCCACTCGTGAATTACCCTCATGTGTTACAGGATACATAAATCAGAAGCCAGAAAAAGTAAATCTGCTGCTTCAGCCTTTCACAGTCAGCTTTAAGCCACTGTCACTCCAGGCTCAGGACTTAGAGAATATCATCTTTATTTTCTCCTAAACTCATGTTTGTTTTTGCCAAACTGTCTGATATAATGAAAATGGCAGAAAATTTCATGGCTTGTTTGGTTTTGTTTTACACCAAAATGTGCATTTAAAAGAAATGATGCGACACAGCTGAGTATAATGAGAATCACTGTTACTTAGCTAATCCATCAGCAAGAGAGGTTTGAATGGGAGTGTGGATACATTAAGTGTGAAGAATCGGTATAGAATCAATGTACTCAGTAACCTTGGGAAATTATTAGATAAACTGATCAAAACTAGCTTTGAGGAAAAGAAAAGCTTTTTCAGTGTTTCTTTAGGAAGCTGGGCCTTTTTCTTCTTTTTCTGGTGATAGATGAAAGAGGAAAGGCTCTACTCTTCTCCTGAAAGGAGTTTATTGTTATTTATTCATTGGTTGCTGTACACAATTAATCCATTTGGCATCAATAGCAAACAGCAGATGCTTTGAAGGAGAAATAACAAAACAAAGTACTTGGAGTTGAGTGAAGGTTATATTTATAGCATGGTACCAAAACCCCATAGTGGTCAGTGTTTGTTTCTCATGCAAATTGGAGTCAGAGGAAAGCCAGTGCCTCAGCCAGGCTGCTCCTCTCAGAGCCTGACTCCCTGGTGCCTTTTGTCACCAGTGGTAGCCATGAAAGCACAGCCGGTGCTGCCCCGTGGCACAGCAGGGCTCTCTACCAGGCTCATACAGGGCCCAAGGCACTGTGCCCCGTGGCAGCACCTCTGTGCCCCTCTCCTTGCTGAAAGGCCCATGCTCCTGCCAGGGTCTAAACAAGGGTCTCCTCACGCAGTCTGGGCAGCCGCTGCCCTCAGGGCTGAGCCACGGATGCCTGCTGGGCACTTCCCCCCACGAGAGCCAAGGAGACTGGCCCCGTTTTGCTTAAGTGAACTCTGCACAGCACTGACATGCTTTGAACTTCCCCCTCCCAGCTTCTACAATCTGAGTGATCCTAAGAATTGTCTCTGTGTCCCTGGAGAGCGGCTCCAGCCTTCCTGGGAACCAGGGAAGCAGTGGGAGTGATGCCTCTCGATTGGTGAGAGGTGTTAGGCACCTCAGGGATGACTGCAAGGCCTGGTGCATGACAACACTGCCATTTAAAAGTGGTAACACTTCCAAATAAAAGCTTTTTGTATGTGAGCACTTCTGTTAATTAACTAGAACAGACCATTGCTTTAAGCCTGCATGCCTGAGCAGCTACCTCTGCTGCAAAGCTAACATTGCTTGCTGCTAGAGAAGCACTTCTAACTGAAACCTTCCTAAAGGCATTCTGCTGCAAGAACTCCTGCCATTTTAACTCCAGATATGAACACCCACCTGAGGGCCAACAGGCTTTCAGTCATACTGTGGGCATTGAGTTTTCTCAATGTCTCTTTACTGACGAGCCTCGTTTCCCAGCTTAATGCCCTAATGGCAAATAAAGGATTCTTTAATGGCTCTTTCTCTTGCAACTAGAGAAAGAGGAAAGAAGTCTGATATTAGCTGTTCATCATGTTTCCTTTTAAGTATTCAATATCCAGTGTTCCTTCAATATAAAAGCCCAGCATACAGTCTGAATTGGAGGCAACAGAGTGCTAGTGAGGAGTGGGTAAAATGTACCCAAGTTACTCTCATATATGGACCTTTGCCAGAGATGCAATTTCACTTTCCTAGAACTCTGACCCATTTGTGACCCAGAGACATCTTCTACTTACTTCATTTACTACAAAAAAAGTATTAAACCCCCCTCCCCTTCACAACAAAGGCCACTTTGTTTTTTCATTTTATATTCATGTGACTGAGGTGAAAGGTGCCCAGGAATACAGACTTGTAATAATGTGAGGAATGAGAACAGCAGAAGAGCAGGAGGCAGGTTTCCTTTGTGCAACCCAGATAAGAATCTTTCCACCTACAATCACCTCAACTAACTGTTCATACACCATAAGCATCATCAGGGAAACTGTTTCAGTTCAGTTTTGCTCTAATCTTTGAATGTCTGTTCCACGGGTCAGCTGGATTTTATCACAATTCCGTGACTGGGCTACTTTGGACTTTCTTGTGAAAACAACAGACTGTGTTAATCAAACTCTACTTTCTCCTATTGCCTCTGCCTCACTGTTTATCACATATAGACACAGGTGGATCCATGCATTTATACATATATCCTTTACATATATTTATTAAGAAGATCTGCATTGCTATCACCACTTCACTATCAGGTCAGCCCTCATGTATTTGTCCATTCCTCCCAGGCTGTCCTGTCTGTTTACCTATTTCCAATGACACATATAGTTTTTGTAGAAAACATCTGATACTCTGCTTGTTCAGAGCAGAGCTAGTCTGTAGATCGATCTATTAGTCACCCTGTGATTTAATCCACTAGTCTAACATAGAGGCTTGTAACAGGCAGGACTGGGTACCAGCTTCTCAATTACATGTTTAACACAAAGTAGCATTCCAACAAAATACTGATAACTGTAACAAAAATGCAGTATTAGTTGAATAAGATTAGATGAGATCAGCTAGTAACACATCTCAAAATAAGAATCAGACCTGTTTTCAGGTTGAAGTGCCCCTGTACATGTTACCTGATTCACACGGTCCTTTATGTTTCATGCTGATGTTCCTTTTCACAGCATAAGCCTTGAATTGACAGATGTTCTCAAAGGTTTTCCCTTCAGGTCCGCAGATGCTCTCTTGAGACTTGCACACACACTGGGGTTCAGGGACTTCCCCAAACCTTACTTCATCAGCATCCAACCTGCACTCCAGGTTGTCTCCACATTGCCCATAAAAATGGTTGCCCTGGTCCAAGTCACAGGTCTGACCTTCCACGTTTCCACACTCAGGGCAGCAGCCGCAGCGATCCAACACGGTCCCAGCAGGACAGTCCTTGGGCTCAGAGCAAAGCGCCAAATCGCATTTGCCACAACTGTCTCCTTCCCTTAACAGCCTCCACCAGCCTCGCTGGTACAGGGCAGGGAAACTCTGAGAAACCTGCACCAGTACTACCAGCACTGCTGTAAGCATCGGGTGCTTCATCTTGAGAATGTAATGAACAGGCAGGAAAGGTCCTTGGAGTAAAGCCAGAGGGGGGAAAACAGAAAGAGAGAGAGGGGAAAAAAAAAAGGAATGAGCTACTGAGAGAAAAACATCACAATCCTGTTTTGTTTTGAATTAGAACATAAATTATGCTGCAAACACAGGCTTTAAGAAGAAATGAGCATCAGATTCCTAATCTGGAACTGATGATAAAAACGCACCCAAAGCCACCGGCTTTTCTAGTGCAGTTTGGAATGTGAGTATTGCTTGCACAGACATCAAACTGCCTCTCCTGACAGCTGGGCTGGAGCCCTCTGAAAAGCTGTTTGCTCAGTGTCTCCTTGAGCCAAATTCACTAAGTGTTGCTTTACTGAAGCTACATTATATTGCAGCTATTGTAGAGGGGGGAACAGAGTAAATTAGTGTAAAGTGAAGAGATGAACTGCTGTGACCGTTTCCCTTCCCCCCTCAACCCCTATCAGTTGAAAATGATTGTCACAAAAAGATAAACATGGGAACAAAGCAGCACCCAAGACACCAGTACCCTAGAGCTGAGCCTGTGCTCTAGATATTGGAGCTAGGTTTAACACATCAGTGACCACAACCAGGGGGTTCTGAACGAAACAATTTACTTACAGTCTCTTTACAAGCAAGAGCCAATCCAAGACAGCTGGAATTGGCTTTAAACTCATGGATTGAAGGTAAGGGTTGCGTAGACTCATTAAAGAACCCCATTGTTCTCTCTACTTTTAGTTTCTTTTCAGTGTTCATGGGCGTCTGGTTTGCAACCCAAAACCCTATGGTTTGCAAGCCACCAAAGTCACCCCAGAAGGAGATTTTGCTAAAGGATTAAATGCATCATTTGTCTTTTCCTGCCTTTGTTTCTTAAGATGTACTTACACTGGGAGCTATGAAGGAGGATGAAAAAGGTAACTGACTTCTTTTCCTCACTTTTTCCGTGAATAACTTTCTGCCAGTTCAAGGAGATGGGTTTGCAGGGTCGTTTATTGCCAGGTGTTGCTCTTCATCCATCCCAGGATTTAGGCATGCTCTCTAGCATCCTGCCTCATGCCAGAAAACTCTTCTCCCTTGCAGTACTGAGGAGGTTTCTTGGCTGCAGATCAGAGGCTGTTGTTATTGCTGTCTGTACCATGTTCAGCTCAGCACAGATGCATCTTTCTGTGTGTTGGTGGTAGAAGTGAAGCACAATGAACTCAGACCCTGCAAGTATGGCTCAATAGCATGGGTCAAGGGTCAGCACTCCCTACCAAGGAGACATCTTTGTGTTTTTGTTAGCACCTCCACATACAGCATGTTTCCAAGACTCTTTTACCAAGATGAAATAAAAACCAAGTCATGCTTGTTCTTACTTATCCTGAAATCATCCACAGATGGCTTTGTGTTGCATGGTGTGGTACCAGTCTCACGTTCCCCCCATCACATCCACAAAGGCAGGTCTTTTGGGGACTTGTTTCCTTTCCATCCCAAATGTCTCTGTGGCTTTTCCCAAGTTCCGCTTCATACCTTCTGCACCAATTCAGATTACCTCTTGGCTTTGAGTGCAGTAGTAGGCTGCTTCAAAATCACTTCCTTCTCCCAAACTGCAGGTTATGCCATTTCCCTCTGGCCTGTGTTGTTGAAGCACCCCTGAAAGCCAGCTTGAAGAGAGCTGCAGGGCACTGCTCATTTCTGTGTGATGGCCAGGCTAATTCCTGCTCTGCAAGGCATGGTTTTGCTTTGAACACAGGATCAGTCTGTAAAGGAGTAAATTATGTGTGCAATTGATGCTTTTAACATTGAGAGGCAAGAAAAAAAGTAACCACTGAATTTAATAGGAAATCGATTTCTTGTCCCATCTTCTTGTTCTGCTGAATATGTTTTATTCCACACTTCCTCATCAAATTCTAATTGGACATTTGGTTTTGCATTATATGGTCTACTCATCACTGTCTATTTCATTATTTGTGCCCACAGCTGTAGGAGATGAATATCTGGAGGATAAGGATTTGCCAAGCTCACATGAAGTCAAAAAAAGGGTTTCTGTTGGTGAAACTCTATATGCCAAGGGAAGGCAAAGCAGGAAGGGCTGCAGGTCAGGAAACCCATCATAAATATCCTAGAAAGCAGTTTTGGCACTTACCTCATGAATGCAATCCGAGTTCTTGGTGGGTTCAGCCTCTGAATTAAGAAATGGGTATGTCCCTGGCCTCCTTTGCACAGCTGCCCCTTGGCAAGTGATCTACAGCTGAAGGGAATTTGGCCACTGACTCCTGAGCTCACCTGAACAAAGTGGGGCAAGGAGGGGTTAAAGCACTGTCGTGGGATATGGAGAAGTGGCTTGATGGCTGTCTGAAAGGTCTCTCATTAGCAAGCCAGCTGTGACAAGCTGAGCAGAGTGGTGCTGTAGTGGCTGTGTGGCAGAGTCAAAGCAAGGGGGATAAAGGGGGAGCAAGGAAAGAGAGTGGGATGTGCAGCTGGCTTTGAAGCAGCATATCTAGAGGCACAATCCTAGCCAGTTCAGTAATAAAATATTTCAGTGTGTCTCTCATCCCTCAACCTTCCTTTGGTAGGTTTGGTGGGAAAAAAATGTTGCTTTTTATCACAGTCCTCCAATTGCCTTGAGCCTAAATATCTCCCAGAACAAAACCCAAGCAGCTGGGGATTAATGTCACTTGGAGACAGGCACCATCCTGCAAGAGCTGCCAGGCGGTGCAGGGCAGCCTCCACAGCCCTCCAGCCAGGGGAGGAAAGAGGCAGCTGCAGTACATGAGGGGAGGCTTCAACCATCAGCATGTTCAAACAACATGTTGATGAACAACTTCTTCAGGAGGCAGATTGAATGGCAATAATGTTCTCTCAGCTTCAGGGCTGGCTGTGCAGCAATTCCCTCCTTGGTTTTTGCTGGGTATTTCCACATGGTGTGTTCAGAACCAGCAGTTCTGCCTCCAGCACAGGGAAGGGACAGTGAGGGGACACAACAAAATGAGCCAGTGCTTCCTGGCTCCTCAGACTGTTTCCTCCACCAGAACACAGTCAATATCTCTCAGAATAAGTTCTGGAAGTGAATAGTTAAGGAAATTGTATTCCTCTTCATTTCCTGCCTCCTCATGGCGCAGGGTGTTTTGTTAAGCTGCTGCCTTGGGTTGCATTCTTCTGCTTTGCAGGGCAATAGGTAAGCTACAAGGCTGATGCAATTTGAAATCCTGTTGCTAGTGATTCCTGAGGTACTGCTCTTCCCAGCAAAACAAGGTTCAGCTCTTCATTCTGTTTTTATTTGTATTCATGTGAGTTTTACTTAAGGAAAGGTTTCTAAACCTGACCCCTGCCACACTTGCAGGTCTGGTTCTTACAGCAACACGAGTCCTGTGAGGAATACTGGCAAAACAAGAAAAAGCAACTTGGAGGTGTCCTTTCTACATTATCTATCCTTCAGTGGATCTTCTCCTTGAAGCCAAGTTTGGAAACTATATAGCTCTATCTCTTAGGTTGCATGAAGCACCTACTCTTGAGTTTCCAACAGAACTGCTGATGAGCAGCAGGCTGGGCACAGGCAATCCTGGACCTCCACGGTTCCTTTTGTGGTTCCAGTCCTGTCTGCTCACACATGGCTTTCATAAATCTCATCATTAGCGCTGTAAACACATGAAGTATAAGTTAATTCTACTGTAACAGGATTATTAAAGCCATTAATCAAAAGCAGGAGATCTGTAATTAACTTATTCTCCAGCATTAAGTAAATGGTTCTGCTGTGAGTTTTAAGCAAGCAGTTGTTCACTAATATGCAAAGTACAATGGGGTTAGAGTGTAAGGCTGGGCAATCATATAATTCAATCATAATTTTGGTGTATTTTAGTAACATTTACATTTTAATGATGTTCTTTACGTTACAATGCAGGATCCATTCTTTGTGTTTGGGACTTTTTGGGCTTTCTAAAGCTTTTTTATGTAGTTTACTAAAAATGGAATAAATATACAGAAGTGACTGTCTGTCTCCTGCCTGAAAGCTGCCAGTTTTCATGTAAGGCTTCAGGGAGGTTTTCAGTGACAGTTCTTGGGCCTATCTCCAGCAGTGTCTGACTTCAGGCACCTTCTGGTTCTGGTTGTACCTAGAAACACTCAAACCTCCTGTCTCATAACAGGAAGGTGATACTGGAAACATTCAGGGAGTCAGCAGTAGGTAATCAAGCATTTCTCTAATGCCCTGCTTTTGAGAGGTGGGGTGTACAGTGAGATGTGCACAGAAGCATCATGAGGGGACCTCTCCCATGTGTCCTGCCCACATTTCCAGCCTAGCAAATCTTAGTTGTTCATCTTAACCTTTTTATCTATGCATTAATCACAAGTTCAATACAGAATCAATAGCCATCATGATTCTCCTTGCTCTTGAGGGAGTGGGCCATGAAGGTTTGTCCACCTTCTGCCCTCAGTTTAGAGAAAGCTGATGGAAAAACACCCCTATGTCTTGCATGGAACATGGTCTCTTCAGGTGTTACGTCCTCCTGCAGCAGACACTGCAGCTTAATGCAGTGACACAATTTGTGTCCAAGGCTGTTAGTGCCCGCATCAGCAGTGGCACAATGGTGCTCTCAGGTACAGCAGAGCTTCAAACACATTAGCACCTGGCAAAACTCAACTAAACCTCATAACACAACCAGATAGAAAGTGCAGAGCACAGTGAAGTGTGCCTTGCACATGCTGCCAGCCACACACAGAAATGGGGCACTGGGCCTATGGGGACGGAGGCAGTGAGCAGAAAGGGATGGGAGATACAGGTAAGGCCCTGGGATCCCCAGCCTGTCCTAGGCTGTGGGTGGCATCCACTTACCTGTGTGGCCTTGGAGTGGGCTGCAATGCCTGTGTGTGCCCTTTGCTGCTGGTCAGCCTCTTCTGGGTGCAACTTTGAGTAGTGTGCTGGAAGCCTGACCTGATCCTTATTGTGGACCTGCAACAAACATACTGTGAACATTTGGAGATGAACTGGAAGAAAAAAAAAAGCCAAACCCCAAAACCCAGCACAGTTCTGTCTCTGCCAATGTTTTGAGATGCTTCCACCTAACAAAGGCTGAAAAGTACTGTTGGCTCCGGCCAGTGGCTGCTGAGAGTCAGATGTGTTTGTGTCTATCTGTCCATCCACATCCTGGCAGAGGGACAGTAACAAGAGCAGACAACAGCAGGTTTAAGCTCACAGATTAGACTAGTTTGCTACTAGTTACTTGTACCAGCAAAGTTCTTACAAAGAGCAAACCCCAGCATTGCTTGGAAAAGCCTAATAGTGAGAGGGAGAGCTCAAACTTGCAGACAGTGAATATAGAGTCACATTTCCATTTTTCTTGGCAGCCTTAATGTTGATGGATAGGACAGTTTGCCTTGTCCAGTTTATATAAAATGACTTCATAGCTGGATATTTATGAGAAGTTTCATTTCAAATAATATAGTTCTTGCCTCTGGCAGTGCTGTGGTTTAGCCCTGTTATTACTGGGAACTAAATCTTTAGGATATTCTAACTACAACTGCAGGGCCTGTTTGATCTACCCAGCAAAGTTAATATTTTCCAGAGCAATAGAAACTTTATAATGGAAAGTCTCATTAGCAAAAACTACCTGTCCCTAAAAGCAGTCAGGAAATCAAGCCCAGAAAGGAAACTTGGGGGATTTTCCCTCACCTTCACCTGCTTTGTCTCACACAGCAATGCTGAAGAAAGCAGTGTTTTCCATTACAGCCCATGTACAGATAGACTCTAAGGATCCTTCTTTAGACAAGCAACTAGAAACCAGTTTTTCATAGACAATGACATTCTGTCAGCTTTTCTCTACTGCCCATGGATCTTGCGTAAAATTCTCTTGCCTCTTGAGGGAAATGGGATTCACCTCTGGTGACAGCCCCTCCCCTGGGGCCAGCACTGCCAGAGAAGGGAGGAGGCACTAGTATCCTCACTGAAACTTCTAAGTGACTTCTGCATTCACAGACTTCCAGAGGGCCAAAGTTCTCAGGCTGTGCCTCCAGACAGCTCAGTGCTAACCAGGTGCAACTGCCCAGCAGATGCAACTGATGCCCTGTCCAGGCAGGAGTCAGGACCTCCTCATGCTGAGAACCCCCAAATCTGGAAGTCTCTTCTGCTTGAAAACTCTGCTGGTATACACCTGCCTCTGTACCCTGTAGAATACACTGACATCATACAAAAGCCTTTCTTTTTGGAGAAGAAAATACCCCAATTCTGTATCTAGAACTTGCTTCCCGTTCTTGGTCCATGGTTCATAACTCCTCTGCTCATTTAGCTTGCTAGCAGGGATGATCACCCAAACGTGCATTTCTTGTTTGCAGCCATAAGTACCTGCTCCCATCTGGTGATGAAAAGGGAGACATAACACAGATTTTTGTGCTCAACCAAAGCAGCTTGCAGTTCAATATTGAATTCTCCTGGTGAACTGCTAAGTGAGTATCATGCAATTAAAAAGAGTTTCAAGCCACAGGAACTTTGAGGAAAACTGCAATCTGTTTGAGACACAGATCTCCAAGGGCTAAGGAGAAAGGAAGACAATGCATCAAATGGTTCATTACAGACTTAACACTCACCTCAGATTAACAAGCAGCCCGTTGTCTCATCCCAAGAGTAACAACAGGCTGTAATTTATAACAGTTTTTATTCATTAATGAATAGAAAAGTTATTTCTGTGAGAATCTGGAGAACACCTACGCCAATTACCAGCACTGAGCAGTGTTTTCTTGTAAAGACATGGCTTGCTGGCTGGCAGCACATTGTGACACTAAATACAGAGAGCAAATGAGAGTGCTTTCTGTTACCAATTCAATCAGTCAGCTTGAAATGGAATTAACCTTTTTAAAATGCAAAGTATTCCTTACAGCAGATGGTGGTGTTTGCATATACAAATACCTCTTGGAAATCATAATGGAAACCACATGCTCTGAAACAACAGGATTCCTCAGCTGAACCCTTCATCCTCCTGAAAATGAAACATAACACTCTCCAAAGCTCAGAGCAGTGGCTGCTGCAGCAGGGCTAGCTCCTGTTTATGTTGGTCTCAAAAAAGATTAGGGGAAAGCAGGGGAATGCTGGGATGTACTAAAAGGTGGGATTTCTCTATCACTGACTACTGTACTCTTAGACATACAGGTACTATGCGTTAGCTTTCCTCTATACTGCAGCTTCTTCATTGTTTAAACTGGATAAATTAATCCCCAAAGCGCTTTATGCTGCTGTGGCTAAACTTCATCTGGTCTCTGTGCTATGTAAGGGCATCTCTCCACACCATATTTTGAGGCTTCACATTCCTCTGGGCTGCACCAGATACAGAGCATTTGCATCTCTTAAAAGCTCCTCAAGTTAATCAAGTGTCCCGACTGCTGCTCAGTGTCCATTCCAACTCACGTTCACAGCATTTAAAGGTTCCCAAAAGGACACAAAGATTCCAGAAGCTGCAGCTTTAGGAAGCGTCAGGCCAGGTTGCAGCAGACCAGAACATCACTGCAAAGCAGAATGATCTCAAAAAGCAAGCCAGTCTTTTCTCTCACAAACAACTTGGCACTGTGGTGATCAGTAACTGTTAGGAGTAACTGTCCTGTGGCTCATCCAGATTCATGGTGCCAATTTCTCCCAGAGCTGTAGGGCAGATGGGGTTGGTGGGAGGTGAAACAGCTCTCAGCTCAGGAACCATCAGTCTAGAAGCTCTTTCAGAGGGTAGGCAGCAACCCCCTCCTCTTCCCTGTGGAGCCTATGGAAGGCTGAAGCCTTAAGCAAACCAGAGCTGTCTGCAGTTGCTTACTGGGGCTTTGCTCTCACCCACAGCTCATCGATTACAGGGCTGATTTGCAGTTGTTTTCAGACACCAGGGCTTACTTTTGTGCACCAGTAACATGGAAGCTGCTCTGCACTCCACACCTCTCAGAATATGGGAGTCTCCAATATTCATTGATGCTTCTAGCTTGTATTAACACCTGGAAAAGACAGGAAAGGCTCAGAATTGTGCAGTATATCATCCTGAGCATTCTGAGGAACGTTGGTGGGCTCACAACACTCACCCATGGCTGCCCTCTGCCCAGGGTGACAAGAGAGTACAGCACCATGGTAAGAACAGGGGCTGCTCTGGAACAGCACTGTAGCTCAGCTATCTCCCTTCCCTGCAGCGTGGGGTAGCAAAAGTTCATTTTGGTCTCTCTGACACGTGATGTACCTGCGGTGGGACAGAGGCAAGGGGGATTGCATATCTTGTGTTGGGGTTTAGGTCCAGCCAGGTACAAAGCACCATGCAGCTGCTTGCTCACTCCTCTATGCCATGGTGGGATGAGGAAGAGAAAAGGTTACAAATGACCTCATGAGCTGAGTTAAGAATAAGGAGGGATCACTCACCAGTTCTGGTCCTGGACAAAACAGACTCAACTTGGGAAAAACACATCAATTTAATCACTTACCAATCAAAAAACCACAGTAGGATGATAAGAAATACAACCAGATGGTAAAAGCACCTTCTCCTCACCCCTCCCTTCTGGGCTAAACACTCCCAATTTGCTCTACCTCCTTCCCCTGAGTGGCACAGGGAGACAGGGAACAATGGTTCTGAAGGAAGATGTTTCTGCTGGCCAAGCCACCAACTCTTCTCCCACTATCTTCTGCCTTTCCCTTCCTTCTTAAAGTTCCCCAGATCAGCAACATGAGAGGAGACAGAGCTGACACTGTGCAGACAACATGCTGTTCACTGGGCTGGGTCCACAAAAGCCCTTTTGCTGTGCAGAGGTATCACTTTGAACAGGTCCTGAGCACCTTTGAAGCTGCAGAGTTGTAATAAGAGCTGTAGCTAATGAGAGCAAGCCTTGAGAGTGCAGCCTACACAGAAACTCTTCTTGTTCACGTTAATATTTGGCAGCAGGTGTAGAACACGTGGGGGTGTTGGATTTTAAAGGGAGAAATTGCCACAGAAGGAAGGTAATGATTTTTTTAATCGAGGATCTCTCTGGGGGGTTTGTGTTCATATCACAAACATTCACTTTATTACATTTTATGGAATGGACTTTAAATGCCAGTATCTACAAGCCAACATTTCATTATTGGAGTCTGTGTTTATTCACTTGCTGTTGTCAGCCTGTTCCCCTTTGTCCTCTTGTGCTGCTCTTTGGAAAAGTTGTGATTTATGAATATGTGGTTTAGATCCTTCACAATATAGTGTTGGGGAAGTAGTTCAATAAAAAAGTTATTAAAGTAAAACCCAAAAAATCTATAGTTGTGTTAGCTTTGCCCACCCCTTCCTTGGGAACCCCCAGGATGTGGGTGTGAGGCTGTAACCTCAGCTACATGCTGGAATGCCTTGGCCAAAACTCCTGCTGAATGGCAGCCCCTGTGGGCAATTCCTATTCTGCCTCTGTGACTCTAGGATTACCCTCTCAAAGTTGCATGGACCAAAAAGGGAAGGGGGGAAATCTGCCATAAAATGTTCATTTTACAGTCAGGGAAATAAAGATGCTCAGTAGCCTTGAGCTACACGGTATCAGTGACATTTGGTTCTCAAACCTCAGTGTGTGCATGCCACGTCTTTCATTTATCCTTTAAAACAAGTGCTTATCCTGCTGCTTGCAGGATAAACAAAGCTGGCAGTTTCCAGAGCCCACTCAGGATCTGAATTTCTGCAGAGATGTAACACTCTTTCAGCCTAAAACAGAGAGTGAAAGGTTGTGAGATGATGGATTTGGCAGTCGGCAGCGCTGCTGCCCTGCCACAGCTGCACAGCCATGGAACAGAGGGGATGAGGTGGCTGGCAAGACACAAGAGCTGCTTATTGCAGAGAAAGCTGAAGGAGGCAACCCTCCCCTCCAGGATGAAAGATGATTTGTGAGGAAGACATGGAAGGTGGTAGAATCTGTTCAACTGCAGCACAACAGGAAGGCCACGAGACAGGTTCCAACGTTTTGCTGCCTATGTTTTGTTTTCCCAAATCTCTGAAAATAAATGCAGCTGTACAAATAAAATCACTCTGTCTCGGGGCTGGACAACTTCAGCAAGTGAGGGTTACCTCCATGAGTCTGAGGGGTGCTGAAAGCAGAGGCACAGCACTGTGCCAGTAGCAGCCAAAGCACCAGCCTGGCACCTCATCTCTCCCAGGACCAGAAGGCACCGAACGCTGCTGCCCTCGGGTCCTCTCCCCTGAACAGAGGGGCTATTGAGACGGCAGTCACAGTCCCTCTGTTACTGTTCTTCCTGGCAAACAAACAGTAACAGCTGCAACCTCACATCCTCTTGGAGATCTAAACTAGGAGGTTTCAGCCTGCTGCATGCTACACCAAGAGGATTTTGCCACCTGTGGCACGTGTCCCACCCACCCATCTCCAGCTAGGCGAAGGGCTGAATACTGGAACAAGAAGCAGGTATGAGCACAAGAGCCCAGCACAGCCACTCAGCTGAACAAGCACTTATCCAGAGTCAATGTTGCTAATGCTGAAGCACCCAGGCTTTGCATGTGGCATTGCCACTCACTCTTCTGCTCTGTATCTTAGGAAACAGAGCGTTTGTCCATGTGGGATTCACTGAGGTGAGGTACCCAGATGCCCACTGGCAAGATTCCTCTCCATCTCTGCTAAAAATACAGGTAATAAGCCCAATAGAACACATTGACCAGCATGAAAAACAAAGGGAAAAGCAATTTGGAGTAGTGGTCTACGTTGCTGGGGTTCTGAATTGTGAAATAACCCATAATCCTGTGCATTTTGTTCCTCAAGACACATTTGATTTTCTCATGAGTTTTCATGGTCAGGTCACTGCAGTTGAGGTTATCACTGGAAATCTCAATGCTCGTGAAGCTGATCTTCCCTTTGTAGCTGGTGATGGAGCTGTTGAGGATGTTGGTGATGTTGACTTCTTCTATTTCTTTAGTGAGTTCATTTGCAGGCCCCTAGAAGAAGTGAAGGTACAATTAGCTTTTGGGTTTTTCCCCTGCAAAGTTCTTCAATCAATAAAGAGACCAGAAGGATAAAGCTCAAAGAACACAGTTCTTCCCCATATCCAAACGTGCCTTTCAGCTGCTGCCTATTTTTAGTAGTGCCTGAAGTCTCAGAGATGTCTGTGTTTACACCACTGCATTTCCAGAAGTGTTTTGAGCTCTTTGAGCAAGTTTCACTCTCTGCCATTGAGCAACCCAACATCCATTTCCCACAAAACATTAACCTCTCCAGATCAACACAGCAACTCAGTGGCTGGAAAACTCAGCATTGAGGTGGGAAATCTCTTTTCCCTCTGACAGGGTTTGGACCTGTGATAACCAGTGGACTATAATCATACTTGACCATTTAGTTTCTCACACTACAGCAGAGCACTGAACAACTTGCTCTGGTAACCTCCAGAGAACGCTGGGGGACTGGTGTTTGCTCCCGTCTTCTGGGAAGGGAGGAAGAAGACTTTAGCTTTCCTCTGGCAGAGGAAGCCACCTTCCAGACCAATGTCCTAATTACAGTTACTCCACAGGGGTGTGTGACACTGGCCCTGCATTTTGGAAGGAACAGAGGTGCTTTATGCTCTCAGCTGAACTCAGTTCATGGCCACAGACTCAATTCTAGTGGCAGGACAACCTGCCTTCCTGAGTGTGGTCCTATGGTTCTAATGTCACCATCAGCTAAGGCTGCTGCTGCTCTGGCTGCTGTGCAGGAGTCTGTCACAGACACAGTGGTCTAGTGCTACTATTCAGGCACTTGCTGCACACAAAAATGTACATGTAGTGCTAATTAAGTCATTATTATACCCATAACAGGAAGACCACTTGTCTTATTCAGTTAACGGAGGACTAATAACTGCTGATCCAATATAACTGGGCTTATTAAGGGAGGTCAGGCTTTACCTCTTGAGGTGCTTTAGCTGCACACTTTTGTGATGAGTTGTAGTGAGCCACTGCATATTCCACAAGGGCACCAAAGACGAAGCTGAAGCAGATGCCGAGGTAAACATCAATGGCCTTGATGAAACAGTTGGTTTTGGAAAGGGAACTTCGTGAGCCAATCATCAGAGTGGTCATGGAAAGCACCGTCGTCACTCCTGGAAAGCAGAAAAGCAAAGATCTCCTCTTGTGGACCCTTTGGAAAACATTTGGCTTATCTCTGAGCAATTGTTGTCACTCTCTATTGCCAGACAGAGCATCACTTCTTATCCAATCCAAATCCTCCAACAGCTGAAATGCTTTTGTAGTGTTAGTGAGCAGATTCACAGAGGCTCTCCCTGCCTTTAACAACTTGGCTCCAATAGGTACTTCCTTGCTTGCAGTAAAAAAAATCCCTCCCTGCCCCCTCCAAAGCACATCACATGGAGAACATGTGCTCTGTCTACTCCTCTCTGCTGTGAGAGTCTGGGCTGTACACGGCTGTGCAGGTGGGCCAGTGTGTCAGGCACAGCAGGTGTGTGCTTTGTACTGCTACCCCAGCTCTGCCATGAATGAAAGCGGAATGAGCAGGGCATGTATCACTGAGCAGAGAGCTCAAGAAGACTGTCCAGACCTCAGAAGCTCCCCTGCCCACCCAAGTCTTCTCCCTTCCTCACCAATGCAGGTTCTTGCAGGCACTGAGTCCAATGTGATCCAAAAAGAAACCCAGGACAACATGACAAGCAGAGTGGAGGGCACATAGGTCTCTAAAATGAAGTAAAGGATGTTTCTTCTCAGTTCAAATTGTAGTATCAGTCGTGGGTAACTGCCTGTTCACAAAGGAGGAAACACGGCAAACATGAGACTCCCAAGGACACTTGAACTGTACCTGGGCCAGCCCAACAGCAGCCCCTTGGCTGGTGTACATCAGCAGAGCTGTCTGAAACCCTGGGAGAGGCATTACTTACACAAGCCTGCCTGCCTGCCTTAGAGCTCTTACTCATCTAATGTATCCTGGACAAGAGGATACTTAGACACAGCAATGCTGGACAAGAGACATCAAACACTGTGTGTCTGGCAAAGGGGGTGCCTGAACTTACTCCACGCTGAAAACATTTCATACCAGGGTCTGAACTCAGAATAGAGAAGGGCTGATGCTTTCATCTCTCAAACTCAGCACAGGATGTTCTTCCCAGTAACTGCTTTGAAGGGGCATTGTTGACTTCAGTCTTATCTGATGGCTGAGAAACAAACAAAAGATTCTCCTCTTGATTTCAGCAGGCTCTGGCTCCTATCCTAAAGCATCCCAGTATCTGATCATCACAGGGCACTGGACTCCCTGTATGCATTAGTCATTTGTCATCCCTGCCAGCTGTGTCTTTTTGTGCTCAAAAATATTCAGTTTTTAAAAATCAATTTGTTGTGATCCTGCCATAAGGGTCCTGGGGCTGTACTGCCAGTGCTTGCAGGAGATCTTTCTGCTCTTTAAACAACAGCTCCCTTCGAAATCCAGAAACAAGCCTCATGTTGTTTGTGGGCTGCGTTCACTAGAGTAACAACAAAACACTGTTCTCTTTAAAACTCAGCCCATTCTAAGGAAGTATTGCCCTGTTTCAGAATGCCTGTGATTGGAGAGAAGAGTATTGAGACTCATAACGAAAAGACGTTGGATTCTGATGTGCAAGGGGATCTCATTGCATGATAGAATAGTAATTTACAAACAAAAAGTACATTTTAAACGCTCATTTTCTTCCCAGTCACTTTAAACATAAGCTCTTTGCAGTGTTTCCAGTCTGCACACCTGGGGAAAGGGAGATAACTCCTTCAGGCATGTGTGGAGAAGGAAAGATGTGGAGAATTATTTGTTAAAACACTAGAATTAAAAATCCATCAGGTAAATGTATTGTATTAACCCCCAGCTTTCCCTGGATTTCCATCCTACACAACAGCCCAAATGCAGCTGACTGTGCTTATGGCTATCTCTTTTTGTGAGATTAAGACTTGCTACAGACTTGGCTGGTTCAGGCGTTGGCCCATAGAGGGGAAGGGAAAATACCTGAGAGCTTTTCTTGCTTTTCTCTGCCATTGATTTACCTGTTTCCTGCTGTGACTTGGAGACCAGGGTGTAGTAACGTTCCACTGTGTACTGGGACAGCCACAGCTTTTCTATGCCATGGACAGAGTCATTTCCTCTCAGCCACGTGAAGGTGACATCATTTTCATCATATCCCCCTAAGGAGAACACAAAGACCCATATTACTGTGGTTTAGCCAGCAGAAGCCCAGCTTTTTGCCCTGCTCTGTCTCCTGAGTGGAGATAGAAGCATGATCCAGGCAGTGCAGAGCTGGATCTCGGCTCTGTCAGAGCACGGGTGGACATTGGCTGGGTCAGGTTGCAGCAGGAGCACACACCACAAAGAACCATGCAGAACATGCAAAGCTGCTGAGAACCCACTCCAGTCACTGACATGGGCTTATTTCTATTTTAAAATGCTGTAAGATTTTAAAAGGTGAAATATTTGAGTCATCTGCAGTTTGGTTACAAGCAGCAGGATAAAACTACTGCAGTGGTTAACCTGCAAATGTAGTCTCTTCAGTCATGAGAGGGGACCAGGAGAAACACAGTGGTTACGAAAGAAGAGAATCCAGATCCCATTGAGCCCCATGCCAGGTAGCAGAAGCACATTTCACTGGATTGTGTATTCAAGTGCTTAAAATGCCAGAAAAGGGGTTTTCAGTCAAGAGCCTGAGGCTGGGACTGCCACACACAGGGCTCTTCTGACAGCGTGCCTCGTCCACAAAATGTGCTTATAAAAGTAGCTGCTCCTACAAACCATTCCTCTTCCATGCTGAGGACAAAGAAATGCATCTGAATTCCTGCCTCAAAGCACTGGGGCAGATGAGACCAGCAATCCAAGCAGTTACCAGTACGCTCCACATCCACCAGCTGGGTAACTGCCTCCTGGAATGGACAGGATGGCATAATGTGACCTTGGGTTGGATTGAGGGATAAAGCTTGGGCTGAGCCACCAGCCTGCCATTCACTTCAAAAGTATCACTTAATTTAGGAAGCAAGCCCATCAGTCTCACTAATTTAACTCTGTTATTAAGTGCCTTTCTTTGAGAAACTGAGCAGGGTTGCTTTGATTCTGTTCACCTTGGGAGAAGGAATAAGATGCAGTTGCAGCTCTATTTTCATCTAATTGTGTTTTTCTCACGAGATACAAATTACCAGATCTTGAAGGTGATGAACTCCTAAATTAGGTGTCCAGGGTGTGAATCCCCACATAGGACCCTAAGCATGTGACTTCTCAAAGTTTCCAAGCAGTTTTCCAAGCTGTGGTTACTCGGGATGGTTTTATCCTGAGTGATAATGTTGTTAATTCATCTGACGTATATTTAACAGCTTTATTTCAAGGCACTTACCCTAATGAGACCTCCAGTGGGCGATGTGCTCTAATCCCATCGGAATCATACAGCAAGTGAGCATGATGTAGGACACAATCACTTTTAAAACAGGCCCAAACAAGTGATACTTGAGCAGAAGAGGCCAATCATTACTGTTTCAGGAGCTATTCCCCTTAACAAAGTTAACTGTGGTGAACTAATATGGTTTTAATTTGAAAATAATAGCTGCCTCCCTCAGTGCTTCGTGCTGCAACCCCACAAGTCTGAAGTCTGATCTTTTCAGTGGTGAAATTTTACATGTTTCTTTTTGGGCCATGGAGTGGAGATGGTTGTGTTCCTGTTGTGGAGCTTCACAGACACAGCACAGCAGCGCTGCTCTTGTCGAGCTCCTGGCTAAAAGCCCTGTGGGGTACATTGCCCAACAGTCTCTCCCAGCCAGCTTTGCCACAGGGAAGCTTTTAATTAAACAGAGAGCAGAACTCACTGATTATTCCTTTTCTTGAGACCTCTAGGGCCGAGATTTTTCTGCTGACAAGGGTCCCACCATCTGCATCACTTATGGAGAGGCACATACCACAAAGCTGGGTTTGGCCTTAGTTTCAGACACGTGTTAACACTTGTATCCTAGTGAGAACCACCCTTCACGCCAGCTTGTTACAGTTGAGGTTTGGGAGGTGCAACAGGGAGTAGATACCTAAAAATGTGAGAAAGATCCTTTCTGTATTCTCTCTCATGCTCTTACTCCTCAAGTTAGTTTTGAAGCAGCAATGTGCAATGGGGACTGAATTTGGAAAACCAGCTGTTGTTCCTTCGTCCTTTCTGAGCAAAACTGAACTAGCTACACTTATAAAAACACTCCTTCTTAGCACTCTTTTTATATCAAATTGCACAGGGACAGGGATCCTTTAAACTGTGGATGGCAACACACACTTTTGAAGAATGAAGCAGTCAAGTTTTCTGTTGGACGTGAGCATTTGCAGGACTAAAAGTCTGCTCCAGAAAGCCATTGTGATGAATCCAAACGTTCAAGACACGTAGTTACATATGAACACACACAGGCAACTGTGGGTTTTTTGGTAGCGTGTTATACTTACAGCTTTCTAGCTGCAGTCTGCAGGTTTGTGTGTCCATGGGATATTTTGACAGATCCATGTTACAAGCAACAGTAGTAGTGATTCTGCAGGAAGAGAAAGAACTCCAAAAGTTGCAATAAAAGCACATAATAAAACCTCTGTTTTTCATGGCAAACTAAGTCACAAAGGCTCTGCTCTCTCACTTAGGTAATTTGGACCTATGAAAACAATGGACTGATATAATCAGAGAGAGCCCTCCTTAAGAAGACCTCCTCTATTTCCCACTATCTGTTCTACTTTTACTGTTGTGATGTCCTCCCTTCATTCCTCCATCTGACTCGACTTGTCAGGGTGTCACCTAAACCCGTGAGCTGAGCAGGCACCATGCCCAGGGCACAGCACGTGCAGTGATGGGGGATCTTCATCCCTAATTGCCATTCCCAGGTGGTCAGAACAGAGAGTAATGGATCAGAAGAGCATGGTCACAGCTGGCTTGTTGACCCCAAATAGATAACTGTGACAGCTGGTGTCTTTTCCTGTGCAGCATAACTCTGGAAATGGATTCTGAAGCATCAGCAAAGCCAAAGGTTGATTTACCTTAAGGCATATAAGATAGTGCCATTAGAGAACAACCTGATGAGGCGGTTCCCCACGGTGACATCGTGCAGGAAGGACCTTTTTGATTCCACAATGTACGTGTCTGGCACCCAGAGCAACTCCACCAGACGAGCATCCAGCGTGAAGCTCTTGTTGCCATGGAAGACCAGCCGGGGGTCTGTCCAGCGCTGCCGCAGGTATATAGTGGCTGTGTAATCCTGGGAGAGAGAGAGGGGTTGGGGGAAACCTGTGAGGATGCATGTGCAGAACCCCCACAAGGTTCCATTTCCAAGGAGCCTGATTTCCAGGAGGTGCTTAGTTTTTGACCAGTAGGACCTTTGAGGCCATCTATATTTACTTGCAAGTCCTCACTACTATGTTATCTACAGAGACTGCAGTCTTAAATGAGCTCTGTTCTCATCAGACCTCTAAAAGTGGTCAACAGACACTTTCAGACAGAAAAGCAAAGCAGCTTGAATGTAAGAGTTTGTTTCTGTGCTGAACACATGAGAATACGTGATGAGTCTCTCAGGCAGATCCTGCTCTTACAAAGCTTCTTTCACTTACCATGTCGCTCTCAGATATACTAGAGATACTTGCAACGTCCAGACTCATTGCAATTTGAACAGGTTCTCCTGTGGGGAGAAAGAAAAGCTAAATCAGGGAGCAGGGAAGAGTGAAAGGCACAATAAACCCCCCCAGGATGTTGTGTGGTGTGGGCACTGCTCACAGCACCCTGTGCCATCTCTAGAACCACAGACACAGCTTCAGCACATGAAACAAATGACATCATGACCCAAAAGAAATCCCTGTTGAGGAGCTGAAGTTCTGTCTTTGGTGATGATGAAAGAGAGAAAATACCCACCAGCATTAGTTGTGAGGATCAGTAGATCAGAGAAGCAGCATTTCAGCAACATCTGTCCTTGTTATTTACAAGTCAATTTTGAGCACTCAAGTCCTGAATCTTGATGGTCTCAAATTACCAAGAGTTACTTGGAGAATCTACCACGAGAGGGCAGCTCCTTCCCAAGAAATGCCAGAGCTGCGGGCTGGAGAAGGCTCCGAGTCTGCTTCTGAACATGCTCCTCCTGACAGGAGCAGGCACACAGACTCGACGGTAGGTTGTGCTGGGTTTGTCAAATCCCCAGGATGAATCTGGGGCTTGGAGCTTTTCAGGATAGCCCTTTCTGCCTAGGCTGCAATGCAGCAACACCTCCTGGGAGGTTCTGGGAACCTCCTGGGATATGCTGAAACCCCTTTTCATCATCTAAATCACATTTAGGGACGGGCAAGGGAAACAATTGCTCAGTCTGCTTGCAGGTGATTTTGGGGTTTTGCTTGTTTTAAACTTTTCTGAAATCCAAAATGTAACAGAGGGTAAGTCTGTGAGGACTCAGGGCCTCTGGACAAGATCAGAGCAGAGCCCTGACCACTTTGGTTATGCAGTTCAGTGATGGGACAGGATCTAGAGGAGCTCTTCTATTCCTATATGAGGTCAGACATTCTAAGCATAACCAGCTGGTAACTTCTGTGAAATTTATCACTACATGGAGCCAGAAAAAGACAGAAGCTCAAAGCTTCTGCAGTAGGTTTCCAGGCTGCAAAGTTACAAGGGCTAACATCCAAGACCTGGTGACAGCTGAGGGGGATTTTTTCTGGCCAGCACAGTTTCATTAGCAGTTTCTGGCAGAAAAGCAAAATTAAAGATAGATTTTTTTTCATACTTCTCCTTTAAAACTCCCCTTGGTATTTTCCTGGTGCTGAAAGTCACTCTGAGGAATTCTTTCCTCTGAGAGGTTACATCTGGAAGGTGGGAGACCTGACACCCACATTGGACAATAGCCTTGGGTAAGCTGCTAAACACCTGCCTGTGCTTCAGTGCTGTCTACTCCCTATATTTTCAACCAGGCTTTACAGCAGCTTTCCTTTGTGTCTCTGTGAACTGAAAGCCTGTGTCAAGTGTCAGTGTTTCTGGCAAGGAGAACAGCTTTATTGCTCTGTAGCCACAATTTACTAAAGAGCTGTATGTGAACAAAAACAAAGCAGAAACACACAAGGGCCAGACTCTAAACAAAGGCACGGACAATTAGAGCAGAACTTAATAACTCTGTCAGGTCTTTCATGGAGGTAGTGAAGTTTGTAAAGTCCCTGTTGTTAACCCCACAGATGCACACGTTCTCCTGCCCAACCAAGGCAACAGTGGATGCACGGAGAGGAGGGCAGCCGTGGCTACAAGCTAACTGCAATGAAACACAACCTTTCAAACCAGGACATCCTAAAGGAAGGCTGAAGTGTGCTCTGACTGTTCTGCAAAGTCAAATGCATGCAGCCGACATACCACCAAAGTAAGGCCTGAGGTATTTGTTGTATCCCAGGGTGAGGTTCTCAAAGCCAGGGAGGGATGTGGTGCTGGTGCTTCTGTGTGGGTCAGCTGGGTGACTCAGGGAACAGCTCCTGGGGACACAAAACACCTGAGGTGTGCTGGGCACAGCTGCAGTTCCAGCTTGTGCTCAAGTAAGCAAACTGCATCAAATGCTTGTTAAAAATAAGTAGAACATGGAAATCATGAGCACTAACTCATGTTGCTTATCTTGCCTAAATAACTGGCACCTTGTAGAGGTGGGACAATGACAGATTGCCTCAGTTGATTGCTACAGGTTTGCACAAGGAGAAGCTTAAGGACATACTTAGAGTGTCCCAGGCAAACAAAGCAAAGTCTATGCATCACAAATCTTATTCATAATAACTTATTAATAAACCACACTCTCCCCCTTCCCACTCCTTCTCATCCTACCTATGTAAGGAGCATTTCTGGCTTTTTATTCCACCTCATTGTAAAACAAAACAAGCACCGTGCTTACCTTTGGCTTGGAAGGAAGACACACAGACCGAAGAAGCAAAAATATCTGCAGAGCATCTCTGGAGATGGTTTCTGTATTTGCTCTTCTTGTCTGTGAAGCACAAAAAAAAAAGCAAAAAACCCCAAAGTTTAGTGGTTTAAGAAAAACAATTTTAAGAGAAAGGGACAAGGAAAAGAAATCCCATCCAGAATCCCACATTGGGATGTTGACCATTCCTGGCACAGAGTGGCTCCTGCCCTTTTTTCTAGTTTGTGTCATTTTTCAGCACAATGCTATCTTAACACTTCCCACAGAAAGTGGACACCAGTGACAAGTGACAGCTCAGAGCCTCAAGTCCTTTACACAGTCACTAAATTGTACCTGCCACCTCATTTTAGATAAGGCTTTGTTTTCCCTTCAGCATGGGATAGGGATTAGCTGATGCTGCAAGTGGTACCATGGCAAGGGGTTTGTTAGATAGAAAAGTGTTTAGGTCTTGCCTAGAGGCAGTCAGGCTCAGAAGCCAAGTGAGATCCTGCCCACATATGGCAGATTCAGCATCTTTTATAGTCCAGGGCACCACTGCTCAGTAACACAGGCATGCTGGACCTCTGTGTTCCCTGTCCCAGGATTAACTCCCTGCTACCAACCCCAGTGCTGGCAAGTGGCTCAGCTTGCAGTACAGCATCAAGTCATTCCACTTTCAATGGGTGTTACTGTGACAACACGATAGTGCTTGTCCTGCTCTGCTGTTGGAAGTGCATCTTGTGCCAGTTTTCCTGTAGACAGGGGCAAAGCAGCATCATTCCTGGATGGATATGAGTCTTCCTCTTTATTTTACTGTTACAAATTGGGAATGACTACACAAACCCTTAGTCCCTGTGGCTTGACACCAGTGAGAGCAACATCCCAGCTTCAGCTGCAGTGCCTTCCTCATCACACACAGCAGCTGGGGCCTCAGATCTGCCTTTTCCACAGTAACCCACATGTTGGGAATTGTCTGCCTGGGTTAGACTCTCCCTGTGGTAGTTCATAGAATCATTTTGGTTGGAAAAGACCTTTAAGATCATCAAGTCAACCCAGCCCAAAGGACTATCTGAGCCTTTCCCAGATAGCTGTATGGATATAGCTATCAGGTTCACCATCTTTCCTCTGCCCAGACCCAGCTGTGTTGCTCACCCACAGTCAACAAGGGCCAGCACTCAGGAATGGTTCTCCAAAGAGAGGGTGTAACGAGTCAGACTGTCCCTTTTTGCTCCCTGTGGAGTAACTTTCTGGGAAAAAGCATCACTACAGTAGCTCCAGGAGTTTCCAGCGTCACATGGAAATGTAAATGGCTGCACCTTTCTGGGTTGAACTTTCTTTGGCCACTGACATGGATGCAATGGTTACCAAATAGAAATACAATATGTTAGTAAATATGGCAAGAAAGTCAAAAAGCATCATACACTGGGATCAGACCTCGCTGGCTTTGCCAAAATGTCACTTCAAAGTCAACATATCTCTCGTGATTTAAGACACAAATAATCTGTCTTCCCCTTTTTAATGTCTTTTTTCCCCCTGCCCAGCCTGAACTGTGAGCAGTTATCTGATTGGGACAGAGAGCTACCTCAGGGATGTGGATGGGCAGGGGATTTGGTAAGGAAGGGTTCACAGCATGACAACAGCTGGGAGTGAGTCAGGTATTCTGATGATTTATTATGAGAGCTGCTCATATTTGAACTTACTGAACCAACAAATCATTAAAGTCTTTCCACGCTGATCTAAAGTGGTTTATCTCACAGTTTCCTCAACTTGAACTTTAAAAATGTACTTTAAAACACTTTAAATCTTGTTCCTCGTAGAAAAAATAATCTGTTTAAATTATTGGATGCTGAAAATCTGTTTGGGCAGCCCAGGAGAAAATCTGAAGCAATTACAAGGAAGAGCATGGAGTTAACAACAAGGAAACATTTTTGCACAAGCCACTCTTACTGGGAACCTTAGCTGTTTGACACTAAAAGTCCATTTGTATAGAATGAGTCCCATTATTACAGAACTAAAGAGCTAGTGTGGTCCTGCCCTGTGTCAACAGCCACAGAAGCTCAGTCCTTAAGCTGGTCAGTCCAAAACCAGACATTAGAGGCTGATGGAGGGAGAAGAGATTGGGAGCAGTGAGAGCACCTGGAATCAGCACCTGTACCAGTGCACTGATGAGATTGAAATCAATACCAGAAGGTATATCAGAGCACATAATTTTGGGTTGAAAGAAATGCCTCATATTAAGTCTTTGATGACTTTGTGTTCTGTCAAGACCTCAGAGAGCTTCTGGTTTGGTTGGAACTGAAGCTTTTCTGTCCTGCTGGTTTTCCTGCTTGAAAAAAAAAAAATCTAAATTCCAGCAGGTTGTTTAATAACTTGAGCAAATATCCCAGGTCATTGTTGGCCCAGTTTTTGCCTGGCAGAGCAGAGGCCATGGGAGCCCAGACCCCTGCAGGCAGATGCTGGCTGTGGTGAGGTGGGACCCCAGTGCCATGAGCTGGCTGCTCTCTGACAGACACCAATGGCTTTGTTCTGCTTTTGGGTTTCTTTTCAGTTGCCTTGTGAGGTTATCTGGAAGCAGGGGCAGTTGAATTCATGGTACTGGCAGAAGCCCTTCAGGAACTTCCGTGAACTTCTGCTCTTGGTGAAAAATAGATTCCTTCCATCCATGCCACTGACATTACAGCACATGAAACATTACCTCTCAACTCCAGAAATAGCAGGAGTGGCTGAGGTGACTGGTGGGAACTATGGCTCATGCTTGCTGGAGGCAACGTTTTGTGGGGCCCAGCCCTGCAGTGGGGTGAGGGAGGAGCCCCAACACCCTCAGCCCCCACAGCACTCAGACTGAGCTTCCCTCTGGGCTACATGAGGGAAGCACACAGATTAAGCACAGAGCCCAGCCCTAATTCCACATCCACTGCATCCATGAGTGGCACACATTTATATACAAAGGTTTCATACATGTATAGATGTGTGAGTATATCTACACATTCATCTGAGAGGGAGATAGCAGGTCCAGGATCTATTAGACAGCTCACAAACTACAGGTCTGACTCCCAGCTTACTTATTCCAGTGCAGCTCAGAAGAAACTCCAAGATACAAGAAGGGTTTACATGAACTTAGGCTCAGTCCTTAGGTAAGAATGTTACAGCCATGCTTGAGTAATGCAGTTCTGCTTTCAAGATGTGAGCTCTCATCTGTCAAGCTGCCTGTGGGCAGTGGAAGCTTATGCTCACATGTACCCACCCAGCACATACCCAGGTCTGCTGGCAGCTTGCAGTCTTGAGCTCCTCAAGTACATAAAGTCCTAAATTAGATTCAAATGAAGGTCTCAGATTTACTTACATGAGAGAAATTCTTCCTCCAAAACATCAAGTTTGGCTTCTGTTTGGTCAATTCATTCACTACCTGAGCTAACACAATGGACATAACATTCACAAAGAACTACAGATTTATACAGAAACCTGACATACTCCAGGCAGCTCTTTTCCTAATAGCTCCAATCCACACTTGCCTGCAGTTGTCAATCTCCTGTGGCTGCAGAACAGTGAGCTCACAGCTGTCTGTGCTCAGTCACGTTGGGCCATTCAGGTTTCATTCAGAGCAGGCAGAGATCCAGGGCTGGGTGCAGAGAGTTTCTCTTCCCTAAAGCAGCAGGCAGGTCCTAAGCCCAGCAGCATTGCTTTCTATGATTTTGCTCTCTGCCTGCCAGCCCTGTCATTGTAACCCTATATGTATAGTCCCCTCCCACCTCAGCAGTTCTGCTCCCTGAGTCTCCTCCATTGTCTATGTGCAGGTATTTTACTCCAGACATAATTATGCTCATTCCTATCGGCTGAGACAAGCACACACAAGATTAACTCCCTCGTGGGACACAAACCCCTGTGCCCTGAGCACCTGCTGAACTGCTCATGTAAAGAAGAGGATAATAACTGCAGGTACTCATTAGAGGAACAGTAAATACAGCAGAGGTGGCTTACTGAGGACCCTTGCTGCCTGCCCTGCTCCATTCTGGGTGTGCTAGAGGAGGGAATGGTAATTACTATGGAAAGACTCTCACGTGAGCAGAATTTGGACAGAATGAATGAGAGCATGCAATTTGGACTGAGCAGACTCAGAGGGGCACAAATCTAAAGGGAAAGCACAGAGAAAATACATCAGACAATGTGCTTCTGATTATTCTCATGTCGTATCAGATCATGTATGTTACATCCATACACCAAAAGACACACGTCCCCAAAGGCCATAGTGAACACATGGGAGGCTTTTCTTCTGGGCTCTCAGGTAAGAGGTAAATGGGAAAGAAGCAGCCTGCAGATGCATGGGGCAAATCTTTGATGGCTGTGACAAAGGGAAACAGTCTCCATGGCAGTTCTCTGTAGCCACTCCTGAGTGTGACTTCATGAAGGGTGATATCAGTGTGCAATTGCTACATGCCCTGGCTTGCTCCTCCAGAAGCACCAGGAGAGACCTGCTGACCTCTGAGAGAAGGAAAGGGCTGACTAACAGAATCACTTCATTTTGTCCTCATTGTTGCTAGGCATCTGTCTCCTGTGAGCAGATGTGTGCCACAGTGTACCAGCCTCAGCAGCACCTCAGCCAGGAGGGGAAAGGACCCAGCATGGCTGAAGGGAGGGAAAGAGGAAGGGTGAAGAGAGCTGCCAGCAACTCATTAATTGAAGGCTTGACAACACACTGACAAACGAGCACGTAGGAAAAAAATATCAGCTGGGGCCCCAAGGAGCACAGTTCAGACACCATCATTCATCTCACGCATCTATTAGTCTGCATTTCTGTAAGGCAGTGGAACACTCCTCACAGTGCTAAGTTTTAGGGGAAAATCAGCCATGTAATGTGTTGAACGCCTCCACAAACCACTTTTTTCACAGCACATTTCCTTTGCTCTTGCAGGCAGCAGTGTCAAAGCTGCTCTGCAGCTGCATGTCCTACACCTCCTCGTTTTCCCTCAGTAAATATTCAACACCCATGATAAAACCAGGCTTGTAGAAACACAAAGTGCGAGCACTCCACTTGGAGCAGAGCTTAGCTTTTAGTAGATAAACACTTCTAGCTGTTGCAATAAGAAGAGTAATTTATACATGAATAAATAAAACCTTATCCTCACAGCCAGTGAACACACCAACAATGGGCCATGCAGCTTAGTGTGAACAATTTAGCTTTCTTTAGAACACTTCTGACACTGTCACAATGCTTTGGCATGGTAAGGTTACCTGGCTGCCACGGCTGTGCCTGTTAACTCTGACCCTGCAGCCACAAAGAGATTATGACAAGAAAAGAGTCACCTCTGGACAATAAGCACCAGACACAGTAGTGAAAAAGTGTGACTGACTTGCTCACAGTAGCTCCTCCTCCCCTGTGGCACCGTTGCTCTGCAGAGAACCCGCTTCACTTGGGCTAATCCTTCACATGGGCGACCATCAGTAACTGCTAACCTACTCCCTAAAAGACACAGATCAATTGACAGAGTATTATAACCTCTTAAAATATTAATGCCCTATCAGGGAGACAATTTCACTGGGCCTAGGGACTCTTCCATTATTAGAAATTATGCCCCAGCCTTAAATAAATTAACTCAATAAATGTCTCCCCATGAATACAAATTCCTGCTTAGGGCTTGCAAATAAAATGATTTAGAGCTGTTCTCTGAGGAAAGATGAGGTGTTTAAACTTGCAAAAGAGGAAGGGCTGCCATATTCATTAGTCTTTGGTTTTAAATGGACTGCTTTCTCTTCAAACTGAAGGCATCCCCTGTGCAAGGGAGGGGGAAATCTCTGGAAAACTAAGTTGTTACATTTTCTTACGCTGGGCTGCAGAGTTTCAGTTCTGTTCAACTCCAGTAACCTCTCTGGGGCTAAGACCTCACCAGCCTGGGGCTGCCCACAGCCATCACCCTACATCCCTGCAGGGCCAGGAGGAGGATTGGACTGCCTGATGACATTGGTGCTGGCAAGAAGCAGAGTGTGCTGGCAGCCTGGAGTCACTCTACCATGTTCCAAGGTTGAATTCTAGCAAAAAGAAGCTCTCTCCTTCGCTTTCTGCATCTGTTACCAGGATGCTGCCGGCACTGGGAGGGCACCTGGAACCCCCAGCAGTGGAAGATGAGACAGAACTACCCACCAGCAACACAGGACCTGCCAACCCAGAGTGAAACCTTACTTTGCAGGGAAATGCAACACAGTGCTGCCTGCACTGGGGAGAAGCTGTGAGCTGCTTTCAGGGCACAGAGAGCAGCAGCAGCCTTTCAAACCCGAAAAACTGCTTTTATGCTGTCACTAACTGTGTTGGTTATTACTTATCCGGGGTGAGATAACACAAGCAATAATTAGTCTAAGTTTTTCTGTAATATACCCTTAAGGCTGCACATAGATGCCAAGCCAGACCACTGTGCTACTCCTCTCTCACTTGGCCTCAGGTCACCAAAGCTTCAGCCAAGACCACGCCACGTAAAAGCCCTGAGGCCTGCTATGGCTGGTTCATTCAGTACAAGCCCCCTCTCTTCTAATACATGCCTAAAAGATCCCACAGTTCACAGGACGGGCATTACTAAAGCTTCAGCCTTAGCAGGTGTCTGTAATTCCAACAAAACATAAAACATGTGCCAAAGCCCATTCATTACCCCCAGCCCCCTGTCAACACGTTTGCCCCCTTCCTATCAAGGAATTGATCCTACCAACGTGAAAGCTGCACCATCACATTTAATTAGAGCTGCATTTCACACCAAAGACCCCTGATGTTTTAAGAAGAGTATTACAGTTTTGCATGTTCTTACAAATCTCTGAGCTGGCAAGACAAACTTTCCAGAGCAACAGCAGAGTGATGGCCAGGCTGTCTCTCGTGTGCACTCCCACCATTTGCACTTGTGGCTATAGAGTTTTGGAGGTTAGACACACACACAGAGCACCACAGAGCCTCTTCCATGCCCCATTGTACTGTTAACAATGCATCACTTGAGAAACTGATGTTCTCAGGTAGAGCACAGCCTGTTTTGCTCTATCTGCATTGTCCTTCAGGACAGGACAGCCCTGGAAAGTCATCTGCAACATCAGATGTGTAGGTAGCACCCTATGGCTTAGTTACCTGCCCCGTAGTAGCTGCCAGATGTCCCTGCCTGCCTGGGGGATATCCAGAGCCATGTCTGTACAGTCAAGACAGGCATTCCTATACCTCTGCTGCAGCACAAAACAACCACAACATTGTTTCCCCTAAGGATACACTGTGTTTTGAGTTGAAGTGTAGAGACACACATTCCTAAGACAGTGCAGGTAAATGGATGCCTTCTGCAGATAATAACCAACAGGAATACCATGGGGAAGATGAAATCTCTGTCTTTTCTCTATGCTCAGGTGTGGATTTGATGAGACTTTGGTTTCTGTTCACCAAAGCACTGTTTCTTGCTGGTGAAGAGTTCACAAGACTTTCTCAGTCCTGGTTGAAGATCAGAGCACACCTGAAAAAGGGATGCAACATTTCCAGTTCTCAGATGGTACACACATGAACAGTTCAGCTCTGAACTGCAAGCTAGACATAAAAGACTTGTCAGGATGAAAAAAATAGCCACACTAATTCCACTTGACTGATTCAGACAAGTTTTTAAAAGAGACCATGCATTCAACTTACTTTTTTCTTTACCTTAGAGAGAAATTCCAACAAAAGCCACTCAGACGCTCCATACAGGGACTTTCACAAGCTGCCCAGGCACACTGCCTTAGCAAAAGCTTTCTCAGTGTCTCCTCTTTGTTGCATTGGCTTTGCTCTTGTACCTGCTGCATTCCCAGCTGATGCTCCACTGGCTGCTGGGCTGCTGACACAGAACACTCCCCAGCAGGAATGCTTACGTGCTGGAGCTTTTAGCTACAGCATCTGAATTTGCTTCTTAGCACCCTTGAGGGCTGGGAGAAATATAACCTCAGCTTACAGAAGTGAGAAATTGAGAGACAGGGAGAGGGTGTGCAGCTCACTTAGAGGGTAGGGGAAGGCAAGCAATGGAAAGAGCAGCTCCCTCTCTCTCCTGCTGCCACATCCCCAGGACTGGAGCCTGGTGCTGTGTCCATGCAGGCATGGGACTTTCGGGCATCACTTCCCAACTGCTGCTCTCAGGTCAGAAGCATCTCATCTGCCTCAGTTTCCCCACAGACCTCACATTTGGCTGCCCTCAACACAAAATGCCCCACTGTCCAGCAGCCACTCCTCATCCATGGGCAACCCACACAGGCACCAGCCACAGCCAGCACAGGCCACTGAGCTCTAAGATAACAGCAAAGTGTATCTGTGCAGGAAGTTTGGAAGCAATTTGGCAAAAAGCAGGCTTTGAGCAGTGATTTCCCAGCTCTGGGCAGCAGATCTCATCCCTGTGGTTTCTTGGGTGGCCAGGTCCTCCTAGCCCCTCCTTCCTCACACCCGCTGTGGCCCTGGGCACCTGTGGCTTAGGGCTGTGGCTCCGGCTGCCGCTCCAGCTCTGCTCTGCAGCCGCTCAGGATCCACACTGGGGCAACACTGATGGCTCCAGAGATTATTCCTCAATAGTCTAATCTCTGTGCTGGAGAAGGGCTGAGGAAGGGAGGAATACCATTATCAGCTCTGATCTGGCATGACAGCCTGCTTGCTTGCTTTGCTTCAGTCTCCCCAAAGCAGGATTAAGTGCTGGGCTAGAAAATGCAGAGAAGTCAACCAGCTTATAACAGCAGCGACACTCACTCGTGCTACAAAGAGAGGTAAAGGTTGGGCTCTTGCCAAAGGCTACCTGCAGGAAGGAGGGGTTGCCCAGCACACAGACAGGGCAACGTGGTGGCACAGCTACAGCAGTGACCTGCAACCAAACACCATCACACCAGCAGTACTTCTGCCTCATGTCAGCACTTAAGGCTGAGATGTTGAGTCACATCCATGGCATAACTTATCTTTCCAGATTTACCAAAATAAATACCTGGAAGATGAGATAGAACAAGGAGACAGATAGAACTGGGAATTTAGAACTGAGAAACAAGCAAACAAACAGCTCACTTCTCCCTGTGCATCAAATGCCAGCCTCCTTTTTGATGGGAAGGGCAGAGCAGGCGGGTCTAAAGACAAAGATTCATGGAAACATGCTTTTCTGTTGATCTTGTCTATTTGGACTGACTCTCAGTCACCAGGATTTGTTGTTCTGTCCTCTGGCAAATGGAAGGGTTAAGTGAGCCAGGTGCCCCCAGTCCAGCCTTGACCTGATCCAGACTGCCTGTGCCTGCTGCTCCAAACCAGAATCTGTGTATCACAGAGTAACAAGGGACATCTTACCTGCCATGCAGCCTTTAAAACCCCGTGTGAATGCTTTATCAACTGCCTATGAATGGACAAAGAGAGCACAGGGGAACCAGGCTGCAGGATGGCTGCTCATCAGTGTGGCTTCCTCAGCCAGTGTGTCCACAAGTGCAGCCTTGAGCAGCCCTGGGCCAATCTCCCAGCAGTTGAGCGTCCAGCACTCTACAAAGCCTTGCCCAACACTGTCAATTATTCATGACTAGGCAGCTATTTGCTGTAAAACACATTTCAGGTTCCAGCTGCTCTCTGAAAAACAAGCAGTGCTAACAAGAAATTCTCTGTCACCAATAGTGTCTTGTTCTTAACAGGCCTCGTGCCAGTGCTGCTGATACTTCAACCAAAACCACATTTCAAGTAGGAAAAAAATTGCAATCTGAAGACATGATGCACATCAGCACTCAAGGTTCATGCCTGGGCTCTTGTACAGCTTTCTAATGTCGCTTTAAAAAGAAAGAATACACTTGAAAAGCAAAGAAGGTCAGTGTAACCTCTTGTCAGATCCAGGAATGAGTTTGGGAACAGACAATAAACTGGACATTCAGTTTCAGGTGTACAACATCTAGTGATTATCTCAGATTAAAGCACGATTGTGGTTTAATCTTTGGCCAAAACTCCTACCTGATGTGATGTCATTCCTTCCTACCCCCTAACTTATTAAATATATCTATTTCATCTACTTAAGTGACTTCAGCTGTCAAAAGCTGGGCAGATATTTTGTCTGGCACTAGATTAGGATCTATTGGAAAATTACTGCTTATTTTTATGTTAATAGGATGAAACCCACTGTGAGGCAGCAGATCAGATCCAATTGTAGTTAGATCAGCTGCAGTACTAGTTCCTGGTGTGCACGTTTATGAGAAGGAAAGTTACTTCTATTAGTAGCGCTTGGGTTTGCAACTGTTCTGAACACCATAAACATAAAAGAAGCTTAATTGAAGACCTTTTTGTTCCCAAAGACCTGCACTGACACTGTTATATAGTTTTCTTTTGGAGGGGAGGAGGAGGGGATTAGATTAAGAAAAAATTGAAAGGCTGAAATACTTGGATGCACGCTCTAAATTACTACATGAATGCTTCATGATTCTCTCCAAATGAGATGGCACTTACCAGTGGGATTTGTCCCAAGCAGTCACAGGGAGCTGATGCCACACATTCCTGTGTTTTGCTTCTGAGATGGTTGGATGTTGGTTCTAAAATGACACTTCTTGTCGTGAGTTTCACTATTCAAGAAGAGTAATTCTTCCCTTGTGTTCTTTTTGAGCTGAGGGAGTTCTGGATAGTAGAAGACATTAGATTCCTGTTACTCATGTGAGATATGAAAGTAGCAATGTGTGCTAGCAGTAAATAAGTAAAGGACAGCAGGCTGCAGCAGGTCCAGACGTGCCTCGCTATCTCTGTTGGAAAAGACATCTCTGAAAATCTTACTCAGACACCACTTCAGTGAGTTCCAAGGTTCTTTTCCAGGGAACAGGCATTTTCTGCTTTTGAGTGAAACAAAATGTGGTGGAAAAAAAATCACCTTGAGGTTTGCATAGGCTGATATTTAGTTTATTCAACAGTATTGGTAGGTTTGCCACCAGAAAGTCAGCTCTCATTACAGGTTAAAGCTTAGCAGCCTTAAAAATGCCTCAGCAACAGGCAATGCAGCATAGAAACAGATCTTGTGTTTAAAAATAGTCTCAACTGCTGTTAGAAGGGATTAAGCAATGTTGAGCTGTTTTTTTCCCTTTATGAGCATGACAGAGCAGTGCTGACAAAGGAGAAGGGTAAATGGTGTTACTCTGTGAACAAGGAAATAGTGTTTTACCTAATTCACTGCAGCTTGGGGTGAAACATTAACTTGGCTTTGACATAGAACGGGATGTAAAACAGCCTGAACAGATCATTGCAGGGCTTTCTTTTGAGGGCATGAATTTAGGGGTCTTCAAAAGTGAGTTTGAATGATATCACAGCACACACCTTTCAGTTTATTTAAGTATTCATTGAAATGTTTACCTTTGGAGTGGGTTATTTTGAGCGGGGAGGAAATAAGGAGGAGGAGAGAAAGTTTTTATGGTGAAGGTTTCCCAAAGGACTGTGAAAATATATTTAAGGGATACAAATAAATAATTGCAGACTTAACTTCAGTTTTGCATTTCCAAATGATAAAGGTTCTAACAGTATTTCCACAGTTCAATGTGTGCTACCTGCAGAGTTCCCTGCTGCTTCTCTGTGTGATGGAGCTGGTGTCAGAGCTGGTGTCGGCTTCCCACGAGATCTGGGTTGGAGCCACATTGATGGTCCTTGTGCATCTGGGGTTTCAGGCTACTCCTCCTCAGGTCATTCTTGATCGTTGCAATGTGCCAGGGACATGTACCTGTCCTCTAGGACATGGACACATCAAACCAAAAGGGAAATCACAAACAGGAGGAAAAAAATCTGGCCCTTTCTCGAGTGATTCTTTGCAGTTTACATTTGCAGCAGCAGAAACCAGTTCCAGTTCTGGCACAAATACAGTAACAAATTGCCGTTACCAAAAGTCACTGAAATGCTTGTGACCTGGTGGAGACCTTTGGTATGACACTGATAACTATCTGACAGAAAGAAAATGTCTGGTGTCCTTAAAGGCCCTGTGGCCTCTTTATTCACGTCAGATCATCACACACCCCTGAGGAAGTCAGGCAGCATCTTGAAAAGTACTGAGCAGAGTGTCCCCACAGCACTGTTGGTACCCAGGTGCCCTGGCACAGCCCCAGGGGAATTACCAAAGGGAATTTGCTCCTGTTAGGACCATATATCTACCTACCAGATACGTGCAGTAGATGAAAAGAGAGATTGCTGAGAGAAGGAATAAAACTGCCTTTGTCACAATTACTTGCAGTTTATTTCTGTTGCCACACTGAAGTAGCTACCACTCAAATAAAAACAGCTAATGGGAGAAGCTACACACCAACTCCCCAAAACACACTGTGAAGTTTTGTTCCAGCCTGGCAACGCTGGTGAGCAGGAACCACAGTCAGAACTGCTGGACTGCATCAACTGGTGTGAAGGGCTGAGGAGCAGCCGTGTCCTCGGGTTCCCCCCAGCTCAGGGTAGCTGGCTCTCTCTGTGTCATCTGCTAAAATCACTTTGGGGAAATTAATAGGTGCTTTGGGGAGGCTGCACACTCTTCCCTGTAACGTCCCACAAAAGCAGACTCTGGAGACACAAACCTGATGGCGTGTCACATTTGCTAGGGAAAATGTAACTCTAATAAAGATGAATATATGGGCACTCACCACTGCAGTTCTAATTGCCTCTCATTAACATCCTCAGCAACCTTGAATAAACAACATGGCCTTTTGTTTTTCTGTTTGCCAGCCAGGGACTGTGTGAGGCAGAGACAGCAGTTGCTTTGTAGGAGCAAAACGTTTTTACTACAGACTCTTGCACTGAGGTACTCCAAACTCTGATCATCAAGTGCCTCTGCCTAGAGGAAAAATTGCTTTGCAAAGTTGGAGCATTACAGTATGAATTATTTGTGGGTGAAAGAAGCAGCAAAATGATCCTTTCTCTCCTGTGAACACCCTCCCACACAGGGATCATCCACACAGCAGTCTGGGAGCTGCTGTCTGGGCCCTGGCGAGCACAGCATCTCACCTGGCTCCTCCCTGGCCAGCTCAGCTCACTGCAGTTTCACTGAGACCTCCTGAGCAGTACAAATAAAGGAACCTGTGAAGGCTTTTTCTTTTAATGACTGGTATTTTGGTGTTAAGAAAAAACCCCAATGAAATGGGAAATTCAGACTATACTGACATGTGGGGTGACATTTGCTGGGTAACGTTAGTAACTAGAAAATCTCTGATATCATCACAATAGTGACAATACTGGATCTTTTGCCCAGCTCTGGGCAGGGAGTACTGGGGCACTCAGAGGTGCTGGGTTAATTCCTGACTGTGTATGTGGTGTGGGTGGAAACTGAGGGTTTGAGAGGGCTGCAGTGCCTCCTCTCAGTGTAAACAGGGAAGAAACCCACACAGGCAGGGCCCAGGTGCCCATACATCACTGCACTGTAAATACCTCCAGAGCGAAACCATGGAAGACCAGCCAAACAACATCTATTGCTCCTTGTCTTTGCCAAGTGCTAAAAAAAGCCAGAGAAAGATCCCAGCACAGGGAACAAACAGGTTTGACCAGCTTTAACACATTTTTATGTTCTCTCTGCTCTCTAACACAGACCTGGGGTTTTGTCTACTCCCTCCAGACTTTCAGCAGCTCAAGGTACCTCCCTGAGGGAGATGTAGCCCATCCATGTTAACCTTCTCTAGACCTCTACAGTGAGACACTTTCTTATTCCACAGACTTGTCTCTGGAAGAAAGGAATAGCTAGTGGACAAGGACTCATCTGGTATGTGAAAGACCAAGTTACTCCCTGGCCCCATCAAAATAACCTCCACAATCATACAACTTTACTCAGCTCCTATGTAAAAGTAGGTACCAGGCAGCACCTCACTGGGGGTGAACAGAATTCTCGTTACAGCCAGCAAAGAGGATATGCCAGGGCTTGAGCTGTTCCAAATGAGGATTAAATGTACTCTCAGAAATGTGTATTTTCAAGTTCTGAAATTTGGATTTTGGACTTTGAAGCTGTTAAAATCTGCACTGTGTTTTCCTGAGTCTTATTTATGGTATGCATTACACATTCACTGCTGCAGTTCAAATGCTTTGTCAATGTTGTTGATAAAATCACTGCAAGGTATTGTTCTGATTTAAACCTCTTACCTTCCTCTCATTTCACAAGGTTTAATTTGCTTGTGTCCTGCTACTTTGAGTTCAAAAGTAGACTGACCTAGAAAACAGTTCAGTAACTTTTTTGTAGCAGATGTCCTTAAAGATTTTAGCATCACAGTACCCCAGCTTAGTGCAAAACACAACCAACCCAAGGCAAAGAAACTACTCCAAGATGAAATTTGACAAACTTGAAACAAAAGCTGTGAACAGTTTAGAAGTGGTTTTGCAACTCACTTTCTCATAGAAACACAGACCTTCTCCCAAAGAGTTTACTAATTATCAATTAGAGCAGAGACAGATCTTCTTTCCCACCAGGATTATGTTCACCCAACAAAACTATTTTTCGGTTACACCATGACAAATGTTTTTCCACAGCAGATCCTGAAGCGTGAAGAAAAACAAGTCTTTTAATGTTTTAAGTTCTGTAAAACTTAGGATATCTATTCAGACAGAAAACACTGTGCAGACTTGTATCTCCTCCCACACTTACATTGGTATAGATTTTCATTTTATATTGATTTATAAGAAAATCAATAAGATAATTAAACCAAAAAGGTTGGACAAGTTTCTGTGAAAATGCCAAGGTTGTAAAAATCAATCTTTGATTGTTTTAAATCAACACTTCCCAATAACTTGCTATCCTTCTGGAAAGTTCTGCATCAGCACTAACTCTCCACAGACCTTTTAACAAGAGGTGATTGTACATTACTAACGGTGGTCCTTCTGCCTCTATCCTTTACAATATCAGTGTATACACTCCTTGACTTTCCCTGCAAACACAAAGGCTAAATAAGTACTCTAAAACTGACTGAGGGTAGTAACTACCCAGGCTGATATTCTTCTCCGGCTAGGCTTCAGATCAGAACTGATTCCTAGGAGCAACACACTGCATTGTTGTGCTGCAACCCTGTTCCCATTCTCCACTTCATGGCAGCTGGTTGTGGCTGCAAATCCCAACAACAAACTTTTACAATGCCTCAGGTTTTTAAAGGAAATTCTCTCCTCTCCCCCCTACCAGAAGCACTGCCAGTCACTTGCAGAAAAGCCCTTGTTATGAGTTACCCTTGTGCAGATTGCCCTGACACCACCTTGGCTCATCCCCAGGCCTCTGATTGCAGCATGGGGAGATGCCTATGCTGGCCAAACACAACCCCAGGGACAGGACAGCAGGTGAGGTTGCAGACCAATAGGTACCTGTTATTCCACAGTGCTCCCAGTCACATCCCACTCTTCCAAGAGATAAGCGTCGCTTTCCCCAGCATGCTGCATGGTTTCTTTAAGTTCCTTTGTCTCAAATGCCTCCTCTGGTTCCAAACACAAGAGAATAGATGGCTGTTAATTTCTCCTTGTACAGAGAAGTAGATGCACCAATATGTCCAAACCTCTTTGCACCTGGACAGATAAGCAAAGATTACAGAGTTAATTTCACAAGAAAAGGCCATTCTTGCATGCAAAAGTAACCTATTTCACATGCTGAACTGCTATACATGCCTCAGCTTCACCCTACCTTGCTCTGGAGGACACTTCTGGAGATGCAGTGGAGACAGCTCTTGTTACCCATGCACATCTGCTCTCTTTCCCACCGTCTCTTTGAACTGTCAGCTTAAACACCCTGGCCCACATAAGCAGCAGGACAAGACCTCAACCTGTACTGATGATGGGCTGAGAAGAGAATTAGCAGTGTCCAACATCTCACAGCAGTAAGACTTTGGTCAGCAAACCTGATGCTGGACAACAAGAAGCATATTTGTGTGATGGGTAGCCAGAGCGTGCTTTGCCTGGCACACCTGGGTGCTCTTCAGAGGCAGCTTCCACACCTTTTCCTTGCAGGGACTTTAGGAAGCATCAGGTTTGGCATTTTCCCCAGGGCACTGACATCTGTTCAGAGCAGGCTGGTGCCCTCCTGGCACAGGCAGCTGTCCCAGGCCACTCACTCCCTGCCAGTGCATCCACAGGCTGGCTATGGGGAGCAGGCAGCTGGGCCATACACCACTGGAGTGAGACCAACACCACGTTTCACACACACATCTTTATTTTCACATTGCTGCATGAATGCAAGAGAATGTTCTCTTTTTTTTCTCCTGGGATGTGCTGGTTGACATATTATACCCTACAGAATGGAGTTTAGCAATTTTTTATATACATATATATATATATATATGTACACACATATATATAGCCTCACAAGATTTCTTCTGCATTTCTCCATGGGTTAGTATGGGTGTTTACAACAAACCAGAGCTAAAGGGACACTGAAAGGTTTCATTGTAGGGATAAAAAAAATAAACCAAAATAATGCTTGCATTTTTCTTCAACTTGATTGCCTGTTCTCCTCGTTCTACTCAAGCAAAAAAAAGCTGAAGAGGCATGCCTACAAGCTTTCCATTTTTAACTATTTTGAGATACTATCAGCAATAGTATCAGGCAGAACCTTTTTGACCTCTTATTTACACAACGGCCAGACTATCAGGTGTATGTCATTGCATCAAAAATGAGAGCATCCCTGAACTCGTGATGCTGATAAATCACTGGGATGCAAATGTTGGACTCACAGCACAGTTCAGCAGTTTAACAGCCTCTGTGCAGATCAGATGTGTTTAGAAGAGTCCTGCATTTAAAAGTGTCACTGCGAATTTGTAACCTGACTGTGCCCCTTCAGGAAAAAAAGCACATAATGAGCTTAAGAAAGGACACCTTCCTATAGCTATTTGCTTTTTTATTATTAAAACTGACATTTTAAAAACCATTCAACACCATTCAACACAAAGTAATAGAAATTTCTGTTGGAGAGTAGCCTTTGTGAGAGTGAAGCTATGCATTGCTGCTCCATTGACATGGCTTTAGTTATCACCAGTTATAGTATTGGCACATTTCCTTAGGTCTTTCGTGGCACTTCCATGAAGAAAAACAACCTGATCAGAGATCACAGGGACACAAAAAATGTTTGTTCTCAATGTGTGTCACATTCAGGCAATGGTAAAGTTCTGCCCACAATACCTGAACCTTAAGGTACCCATATCTCAGGTTTTTAGCTTGACTCTGCTGACTCACAATACTGCAATGCGTTCAAAGGAACAGGAGGACAAAACAGCAACAGGCACATTACCCTTTTGTTTTTTGCATTGTCATTAATCACATTCCTATTTTTCAACAGATAGTTGCCTAAACTGCAGGTTAGAAAGGTTTTTTTTTTTCTTTAAAGGAAATGCTGGCAGGAAGATCCAGACCAATGTTTGTAACTAAGGAGACAGTCAGACTAATGATTCAGATGTTCTTTAAACACTCACAGCTCTGAGGAAATGTGCACAGCTGATAGCACTGACAGATAGTCTGAGTCTGTAACTCAGAAGCCGGCTCAGTAACTACCTTTCACATACTGGCAGTAGGATTTATGATGGTATGAGATTAGAATAGCATAATATGTTTTATTTAGAAAGCTGTAGCAGTAAGTGTTTGCCAGAAATCCTGCAAACCCCACTTCTGAGCCATGGGAGGCTTTACAAGCTTACAAAGGAACAGTCACAGAAAACACACAAACCCAAACCCAAAGACATTTCCATGCAGATTGTGATTCTCTCACAGTCACTGGATCTGTTGGCTGGAGCACACATCATGTACACATAGGCTGCTCATGGAAAGCCCACAGAACTTCTCTGCACTGATGCTTACCCACCTCTGGCTGCTCTCAGTGGGATCAGAGACAAACACAAGGTAGTCAATGGTTTCACAAAGGTAATGACTCCACCACAGACAGAACGTACCACTAGACCTATGTGAAAATACAGATGCTGTGTGTCACTTGGCAAATCATCCTGTTTCAGGCACAATGGACTTCAAGTGGAACAGAGAAGTAGCAACGCAGAGCTTAACATCAGGTGTCCACACATGAGGTCTGGCAAGACCAAAACCAGAGCTAGTTATATCTCAAGGGCACAATCAGGACCAATGTGGCTTTCAACATCTCCCCTCTTCTGCCTAACACACCCCATCGCTACTGGGAGCTGAAATCTGACCCAGTGGAGCAGAAAAGGAGATGCTAAAACTGCAGAGTCTCTACTGGTGCCCTGATGCCACCAATGCACTTAAGCATGTGCTGAGTAGCATTCAAATGGTTGTAAGATGTTGCCAAACTGGGGCCATACTCAACAGAAGCAGCTATAGCCTCTACGACACGGGCACTCCCACACCACTCCTGCTAGTGGAGAGAGGGAACACAGAGCTTAGGCTGAATTCATCACAGGAATTCCAGGAATGAATTTAGCTTCAGGGACTATGGTATCGATACAATTAAGATGTTTTCATTCAAAAAGGGCACATTCAAATGTTGCTAACTTTTCAGGCTGTATGTGCCATCTCATCAGCACATTTGGAGTAAGACTTAGAGAAAGCCACTGTGCTACCCCAATGCAAACACTAGTTTTGTCTTGTCTTTATCACTTTTCCCTCAAGCCTGAAGTTGTCTGCTTAGACTGACAGTACAGATGCTCTTTTGAGGTGGAGAAAAAAAAAGCAGGTTATTTGCTGTATTAAGTTCTGTCATCTCCTAAAGTGATTGCAGGAAGAATCAGGAAAGAACAGTGCAAACAATATGCATGATTTCAGGTACAACTGATGTCTTTATCAAATGCCTATTAAAGAAAAGCTAAAGAGACAGTACCAGACAACTAGAGGACAAAGGTGCTCTCAGAGCATTGCATCCCTTCTTTGAATCACAGCACGTTATTGGAGTTGCTATGCTAGGAAGGAATTGGTTAATAGTATTTGTATGAAAGGCAATCAACAGGATGGACTAGGATGTCCTTCCTGCATATGTGTAACTCCACTCACTTGAACAGCATTTTTGATGACAAGTGGAAACTTCAAGGAATAAAGTTACAATTACATAGCAGTGTATGGAGGAATAAAGCAAAGGGGCAAACATCCCATTTGGGGGATAAGCTGAGCATTACACTAGTACTGACCAGACCTACTTCTATCATCAGGAATACTTCAATAGATTTTTTTATAAAACATAGGGCTACAGAAATGAGACATTCTCTATATCCTGTGTTATAAAAAGCTTCCACTTACATGGTTTTTAAAATATCTTCATTGCTAACAGTATATCTGTAATATAGTATCTGATATAATAAAAATATATGCTTACTGGGTGGGAGCAAGGTAGCACTATGGTAGGGACTCTCCTTTCTGTGTGGTTTGAGCAGCTGGAAAAGTTGGCTGTTCCCTCCTTCCCTTGATTTCTCAGCTGTCAGCTGCATGGAGACTGCAGCAGCACTCTGGTGTGTTAGCTTTCTTTTGCAAAGCAGGTTCTGACATGTTCCTTAGATGACAAATAATCTACTGGGCAAAATCCAACCTTGGTGTTAATTCGCTACATGATTCTTGCTGGTTCACTAATTAAAAAACCCAACCCCCAAAGCAGAGCTCTGTTTGGCATGAGTAAGGAAATGGGGCTTGTACAAGTCATGTAACTGCCTGGTAAGAAAAAAGATTTTGCTATAGAAAATGTTAAACCACCTAAAGGGACACAGGAGCCTGGCAGCTGATTGAGACTAATAACTAAGTAGCTTCCACTCACTTTGTGAGTGCCAAGTTCTATATGTGGAAAGACAGCTGCATCGTCTGGGGCCCTTCTGTGCACCAAGTACAACCAGAAAGCTTAAACCAATCCATAAAGTGGCCAAAATCTTACTGCAGCGTTCAATATAACAATACAAATATTTGCAGGATGAACCCTAGGAAGTGTGTGTCAAACTACACCCAAAGGATCCCAGCCCATGGCCACGGTGCTGCTGAGATGCACACTGCACAATCACTTGATGTCCCAGCACGTGCTGGGACTGCAGCAAGTGACTGGGACCAGAGCAGGTATTCATCTTCCTGTACCAGCCCTTATAAACCTGCCTGGTCTTGCAAGAACTTAACATCATTGAACAGAATCTGTGGTGTAGTTTGATATTTGTAGGTGCAGCACATGTTTTGCTCCTTTCTGGCTCACCCTGGCATGTAGATCCTCTGCTTAATGTGTTCAGGAAAAACTCCACCAAACTCAGCATGGTGGCACCACTGCATGTGAGAGGGGAAGAGGGAATCTCTGCTGAAATGGGGATATTTGCTACTGGGGCTGTCTGCTCAATGTCCTGGGTACATTTACTGTTCACTGTTTTTACAGACTGCCCAGGTGGATGTGACTTTTGTCACAGCAGATCAATGGCAAGGCATTTTGAGAACGTTTTGCCGTGTGGTAGTACGGACTGAGCCTTTCACTTGCGATAGATGGCTGAGTAAGCTACTCACATGTGCTATCGTATGGAATCAAGCTTGCTAGATTAGAAGCAGGACTTGTGCCTAGCAAACAATGCTGTATGTTACTCATTGAACTTTGAGCAGCAGTTCCCTTGGCAGCTTTTATTAAAATATTCACATGCTTCCAAAACGAAACAAAGCTCCACTGGCATCTCTTGGGGGAAAGAGGTGGGATCAGTTGCCATTTTGTTGGAGATGTCATACAAAATCCTCACACACTGAACATGGCTGAATTGTAAAAAGCTTTCACCCAGAAAGGAGATCTTTGTTCCACAGAAGAAAGTCTCTGACTCCTCCAGCAGTTGCCGGCCGCTGTTACATCACGTTCTCAAAGAGCTGTAAGGATCGCATGATGTTGTTGTCCTGAAAGCAACAGAAGATGTCGTCATAAAAGCAGCTCTGACAACTTTGCACAACACAGGAGGGACTCTACAGTTGCTACTGCAGCCAACAGTCTTGTTTTCCTAATGCTTTTCATCTTCAATGAGCTGGAATTGTTTCAGAGATTAGCTCCTGATTCAGCAAAGCAGTTATCTGGGACTTTGGCAGTTTAAGCTAGTTTGAGGATGCAAGTGCAGGATCTTCTCCAAGGCTTGATATTCAGCATGGGCTGTGCTTTACTGAAGAAAACCAGACACCAGTATTGAGCTGATGGCTGTACTGAACACCCTCAGACTTCAGTGCTCAAGTGCATTTCATTGATCATCAATATGCAAACATGCACCTAGCTGATATGCTTGCAAAGTCCAAATGAAATCACAGGGTTTGAACTGATAAGCAAGCTGCCTTTTGAAGGACCACTTCATTCCACAAATACAACTGTACATGCAGTCTCTCCAAGATTGTATCCTGTATCCAAATGAGAAAGCTAGAGAAACATAAGGGAAATCCCAGATTGTTTCTCATGAAGTCTCAAAAATGTGCTTTGGTGTAATAACCAGAGTAATACTCAAACACATCATGAAGATCCCATCTGCCTCAGGAATCCAGTTATTCCAAAAGTCAGAATAACTGTTTGCCTGTAAAATTATTCTCTCTTTGAGGCTGCATCCATCTATCTCACTTCTAACACAGTTTGGGTATAAGGTATTGCCTTGCATGGGAAATCAATCACTCTTCACAGCAACACTAACTCACTGCCTGGGACCCATACCTTCAGAAATGGCAGAGATAAGCACTATAATGCTTGCTGCTATCTGCCAGAAAACCACACACATCACTCTGCACAGCTCCTAGTGCAAGAATGTCAACAGAAGGAAGCCAACCCAAACTAGGGCAGAGCATTAAACAAGGTAAGAGAAGCAAAGTAAAACTGCTTCAGTTCTGAGACCACTAATCATATACACAGTCAGGCAAATCACGAATGTGAAGAATAATCCACAACACAAATTATGAAATTAAAGATGTGGCCAAAAAGAAACAATCAGGAGGGACCACACAGGAAGTAATGGAAATAAAAATAGCCTTGCATTATGCACTATGCATCCAACAAAGTTTGTGCTACTTGAAGTCCCTGACTCTTAAGTAATGAGGATGTTGCTGGAGAAAAAAATGGGAAAGCAGCCCAGCCCTCCAGAGTGAGCGTGTGGTGCTCAGGTACAACCAGACTGGCTGACTGCAGAACAGGAAAGATTTGTCCAGGGAAAGTAAAACCCTCAGGAGAGCCACTATGCAATTATTTACACCAATGTAAACTTCCCAAATTACAGAGACCATTATTGTACTGACTAAATATCAGATATCTCTGAGCAAGCATTCACACAGTTAATTACAGTCTAAGACAACAGACACTTGGCCAATTGCATGTTAATGCAGATGTTTGTCCTTATGCCAGTGCTGAAAATATCAGCAATTATTTCTTACAGCCTATCTAGTGTATGGAATTAGAGGGACCTTATTTCCAAAGCAGGAAATAAAATCATTGCTATGATGGCAGCATTCACTTTTAATGTTTGAACATTAAAACATCAACTGGTTTTGTAAGTCAATGCTGTAACTGCAAGATTTTGTCAGACTTTCAGCTTTGGACAGTTCCAGCAACATGCTGCCTGCTGATGACATCCAGGGGCAGCACACAGAGACAGTATCAGCCTCTTATAAACATAAACACACACCAAAAAACCCTCACAACTAAGTTTTCTGGTGTTATGAACCTCCTGTGGAGTTTTCTGCTTGTCTAAAGAAACAAGTACTGCAGTTCACTGAGGAAAATACAAGCACTGGCCACCAGCACTGGAGAAGAATAGGCCTTCTCCATGGTCAGACTGACCCTACTGTCCTATTCAGTCACAGGCTTCAAAGAGCACCACGAGAAACTCAATCTTAAAGCTGTTTTTTCCCCACAGAGCATAGGAAACCTGGGATCCTGAGCAGCTGCTTGTTTCAAGTGTTTGTCCAAAAGGAAAGGAAATGCTGTAGCATGAGCCAGACCTTTCAGTGCAGTTAGAATTGTGTCCTTACCTCCTGACACGATTCAATGAACTCATCTAAAGTTACAACACCATCTTTGTTCTTATCCATTTTCTGCAAAATAAAATTGAAACCAACATTTGTTTCCACAAGTTACACTGCAGTCACAGCGTAAGATCTTAGTTGATGCAACCTGAATAAACTCAGGACACTTTACAAGCTTAGATAACAGACTCTGTGTCATTGGTTAAATTTGCTGACTACTAAGGACTTCTTTACTCTAGTATTTGGAGCACATTTGAGGTCATCTCCAACTATTCCTTCCTTGACATACACAGCAACCTCTGCTCTTATTACCTCATTTATTCACTGCCTCAGCAACTAGCACCCATATCCCTGTCTCTCGTTACTGGGCAGTTGAGAGAAGCCGTGCAAAAGGGCTCCAACACATGCAGAGGCTTCAGACTTACTGGATGAGGCATATCTCAACACAAAGGGTCAGGTTCAATGCAAAGAGACAAATGAGGTCTTTTTGGAGCCAGGAAGTCAGCAGATACCATAGTTTTAGGCTCAATGGCTGCCAGGGTTTATTTTGGAATACATAGTGGGTTGTAAGATTGAACTTGGGGCTAACCTTTGAAGTATAACAGTGCATAGACAAAGTGTTAAGAAAAACAAAATAAAAAATCAAGTACCTGGAAGAACACTTCTACATGCTGCCTTGGGGCATCTTCCTTGAGCACTGGATACGTGTACTTCCCCATCATATCATAAATTGCCTTTACTATATCCATCATTTCCTGCAGCAGTGGCACACAAGCACAAACACAAACACAAAAGGGAAATTAATAGAAACAACAGTAAATTTCTTTTTTTCACTGCCCTTTTCCTCACCCTCTTCTGTTACAAAACAGGACAGAGAATGCCTGTCCACGTGCATGAAGGCAGATAGATCATCATGTACAAGTTCATCTATAAAACACAAGTGCTTCTTTCTGACAGTGCCTTTGCCAGGGTTATGCTGGAGGCCCTGGCAGTGTTCATGTCCCTATGCTGGCCACACAGCACTGCAGGACACAGGCTGTGACCTGGCAGCTGCTGAGCTGCAAAGGATATACTTAGTTCTGAGCACTGCAGCATCAACCTTGTCCCAGAGCCTTATGGCAGTCCCTGGAAATCCAGCCTTTCTCTACAGTGTGCAAACTGTCACACAACTCCATGAGCATAAGCACTATCACAGAATCACAGAATGATAGGGACTGGAAGGGACCTCTAAAGATCATCTAGTCCAACCCCTCTGCTCAGGCAGGTCCACCTAGATCAGGTCACTCAGAAATGTGTCCAGCTGGGTTTGGAAACCTCCAGAGAAGGAGCCTCCACACCCTCCCTGGGAAGCCTGGGCCAGGGCTCTCTCTCCTCAACAGTGAAATAGTATTTCCTTATGTTTAAATGGAACTTTTTGTGTTCCAGCTTCTTCCTCGTTACTCCTTGTCATGTCACTGAACACAACAGAAAAAAGTGCTGCCTCATCCTCTTGACATGCACCTTTAAATACTCATAAGTATTAATTAGGTTCCCCTTTTCCTCCAGACTAAACAGTCCTAGGTCCCGCAGCCTTTCCTCGTCAGGAAGATGCTCCAGGCCCCTCAGCATCTTGGTAGCCCTGCACTGGCCTCTCTGCAGCAGTTCCCTGTCTCTCCTGAGCTGAGGAGCCCAGAACTGGACCCAGGACTTAAGATGAGGCCTCACCAGAGGAGAGCAGAACCTCCCTCGACCTGCTGCTCACACTCTTCTTGATGCATGCCAGGATACCATTGGCTTCTTGGTCACAAGGGCACATTGCTAGCTCATGCTTTGCTTCCCACAAAGAGAACAGCAATACCAGACAAGATGATAAAATCAGATGGTAATGCAAGATTTGGGAGTCTCTGGGGGCTTCTAATGCTTTGGGTGAGCCCACACCAGACCTCCTAGTGCAGCCAGAAACCCCTCTCACCTCAGTCACCAAGCAGCTATTCTCACCACCACCCTCCCTTTTGCAAAGGCTGTGTTGTCATAGCTGTAACTAGGATTTTGCTCCTGGCTAAAGCAATCCATTAAAGGCACTATAATATGAAAATACATCTACAAAATCATGCAATGTAAGATCATCATCCACTTTGCTCAGACCTACATAAATGCTCAAGTCTAGTCCAATTTGCACTTAATTAGCTGCATGTAAAATTAATTGTGCTCTGCAACAGAAACCAGTCAGCTCTAAATCCAGTAATCAAGCCCATCTGTCACAAGCAGCCTCACCTCCTTGTTGATGTAGCCATCCTTATTTATGTCATACAGGTTAAACGTCCATCGTAGCTTTTCATGAACTGTTCCACGCAGCAGAATGGACAATGCCATCACAAAATCCTGTGTCAAGGCAGAGACAGAAGTGTGACTATTCCCAAAATCCTTTTAGGATACAGAATATGCTTATCAATCTCCTTTGAATCCCTTTTAAAAAACACGTGGCCTCTCTGAACTCAATGGACACAGCATCTCACAGGATGATCTGAGTAATGTCACACTTGTAAATGTGTGGGAGGCAATCAGGAAAATCAGAACAGTTCTCAAGTACTCCACTGCAGCCAATATAGAAGCCAAGCTTATGGCACAGGTTAGGCAGCTTAGCAAGCTGGGAGCGCAGGAAGAGCTAATAGGTGCTACAGTCATAAACTCTTTTAGTCCTGGGGTGAGGGTTGTGAAAACAGCAAAGGACTAAGAGTAGATCCAGTCCAAGTTAGGCAGATTTACATTCTGAAGATGATAGGACAGTGGCTGCTCTGGCTCCTCAGACTTGCCAGGAGCAGCACAGCATGCTCAAGGCCAGAAGCTGAAACACCTTTCTTGATATCCATACAAGTTTATTCTAAGCATGGCAAAATCATGTCTGGATTTCAAGAGGAAGATGCTTCAGTGGCTATTCCTCTCCTAGAGATGTTTTGCTGCAAGTAGTCACTCAGATTGTCACTGCCTGGTTCAACACAGCTGCACTCCAGCTGCAGAAGAAGCTTTCTTACCTCCAGATCTAAGGTGCCGATGAAGAAGAAAGAAAATCCTTCATTTTCTCCATGAGAGAGATCCTCAGCTCCTCTAACACAGGTTTTGGTCTCTCAAAAATCTGTCCAAAATCTGTCTGTGATTCCCACCACTGATCACTCAGTCTGGGACACAGTGTTTTAATTGTATATAATTGGATAACTGTGTTATCCCCATTAGCTCTACATGAGGCAGTGCATTGCTTGGAAAACTTTGCTCCTTTTTCCTGAGGCTCAGAAGAATTTGAATTTGCTGAACACCACAAAAAAAGGGACGAAATGCTTATGTTTGCCAACCACTAGAGAGCTTTACCAGGAAGGAAAGCTCAGCACTATTTTTTTTTAAACAAACCCTTGTCTAAGCATTTTCCTGTGTCTCATTCTGTTCAGGTTTCTGGAAGCCTCTGACTACCAGTAGCTGCCATATGCAAAACTCTCACTGCAGCCGTTGTTGCAGATACACACGTGGTATCTTTCCTTTCTACCTTTGCTACATCAATACATTTCTCAGTCTTGCTGGCAAAGGCAAAGACTTTTGATCTTTGTTTACTGATCACAGTAAACTGTCTTCAAAATATGAAGTTCACCCTCCGCAAGTCTATGACCTAACGTGTCTCTTTGCTGCTCTCCTACATCTATGTGTGTGAGCTTGAAGTATTGGCTATTTCTAGCCACAGCAATAGGCCTTTTAGTTAAAGAGTAGATTCAGTTTCCATTTGGTATCAAGTACCTGAGATACTTGTTCAATATTATCAAATAAGCTTAAAACCCCCCATACTCCAGGAACACACAAATACAATTCAATTATGCAATGCATGATGACTGCAGAAGGCATAAGTTGTACTGGCTTTTCTTTGATATCCAAATTATCTGTGCCACTTGTCTCTTTCCATCTGGGACTGTTCTTGACCACTCCTTTCTGCTACATGAATCTCTACACTGTGATACTACCACAATCTAGGTTTCTTTAGTGAAAGGAAATATGCAACTCAATTTGAATTAACTGAAGTGAATCAGATTTTAAAATATCAACTGATTTTAGACTGAAATCTCTAGCCCAAAAGCCAACAAGTCCTACTAGTTTACAGTGAAGAATGGATGGAAAAGCTTAAAAACACAAAACTGAGAAAAGGGGCATCAAAAGAGGATGCAAAACAATTACCTCAAACTTCACTGAGCCATTTTGTGCAGTGTCAAATGCGTTAAAGAGATAATGAGCATACATGCTAGCATCTGAAAAACACAAAGGGCACTGGTTGGTGAAACAGTTCATTAGACACTAATGGCTCTAAACAACATCCATGACCTTATTTTCCTTTTGTATAAATCCCAACCTTATAGCATTGCCAAATATTCTATGAAGAGCAAATGTTAACATGGACTTCCCACACCCTCCTTAAAACGTAAAAGCTCTTATAACACTGTGGGTATTTTGGATTATGGGGCTGTATTTGAAAGAATTAGCAAAAAAACAACCCAAACTCCATTTAATGGAGTATTAGCTCTAATGAGAAATGTAGCAAAACCATCAAAGAGTGGCTTTGTGTGAGACAGAGCAGAGATCCCCAGGGATTGTCCAACTTCAGAAGGGTTGAGTTCCAGGAAGCTGAGCTTAGCCCATGAATGTTGAGGAGCAATTTCATCTGAGGCGTGTTTTTATCCTTTTGCATCTTAAACTGGCCACATGAAGGATGGCTGTTAACTGGGAAAAACATGGTATGCAAAAATAATCAGGTAGGTGTATGACTACAACTTTCACTGTCCTGTTCTCTGCTCTGGAGGCAATTCACACTGCTCTCTGTAATTACAGAGCCCAGCTTTTCAAGATGGGGGTAACTAAACTCCCTTAATTATTTCATTGCTATGTTAACAGCCATGCACTTCTTGGTCTCTTCTATACTTTGCCTTTAACACAGGACATTAAAATGTCATTGAGTCCTCACACTTAGTGTATGGATGCTCAGGTGTAGCCTGGTGTCCTGTGCTACATAGACAGGCAGCTGGAATGACCCAGCATCTCTCTGCTCTGATGTCTATAGACTGATTAAATATTTTCATGTTAATCAAATCCAGAAAGTGTAACAGTACCTAGAAAAATTAAATACTTCAGTTACTGTCACCCATAAGAATAGAACAGACTGGCTATAGGGGAAAGTACTACATTTTAAGAGAAGAACTGAAACATAAAATAGGTCCAGCATGAACCTGTAGAATTACTTCTGGGCCAGTACTACTGAAAACTATTAAGCTGAACTAAACTACGAACTGAAAATATTAATCTAGAGGTTTTATTTCAATAACATATGATGTACATTAAGAAATACTAGATCACTAGTATCATTTAATGACAGATTAGCACAAATGAAAACCTGTCCAAGATAGGAGCCCTATGCAACAAAAGCATCACAAGCCTAGGATGACACTGCACAAAGTTTTTATAAATCTGAGCTACTTTCCTGCCTCTGGGATGTACAAGTTTATCTCTACAGAAAGCCATAAATTGAAAAAAAATCCCCAGGGAATCTGAAAGCTCACAATTTATGATGCTGTTACACAAATGCTTTGGAGACCAAGTGAAAGAAAACAGTGTAAAATATGAAATCACACATCTGCTATTAAACTGATTTATTAGCGAGGATGGTTGTACTACCATCATCATTAACCAAGGGAGAATCACATTTCAAGGGAATGGGACAAAATAAAACAACAGAAAAGGCAGGTCTCTGTCAACTTCAATAGAGGGGAAAAAAATATTCATGAAAAGATACAGTTTCTGTGCCCGATTGTTTTTCACACACAGGAAGGAAAGAGTCACCTGAGCTGTGTCAATTAAGAGAGTAATTGCAGTTAACTTGTGGTAACTGGGATTCTTTACATACTGGGATTTAGGTTGAAAACATAAAACACATCCAGAAACAAATTAAGATTAGAGATACTTACATGTTTTCAGAATTGTTAAAATAATAAACAAATGGTTGCTATCTATAGCAAAACTAAAAGCAACCACAGTAGGAAATCATAAAGTCCATACTGAAATGTAGTGTAAACTTTTTGTAGGTGTACATCTTTGCTGTCCTATGCATGGTAAAACTGGGTTTTATCTTGGCATTTAGTTGATAAACCACTTGTTAATGACCTTCTTGAAATAAGTACATATGCACATACACAGTCTAGCAGAAACTACAGTCATTATTCCACCATGAGTGTATTCTGTCATTTGGAAAGCCTGAGGCTTTTTACTTAGCCACTTAAACCCATAACCTGCTGCCTTCTGTTTGGGAACAGCATCCTCACAGACCACATCCAATTAGAAGACCATATAGATCTTGATATTCCTACAAGGCAGGAACATACGTTATTTGAGAAGTCTAATCAGTCCTTTGATATTGCCATACATTATGTGACCCTGAATGACACAAACTTCAACAATTAACATTTCAGGTAGCTAGAAGTTCACACAGGACCTAAGAGCTGCTTTAAGAATTTTAGGCAGGTTTTGATTAATTTGCAGGCCAAAAATCAGGTCAGAGACTTCTTTACTAACTGCTACATGCATAGAAGTCCAACAGCAGGGACAAGACACACTGAGAGGCAGCAATCTAGCTTTCTGCCATCCAGCAAGTCATTACTAAGAAAGAGACATCAATCCCAACTTTATATCTCAGACTTGAGGGGCTAAAAATCTGACAACTAGGGGCAATCTTTTGTGTGGGTTTGTCTATATTCTTGTGAAATAACTGTTCAGAGGGTCTAAATGAATTTTATTACCTTGCTGTTTGTGTTGCTGTTGAAGATCTTGCAAAGCTTCAGCCCAATTCCCATTTCTTGCACAGATGTGAAGCAGTTTCACAGCTAACTGGCATTAATGAATGTTAAGGCACACTTCAATAAACCTGACATGCAAAGGACTCCACTTACCTCCATGAGGAAAAAACTGTGCATAGATCTGTTTGAATGTTTCTTCATTAACAACCCCACTAGGACATTCCTGTCGGAAAAAGGAAAAAAGAAAATGAAGGGAAAAGCCCAGCTCTGCAAAGGTTCATTTGCAAACCTCTACAAGCCTGAAGAGCGCAATTAACCAAATCCCACTCACTGTTCACACACTGAGCTGCAGGCATAGGCTGGGCAGCCGAAGGAATCCAAATAATTCACACTGCAGTTTCATCTTAAGCAACTCAGAGACTTGGTTCACCATTAATAACACTTCTAACAGTATTTTCAGCAGTGTTTAGTGACTGTTTTATAGGACAACATAGATAGGTAGCTTGTGCTTTTTGTCGTACAAAGCATTCATCTAATAATTACAGATAACGTTAGTGCCAGCTAACACTTCCCTGTCTGATGCCTCCACATATATGAATTCATTCATCCCCAGCAGCAGGCTGTAGTCACAGCTCCAGCTCCACAGAGGCTGATGGTACAGATTATACTAGTAAGTCCTTACAAATAAGCATTAGTACAAGGCTGAAAAATGTCAGATCCTTTTTAACCTGTTTATCTGCTCAGCCTTCTGTAAACTTCTGAGAAGTCAGGCTGTGCCCATGCCAACTGGCTAACCTGGCAACATGTGGGGTTACTTTATGTTTAACTTCTGGTACTGGAATGTTAGGCATTTCATTTCACTTTTGGCTGCTTGAAAAAAGAGCAAACATTTAGGATGAGGGCAGCAGGTTTTCTTCCATGAACTTCTTGACATACTAACTAGTCCCACTGGGCAACATGCAGGAAGGGAACAGGGCATTCCTGACCTGGAGGGCTCTCACTTGCTCTGTTACAGCCAAACAAACTGTTATGGTATTGAAGTAGGATGTGATCCGTGGGAGTGTTTGCAGAGTCTGGGCAGCACCCATGAAAAGGGACAATTCAAGTGAAACTCCAGAGGAACTTTAGGCTGACAGCGGTGCTTTACCATCCCCCACCAGCTCAGTGCTATTAGAACACACATTCATGTATCACAGAGAGCCTCAGACATCACTATCTGCAAGTTTTCAATGATATACAATCTTTCCTCATTGATGACACTTCCTCACAGATTTACCCATCAACCAATTTTGCAAACTAAGGCAGAGCAAAAGAATAAAGTAACTACAGCATTGAACCTTTTTCACAGAGAGCAGGATTAGAGATAAAGGAAAGTCATCTTTCTGCCACATTCAGAAATACCAGCTGGAAGAGACAGCTTGGCTCTGTCCCGTGCTGCAGGCATTTGACCCCATCCACAGCAATTCCAATTCCTCAGGCCCAGTTGAGGCAGTGTGTCACAGAAAAAAGAGGGAGCAAGAGCAGTGCTCCTCCTGGCAGGACATGCTGAAGGATTGTCTGCTAGTTTTCAGGCAGAGTATCAGATTTTCCTCCATGTCCACATGACACCTTCTACATTAAAGGTGTCATGTGGACATGAGGAAGCTTACAGGTTAACAGAAACGAGTTTGAAAGAGCAGAGAGCTGCAAAGCCTTTACATCCAAGCATACTGCTACATACTACCACATTACACTAGCTGGGTTATGCCTGATACAACACATGATGCTGTTGGGGTGCAAACTCAGCTATAGTTCTGTGCTTGGCCTGTACTCCATTAAAGAGCAGACTTGGGAGTGTGTGTCACAGCCCTAGGTAGGTTTGCAAAGCAGAGCAGACATCAATATTGCTACTGTTACTCACTCACTACTGACAGCCTGGAGCTTCCACAGATACATACACTCCCATCACTCTGCAGATCCACGGCTGACAAATGCTTGTTCTGATAGCTTTACAGGTTATTGAATATAAGGTGAATAAACTTAGGAAGGATGAGAAAATCCCTTTGAATTGGTGACACAAAAAGCTGAAGGAAGATTCAAGTCTATGACTTATTTATTGATGAGTTCTTTAGATACCTTTTTTTTTTTTTAGATACAAGAAATTCTTCCACCATCAAAAGCCTATAAAGGAAAAAGCATTTTTTCAAGGCTCAGACTTTGCAGCATCACCTGCTGCTGGTGTGCATACACTAACCCTGGTAAAGGACAGAATCAACAAGAGAAATCACTTTATCTTGTGCAAGTTACAGGAGTAGAGCAAGAAGGGGTACTTCAGATGACAGTGAGGCAGTTCCTTAATCACATCCCTGATTGCTATTGGAAAGAGAGCGATTAGATCTGGGTTCCTTCCTACAGTGAAAAATATATCCTGCTGTCTTCTACTCACTATTCAGCTAGAAAACCTTCAAAGATTTGGGAGACATCCGAGATAAATAAAAGAGAACCTGTTGCTTGACAAGCCTTGAAATGATCTTACTCCATCTCTGCATGTCCTGACAACTGTCATTCTACTGATTACATTAAAGTGTCCCAATTAAAACTCAAACCTGGCACTGTGCTCTTGACCTTGCCAGGGCCATCAGTCTCAGTGTCCAAGGCTTGTTCCACAGCAAGGGGGTAAAAACAGTACAACTATCAAATCAGAAGAGGGAATACGGAATGATGATACGTTTAAACTCCAGACNCCAATTAAAACTCAAACCTGGCACTGTGCTCTTGACCTTGCCAGGGCCATCAGTCTCAGTGTCCAAGGCTTGTTCCACAGCAAGGGGGTAAAAACAGTACAACTATCTAAAGACTTGCAGGATCAGATCTTGATGTTTCATTTACAGACAAAACTAACCAAGCTTTCTAAGTCTGTACAGCAGAATTCTTGGTTAGATGATTATCCTCCAAAGCCTTCACAGCTCCAAATAAAACAGCCATTGCTTGGTTCCTTTGTTGTGAGGAAAGTGGTTACTTTTTCATCTAAATAAGCCAACAATCTTTACAAGAAGATTAATTAATAGAAGGCAACAGCTATCACAAAGGTATTTTCCCAAAGTTCACATTTCTTAAAGCTTGTAATTTAATGTACCTTAAATAAAGAATCTGGTGTTTATTGATGGCATCTTTTAATCATAAATCACAGCAAGTACCTGATCAACAGCCATTCTTGGGTAGAAATCTCCTCCTGGGTCACTGGAATGCTGCTGCTCCAAGACCCAGTCTGGGCTTTTGCAGAACTTAAAAGCATTTGACCAAATAGTCATTCATTTAAGAACTGAGCCTAGCACAGGACTTAAGCCTTTAATGCACGATGCTATTGGCCAAAACCACCAGGGGAAGATGTTTCTTTCTCTGATCTTGATAACTACAACTATTGTATTCTCTAAGAACCATTACTTTACATGCTTAAAGACAGTTTATAAGTGCGGTGACTGAGTATAATCTTCCATGCTGCATTAATAGCCTGTGCCTACCAAAAGCCCCAGCACACCACTAGTAACCCTGAGAAAGAAGTTTCATTGTGTGAAGGGCAGACTGCTGCTGCTGTACATGCTCTCCTTGCAGATGCAAGGTCTCTTGTAGCAGTTTTAGCCATTGTACCTGATTAAATTTGCTGAATTTCCACATGATTCTTATTGCTTCTGATGCTCCATCTGGAAGCCAAATGAAAGTTTGCATCAAACCTCCGGGAGTGCTGGGGAGGGGCAGTGCTGACAATGATCAGCCTGTTTAGCTCTCTATAACTGGATTGCTTTCAGACACATATGCTAGTACCAATTCATTTGCACTTAATTGATCACAATTTTGTTTTTCTAAGAGTCAAATAATGCTCAAGAGGCCTCATTAGTGCTACAGTATTACTCAATTCAGCTGACTGAAAAGAAAGCTCTCTTGTGAAAAGGAGCAGGTAAACTTAGTGTCAATATAAGTTCCACTGAAGATAATGAAGCTCTACTCACTCCAGAAAAAATTCTTCACCATGATATTCATAAGGCTTTCCCTCATGGAAGGGTAGATTTCAGGTAAACACCTCTCATTTCTTTCACCTATGAATTCTTTTAACGTGTCTAACAAGAACAGTGAACATTGTTCTTGTCTTGTTGTCAAGCATGGAAACAAGCCCTTGTTTTCCCAAGGCTGACTATCAGGCATTGGTACTGACAGCATGAGGCATCCATTTGAATCCATGCTCTCAGACTTCTTTTAATATACTAAACCACAAAGGAGCTGAACCCACCTAAAAAAAAAAAAAAAAATCTACAAAAAACAAACAAAAAGAAAACCAAATCAAAGTTGCACTTGCTGTTCTTTCTCCTCCTGGAATCAGAGATTCCCTTCATTGACTGCTTTCCAAGATGTGCAATGTGGACAAGTAAGGGGATCAGCAAAAAAACTGAAGTAAGGCTAAACTTAGGGGCTGCCCATCAGACTGTTGTCAGTTAACTTGGCCAGAACATGAAAAGGAATCCTTAAGGGTCACATTTAGCTAAACTAGAGGTATTAAATTAGCTGGTTACAGACAAACTCTAACATGTTCTCCTTCAGGATCCACAATCCAGATTTGCAGTCTAAGCATTCACACATCCCACATATTTTGTTGCTCTGTGTTCTCCCAGTTGGGTGATATTTTGGGATTATTCAAGCATTAGAACATTTTTACCTTGCTCATACTGCTTGCTTCAGTCTCCAAAAACCTGATTTGTTACAGATCTCATAACCTTCATTACAAACTTGCTAAAATACTCACACCAAAGTAGAGTAAGATCTTCTGCAATAGCCCCTTGGTTATTTGGATGCCTGTTTTCTCATCTGGTATTAAAACATCATAGCTTGCAGCTAACAACTATTTCTCCTAACAGCGCAGAGCTCCTCAAATGAATGAAAAAAAATCCCCAATGCTTTTAAATCCATGTACTAGATTCCAAAGAATATAAGTCATTAGAAACATGGTCTAAATGGAAGGTATTAAATAACTGAGCTCAAGCCCTTGTCATCATTGGTCAATTCATTAGTCATCAACTTACCAATTTTAATCTTAAAAGTAGTTTCTCATTCTCCTCCCTCCCACTCCATGACTGTTCCCCGAACTTAATTCCTCTAGAGAGTGGAAACTTCTATTTCTAGCCTATACCTATTCATGGCTATTCTGTTCCTGTGCCAACGTTGCCTTTTAGGTCAAACAATTCTCTCTCCTAATGAATTTATAGAGAGGAGGTATCACATTTTATTTTGTTAAGATAAACCAAAGTAAGATCCATCAGAGGTTCTGCTTGTTACCTTGCTTTTACAAAACCACAGCCATAGAAATCAGATCAAGTGCCTTATGTTAATCTGGCTCCAGTCTGACAGCAGCTAACTCCAAGGTACACAATAGGCTGTTCTGCATTAACTTCCAATGTGCAACTTGAGGGCAGAAATAACTGCTAAGGTAAAAGGGAATTTTTGGCCCTGGCATCAAGGCATGTTAGAAGACAGTACCTTTTCACAAGCAGAAAAGGAAGTTAAAGGGAAAAAGAGAGGGGCTATTTGGCCAGGCAGCAAGGACACTGGTCTGGTTAGCGTGCTCTGCTTCTCTAGAGGAGCAAAGGATCAGAATTTAGTGGAAGCCTCCATCAGTCTGGGGCAGAAACAGCAGATCTGATCAGTGACACACTGGGAAGACATTGGGAAGGTTTGGAGGGAAAAGGGAAATGGATTTTAGAAACAAAGTAAAAATCCATCAGGAAAAAAAGGTACTGAGAATGACCCTGGTCAGTCAGGCCACTAGCCCAGAGGCTACCATAGGCTGTGGTGAACTACCTCTGGTCAAACACCATCCATGTTCATGAACATTGAATCCTTTGCTGCTGGGGCTGCAACTGGGCTGGACTCACTCCTCACTCCCTCTGTGGCCACCAAATGCCTCTGTGATTATCCAGGTGTTGCCTCATGATTAAACAGGACCTGTGCAATCATCAAGAGCAAGCAGTAAGCACAAGCCAGGGAGAGGAAAACGACTGTATTCCCAGTGGGATTGTGAATCTCCAGATGGCACTGTAACACCATCCCAAAAAGCAGACGGTGTGGTACAACAGCACATGTGCAACCAGCTGAGGCAATTTGCCTGCTGTGCATAATTACTCATCCCTTTGAAACCATGATTTGCAGGCTACAAATACTAAAGCTGCCCTTTCCTTTCAATTTATACTTTAGATATTAAAACTTCATATATATTATTGTACATAGCAGCTGGAGAAAAACAGACTTTGTCCTAACAACCTGATAGAAAACATCATCTTGCCAGCACTGCCAATTAATAGCAAGAGCTTCAGTGAGGTCTTAGGAAAGAGTTTATGTCACAAGTTTAATGCCTTGTTTATCATTCATGCCCTGGGATGTAATGCCTCTCTACTGCAAAGCCATAGCAAAACTGGTCAGGGCAAGGGGTAAATGTCCTGTTTGAGTGCACTGCAAGGCTGCCTCTGGTTTGCATTGTAGCTGCTGGCACAGCCAGCTCCTCCTCTCAGCATGGAGCACTGCTCTGCCAAGCAGGATTCCCACCACACACAGCAATACAGAATCCATTTCAGAGATCTTAGCAAAACACAGCAGTTAAGAACTCTCTGAGTTCAGTCTCTCGCTGTAGGCAGTCATGTCACATTACACTGTACTTTAACCTGTCAAGCTCTGTCTCAAAAGCCATATAATTTCTTGCTGATTGCCCAAAGCATGAAGAGATTGCAGAATATCAGTCTTCAGTGGTTACAACACTTCCCACATGAAATGGCCTCCTTCATGTAGCAAATCTGTACAAATACAACACATGCACCAAGCAGAACCATGTAAAGCTGAGCTGTGCCTTGGCCTGCGTAGGTGAGTGGTCAAATAAAGGATGAAAGCATCAGGCTCCTCTCCTTGCAGAAGTATACACTGGAGCTGTGATTCAATCAATTTTGAACAATCTGTCCAAAAGAAAGGTCCTTCTCAATGTCCAGCAGGTTTCCCCGTGTTTAAGGTAGCTCAGCTTTCTTTTGATAAGTTTTTACCCCATAGACTTGACTTACCAAGAAATTTCAGCATTTCACAGTGGCGGGAGCTGTCCTGCAAGACAACTTAAAAGCCACAGTGTGTTTATTGAGCTAGCTTGATCCTGGTGTATTAATCATCATAAAAACATCAGCTGGCATGAACCACCCATGTGACTAAATCCAGACCCTCAGGCAACCAAGTAATGAGTAGTCATTCTTCAAGGTCCATCAAACATCTGCTCCATGTAGCCTCAAAGTTCCCTGTTTATCTTTACTATGATGAGTCCCAAAGAGGCAGCAGCAAGTGACCTACAAGCTGAGGCTCATGGAGCTGGAGACCTCCTGCTGCCAGGGAGAACGTGGCTGGAATGGTGGTTCATAAAGACAAGCATAGTGCTGCTCTGTGCCCACAGCCACACCAAAAGCATGTTTCCTGATTTCACCTACATCTGTAGCCTCTCTTTGGTCTCCTCAGTCTTGATTTCTACCTGGCTTGTGCCATACCAGCCTTACTCCTTACTTACCCAGGGCCTTAGAGTCCTCTGTGTGCTCTAATCACATCCTATTACAAGGATTTCTCCAGCTAGAGAAAGGATAAAATAAGCATCCTGGGCAGCTAATCACAATCAAACAGTACCACTGATATATTAACATAAGGAACTGACAGCAAGGATCAAATAAGTAACCACAAAAGCATTTTCAGGTTATTTTGAAGTACTGGCAGAGGTGGGGAAATGGCAGTGTACTTACCAACATTTGGGGAACAAATTTAATGGGATATTGTATGCTGAATATTCACCCAAACTCAGTTATAGGCAGATGACAGTGTCGTAAATATTACATGAAGAGGCAGATTGTGTTCAATTTGCTGTGGTAGGGCAGATCTAACACAAAGCTACTAATGTTTAGCAAGGGAATGATACAAAATGCAGCGGAGCAGTTGAGGCTGGAAGGAACACACTGGACTGTGCTCATTGCAGCGTTGTTCTTACATTTTTAAATCCTCTGTAAAGCACTTGAAGTTCTCTTTTAGTGAAATTGGTCTGTGCTTCAAGCTGTTCCAGTCCTTCGGGTCTATGGCACACAGTAGTCATTTCTAATTCATCTTCAATTTTATCTGAAAGAAGACAGGAAAATGTTTATTTTGGTTGTTATTTTGGCTCTGTTCATAGGATCACAGGATAGACTGGCTTTCAAGAGCAATAGTGAAAACAGAACCCATCAACAGAACGATCTGTGTGACTGTTTTCAGTCTCTTGAAAGCAAAATAAAAGCTGCATGAGTAAAGCAATAGCTCCCATTTCTCACTGGGCTGCCAATTAGATCTCCATTCACAAAGCTGAAACTGGTGGCAAGGACAGAAGGGCAGGAGCAGTTATGCTGCTCTAAAAGGCAACACCAGCTATTTCTTATCTAAATACTGAAACAAATATAAGTAAGAGAACAGACATGCTTAAGCATCTTAGAGAACGACAATATACTAGGATAAACAGTGAGGGAAACTCTTCTGTGTGCCAAAAAAAAGCTTGCTGAAGAGACATTAAAGTTGCCTTTGGTCCTAGGAGAAATTCAAATGATGTCCACAGTTGCTGAATCTGCAATGGATCCAGCTTGCATTTGCACAGACTTTTTGGGGGAACAGATAAGAAAGGAAAAACACTTAATGTGCATTTTATACAAGAGAATGTTCTCCCACAAGGAATACAATTACTCCAGACTTATCACAGCCTGTATTATGGTAGTCTCACTTCTTTTCTGATGCACGTTTTTACCTGTCAAGCCCATTTCCCCAGCAGTGCAGGTAATGTCCAATTATACACAGCTGCTCAGCACATGTCAGTTTGAGATTCTCTACATTTCCACAACCAGAGTCAAGTTTTAGCTGACGTGAAAATCCCATCTACATCGAAAATCTTCCTGTCATAAAAGCCAACATTGCCTTATCAAAAGCACACGGTTTGTGCCCTGTAAAAGTACTTTAGGTTATTTAAGTATAATATAGTAAGTTCTTGATGAAAAACAGGGATTCCACAAGAAGCATGCAAGGAAATGGAGTCACTCTGAATAAAGACATCAATTCAGAGTTGACTGTCTCAATGAAAGAAAAGACCAGATCAAACCCTCTATTTTCATAAGTTAATTAGTTCTGCAAATATGAATACTACTAAGGGAGGACACATATCAGTGAGTGATAATGGTTAAGTTAAAATTGGCTCATTGTTTCAGTATTCAGGAACCTGTCTAAAAACACAAACCTAAAAACTGTGCTTGCAAATCAAAGTAGTAAAGGTGAGACACTAAAATGGCCTGGGACAGAAAGAGAGTATCACAACCACTTCTGATGCAGAAAAAATTTACTGAAGACTGGCAAGTGGCCAGAAGAGGTGTGAAAGAGACACCTTCTAGAAACCACCGCTGCTGTTAGAAGAATGGAAAAAGAGATATGCTACAGGAAAATGAAGAGGTAATGAGAAATAAGAGGGGAAAAGCCATTTACTTTGAAAGAGAACACATACCACTAAATGAAAGAATGCAGAAGTGGCTGGAGAGAGAGAAATAAGGGGAGAGGAGTTAAATAAAATGAAGGAAGGGGAATAAGTGGTTGAAAAAAAGGAGAAGAAATCCACTTAGAAGGGAGTCAGGTTAGAGGGACTCATCACTGATGTGTACATTGTATAGGAAATATCTTTCTCGTTACCTTTAGTTTAACATAAGCAACCTAAACCTCTTTCCAAAAGGCACATAACCTCAGTCTCCCCTCTACTGCCTTTCCCTAGTATCAGTTTACACAGGACCTTAACAGTCATTTTGTCTTTCTGAAGGAAGCCATGTAGTTTGTGCTGTGTGATATATAAGCAAGTTAGGCGCTGAGCCCTTCTCTGCTCTGTAACCAGTTAAAGATGACCTATTGAGTCACTCACAAGTACTAAACCACTTCAATCAGTGTAAAACATAAGCGTAAAACACTGACCATCTACTCTTTATAACCTACAACACAATTCAACAGAGAGGGAACATGAAATCAATTTATGCAACCTCATGTGAGTGGTGAGGCTATGAAGGAAGGCAGCCTGCTGGATTACTCCCATACTTGGTTTTTATTTATGCTTCTAGATTGTGGAGATTCACATGGTTTCTCCAGAAGCAGGAAACATCCTAGAAAAGTCACAATATTTGCAACAGCTTTTGGACATGCCCAGTTTTTGGTGGGTATTTTATTTGCCATATACTTCCTGGGCAACCAGATTTCCAAAACACTTGTTGGAATATGTGTTAGGATTCTAAAAAGCAAGAAAAATTCTCATTGATGGAAAATTGGCTCTATAGCTCCATGATAACTTAAAAAAACGTCTGCAGAACTACAGAATCTTTAGAGTTGGAAGG
>WBNH01001166.1:0-16094 GCA_013401255.1 Urocolius indicus
GGATGCCCCAACTTCCTGATATCTAGACTGGGTAAAGTAACAACTAGAAAAATAAACTTCATTTTTCATAGTTATTTTTCTTAGATTCTTTGCAAGTACAAATTGCAATATATCAACTTAATATATGACCATATTTTATTACTGTAACAAAATGTGTACATATGTATACACATATACTTCTAGAAGACCTATGAGATACTGTAGTTACATTAGCATGAGATGAACTTGTGTCAATAGGTGTCAGTACTTATGACAAGTAAGAGGAAGAAAGGGGATACTAGTAATGCATTTACCAGTTTTATTATGTCTGACTGTACTTACATAATAAATCAGCAATCAACTGGCAAAAGGTATGCAGCAAAAATTCTTAGCGGTGAGGCTAGAAAATAATCAGGTCAAGAGGATAGTATATGTGTCAGTTTTATGAAAAATAAAGCTTCCTATGATGTGCTTAATGGCACTAAAAAGAAAATAGTATATGGAGATTAGTAAGGTTTCTGGAACACAGAGGTATGAAAGGGGTTCTGACTACATTAGAAATGTGACTAGAAAGGCCACCTTTGGTAATATTTATTATAGTAGGTAAAGTCCCTGTACTGATGTCAACTGATGCATAAACTTCCTTCCCTTTGAAGTTATAGTTGTGAATACTGCAGTGGCTACTGTTCTGCTAATAGTTCTCATATTCATTTCCAAGAGTCATTATTCCTGTCTAGTTTGCTCAAACGAAAAAAGGGTCAGGTTAAAAAAAGAAAAAGGCTTGAAATGTTGACACAAATAGTTAACTTCTGTATATTTGTAAATACAAACCAGGCATTCTCCTTCTTAAAGCAGACCATCCACTCAGTTCAATGGGTCTCCTGCTTGAATTGAAAAGACGTGTTTTGGTCCAATACCATGTTCTGGTAAGAAACTTTTCCTGTTTGGAGTGTGGAATAGAACTTGTTACACATCAAACTAAGTACATCCAAGGAGTACTTATCTGGAAGGCAACCCTTCTCCTAGAAGTGAAGATGGATTTGTGTCTCTTCATATAAAAATGCCATGCATTTCAAACAAGATAGGAGCTACATACCTAGAATGTGTCTGGAAATTATGTTTATTCTTCTAGGGAAGATAGCAGGTATTTACCAGAACCCCTAAAAGAGTACATGCTTATTTTTGGGTAAGGGAGTACACATAGACTGGCTCCACATCCAGAATTCCTATACCACTGAATGACAAAGGGATTGACTTGAGAAATAGCTGTTACTATACATACATGAACACAAATAACCATCGTAAGCTGTGTTACTGGAGTATAAATTTGTTAACACAAATCTCTAAAAACATAAGATTCTTTAATAGACATTGACCAAGCAGATAACTTATCCAGGCTGATGGATGCAATACGCTAATCACAACCAACATCTCAGAAAGAGATTGACCATTAATTAGAGACTCATCATTAGGAGAAAAGAACTTGACTAAGAGCAATGTTTGAAATCTCAAATAAAGGCTTAGACAGTATTCATATTATTGTTAGGACAGCAGATAGAGGTGCCAGTTGGGGATTTCTGCTTTATTAAGCAAGCTGCTGTACCATATATATGTAAAAAGAAAAAAAAAAAAACAACCCTCTTGGACAAAGGTCATTATGCTACTCTCTGAAAGAATTAAAATTAATCAGTGCCTGTAAGAATTGGCAGTGATACGGGTCAGATTTCCTCTTTGTCCAAACAGAGAACAAAAAGTCAGAAATTTGAATAGGAAACATTTCAAGAAGTGGTTCAAAACCTAAAAATGCTGCTGTTTCTGTGGCAAAAAATGTATGCCTTCTTTCATGTCCCTGTTCTCTGTTTTCACTGATTGCATGAGAGTCGCTAAACGCATGATGCTAATGGATGTTCCTTAGTGTTAAAGACAACTTCTCTCTACCTTTACACATGAATTCCAGTTCCTCCAAGTCCAGACCTGCAAGAGGGAAGCATGGCCACAGCAGAACCCTGAAGTTTTCCTAAAGGTTATTTGAACCCTTATGCAGCCACAAAATCTACAGAGAACCAAGTGTAGGCAGCAATACAGTCTAGCCATGGTGGGATGACAACCTTGCATATTGGTCCATGGTGGCAATTTCTTCCACTTAACAACTATAAGACATGAAATAATTTTACTAGTAGCATATTAAACCCTGAACAGTGCTGACCAGTCCCTTGTAGTATTTCTAACTAATCTAGCAAAAGAGGTCACTGACTTCCGCAGTCTATGTCCCTCTTTTGTGAACAACTACCTTACTCATAGCAGACATATCTGAGCAGGACAACTATCAGTCATCACATTATGCTTATTTATTTACACTGAAAGCATCAGGACTGCTCTCTAGACCACTGAGTGATGCATTGCAGCATCTAGGGAATGGAAGTAAACCCCACTGAACTCTAAGTTGACATCAGATGAGCACCAGAAGAGAGACACTGGGCAGTTAAGACTAATTATTACAACTTCTCCATCTGTACCAGTTGTTACATGCAAGTCATCGATTCATCACCAGACGAATTGCCTAAGTCTCAAATGCTGTTTAGTAGCAAAGTCCCTCTAAGAATCTCCAGTTAAGATAGCTATACCCTGATGAGCGCTGATGTGGAAGTAAGTGTGTAGCTCCTTCCAATTTACTTAAAATGTCCACAGACGTTATTCAAAACCAGTAAAAAATCAGCATAAAAAACATGAATCGTTCATGGAGGACTCATAAATACAGTGTTTGAGAAACTTACAGCTCTTTGAGGGTGAAAAATCAATTCATATGTTATGTTTTATTGTTGTACATCAGTTGCAGTCCAATATTCAATTACTGGAATTGTTGAGGGAACAGAGAGACACAGCAGGAATCCAGAGCTAGATCTCAATGGTGGAAAATCTTTTTGATGCTGTGTGGCATTCTTTAGACAGCAACTTATCTGGTTTCAGTTCATATCACATAGCATTAAAATTGGTACTAAGGTCAGTGATATACTGTAACTACTGAGAATGGTCAGGAAAAGATTTTTGGATACCTATTGGCATAGAAAGGGAGCGCTCACTTTCGTTATATATCTATATCTTGTCTTTAGACCTTATGGGCTAAGACAAAAGTGGCAATATATTGCTCTATACGAGTCTAAAAAAAAAGCAGTCAGATGTCAGAAGGAAAAAAGTAAAGAAATTCAGGAAAGCACAGAACACTTGCACAGAAGAGAATTATAGACTAGAATAGAAATGGTTTGGTATTTACTCTTTTTGTGAATTTAGCAAAAAAAAAAATGAAGTATCCAACAGACCAGAATTTTTAAATGAAATACTGTGATTTTGAAAATGCTGAGTCATATCTCATTCTGCTATATCAAACTGACATTAACCAAAATTTCCATGTATATACTTGGAATAAAAAAGAACTACCAGGATACATAGAAGCCTTAGGCATTTTTTCAACATCAAATAAGATTTTTCTTTCTTTTGGCAAGCTGAAATTGTGGTATCCCATGCACTTAGTTGAGATCTGAATATACTGAAAATCAATACAAAAATACTTTTAGGTAAAAATATCCTTTATTCTGATTTGTAGAATAAAAACAAAAAAACAATGAAAGCCATGCAATACACATGTATATACAAGTATGTCTCAGATTTTACCTCTAAAGTCCTTTGAAAGTGAAAATGGGAAATGATTCAAAAACATTATTTTCCTGCTGTCCTCCTTGCTACTTACAATCCCTTAGTCATCATATCCAGTAAACAAAAATTCAACACTGAACAAAAAGTTCAAGACTGCTCTAACCTGAGCTGTGACAGTGAATCACAGACACTTAAATCATTTGTTGCATCTCAAGTTCCTCTGCTTATGCCATTCCTGAGTTGCTAGAGAAGGGTTACCTCACAAATCAGCTTCTTCTATGGTCATCTTTTACTTCACACTGAATTTTTAAATTTTTCCCTAAACTACTCAAGGTGTCTCAGGACCAAATATGTCTTGCACTCAGAAACATTTTCGTTTCAAAACTGTAATTAGCTGGGAAACATTTCATTTTGCAAACCAAAAAGTATATATTTTCCTCAAAAACATCAAAAAACCGTTGTGTAAAGCTTCAAGATTCAAAGCCTGTTTTAAAGTCACAGGAGAAAATTACCATAGGCTGCAAATAATTTTAAACCTAAAAAGTCTGTTTGTCAAGCTTTGTATATATCACAAACTCCTTGCTCATTGGTGAGCAAAAGTAAATGCTTTTTCAATGTTATTATCACCCATCGAGTTTGCTGCTCATGCTAAAATGTGTTCTTTAGAATATCACAATGACTCTTAATTACTGGGAAAGTAAAAACCAACCCTAGGTAAAAATCTTTGCAGCTTAGCTCCATCTGTTCCCTACCACACGCCTTCTCAATATAAATCTCAACAGCTTCCAACCTAAGGTACTACCATTGAATGTATGGCATTCTAGTCATGACACCTGCTCTCCTCAATAGGTAAAAATAATGACAAAAGTAATTATGATAGGATTTTTGTGCTCTATTCACACTTCTCAGTGATGTTATGGTGTGTAATACTCTAAATATGAAAGCAGCTGCATCTGTGGGAGGCTTAGGCATGTCACCATGCCAGATGTATGAGGGCAATATATTGCTCTATATGAGTCTGAGCTCTATATGTGTTATGGCAAATACTTGACTCTTTATTAACACATAGTACAACAGAGCAACTCCAAGGAGTGAAGATGACTGCTCATGGGAGAGAGAGATGTTGAGTATATGTAAAATAAAAAATTAAAACGTATTACTTCTACAGATGACAGCTACACAATTGTTTGGTACCTTCTACCCTTCATAACCTGTTATGTACTTTTCTCATTTAAATTCTTGTTAGTTTCAACTGTAAAGTTCAATGTGCAAACAAAACATTAAAGCAAATTGATTTCTTTTTTTCTGTAAAATCACTTCAGACAAGAAGGTCTTCCTATCCACATTTTACACAATTTAGTTTTAGCAAACTAAGATTGCAAGGGTTAAGAATCTCAAAATAACATTGATGACAGAAGCAGGAAAAGAACTCTGAATTTAAGCCAGTCTGTTGTGTATGATTACTGAATCACCCTACTTTTCTGAAATCAGAAGCATGTTCGTTCTTCACTCCCTATTCACTCTTCACTATATGGAAATCTTACCTTCATATTGCATGTCAAATAAAATACACTAGGCAACAGAAAACAAACTCTGTACCATTATTCTATATTAAACTTATTAATGAAATCAGTTCCCATGCAAGCAAAGGCATAATAGCACCAAGCCACTGAAAAACTAATGTGCAGTGGGTATAGTGCAAAGCTAAGAGTGCGGAAGAATGGTATGACTTCATTTTCACTCGGAATTACTGATGCAACTGTATGAGGTTCAGTGAGGGGCTCTTGATTTCATGCCATCAGTTGACTGAGACAGAGCTCCAGCTGCTGGTAACATCAGCTCTCAGAATTGCTTTTAAGCTATTTGCAAGGCTACAGGACATCAGCAAATAGGTTTATTTTTGGGTGTAAGAAAAACTCCAAACATTTTCATGCAGGCTTAGAAAATTTTGAAGACAAAGTATTAGAGCAAGACTTTATCTGGAACAAGCTGTCCATTCATTTCAGTAGACCTGCCTCCTCGTATTTAGTTGTCTCCAATTGACCATGTCAGAGAAGTTGGTAATGATTTTATTTGAAAGACAAGCACCTCAAACCTATTTGTGCTTTCATTGACCTTAAAGACAAAATCCATCTCCCTACAACCCTCCCCCGACTCTTCCAAAGCAAGACAGAAAACCAAAATATCCCAGAACACAAAGCCAACTTTTTTTTTTTCTCTGTCACATCAAAATCTGGTAGGAAGTATTGAAATTCCATGCTAGGAAGAACAAGCTTTATTTTTACTAACTTGATAGAAGCTCATCATGCACAAAATATCTTGCAGTACTACTTGCAGAGGCTAAGTCTGATCTTTTCATTACTGTAAGCCAGTATTTACCTTAGTTACACAAACACTGAAGAGATCGAGGCCCTAAAATACATAGAGTTGACTACAGCAAACAAGTTTAGATTCAACACCCTTCTGCTAAATATTCTTTTATTGATTTTCCAACTTCAACTCCAGGACCTTCTCTGACTCCAGCCTCACATGAGGGGCATTATCTGAAGAATTTCTTACAGCTAGGAGTCACTGACCTGTTCTAGAACTGCAAGGCCAGTGAGTACATCTTGATTGCAACTTGCCTGTGCTCTAGAAAGATATTTCATAGTCCAAGGACAAGGATGCTTTGGGACTGGGGAGGAATTTGAGACACCACAGCTATTTGTTCCTGTTGTTAATTACTGGAGGCAGTTAAATATTTTTTTATTAAATGGCAATTTAAAAAATAAAATTACTATTATACATTTAAAACAAAGAGATTAATGAATATTTAATTATTATATGAGTGATTTAAAAGCATCCTTACACTTACGGTAGATTAATATCTGAAACCACTGCAATAATTTTTTATTCATATTGTGTAATATTTATAGCCATGTTCAGTGTATAGCAATAAATACCTTTATGAAAACAAAAGTATCTAGATTATTTTCTTACTATTTAAGAAGGCTTTAAGCTGTTTTCTAGATACACATGCAATTTTAAAAACACAATTCTATCTGGAAACAGAAAAAACCAACCTTGACAGATGAAGATGAATATTTTAATTTCAGGTTTTTCACAAGAAGCTTGTTTTCTCTGTGATGTCTATGTGTAACCTACTAGATACAAAATTAAACAATATCCTGAAATTGGCCCTAAGCCATAAGTTTTCAATATTGAATAAGTGTTATTTTGAAGAGCTTAAACAAAAACAACCACTCTGAAAACCTCATAATGATAAATAAAGCTAAGGTTTCTAGTCCAAAAAAATTATTCCAGCTCCTCTCCTTTCCCAATTCAACTAGTGTAAATGAAAGAAACTCCCAATTTTTAAGCAATTTTGCATGTTTTGTAAAATATGGCCCAGCTTTCAGACAAGAACAACAAAAACACACATTTTCTTTTAATAGATATAAAAATAATGTTATGTGTTACTTGTAGCAAAATGAAATATGTGAGATTAAAGAAACCACACAACTAGTTTACGTTTCCTTCTCTCTTTTCTACAGCTTCAGTATCTGAACCTTCTGCTTCTCCCAGTCCACAGTCAGGGAGAAGCCTCCTTTCAGGTAAATGATCTTGTACGTTAATCAAGGCAACATGAATGTTCTGTAAATCTCCAAGAGGAATCTCTGTACTCTCAGCTCTTGTCATTGCAGTGAACATTCTTTAGTTGTTAGGCTGTCTGATACTACCACAAACTGATTTCCTTGAGAGGCATAATTGCTTCTCTCAGCTTCCCAACAAACATCTGTATCCTCATTCCACAAAATTTAAGTTAAACTTATTATAGCAAAGCCAGAGATGAATCATTCTCTCAGGAGCACCTAGAAACTCAAACTGAAATATTTCAAGACTATCAAGAATTAATTTAATACAGCATCGTTTCTTAAGTTATAATCAACACCCCAAACCTGTTGAAACTACATTATACAACGATAGAAATAATTTTCAGTAGTATTCAAGATACATACCATAGGGAAATAGAGACTTAATGCTTACTTTACATGTGAAATTTCTATTTTTCTTTCATTTACTTTTTCCAATATGCCTCAGCACACACAGATAATTCCTGGCAACATAAATTAAGCTTTTATCCTATATTTCCAGTGCTGCTTAGTCATGTTTGACTGAAAACATATATTCTAGACTAAATGTCAGGCAGCAGTAAATCTGAAATGAGGTCTACATTATAGTAAAACTCTGCATTATAGTAGAAGTGTTGACATAAGTTATTGCATTATTTAAAGCATATAAAAGTTTGCATTGATTTCTGGTTGATTTGAGTTTTTGGAGGGTTTTCTTGTTTGTGGTGGTGTTTTGTCTTTTTTTTACTCAAGTATATGGAAATTCTTACAAATAGTCTATTAGACTGCATAAGTGTCCACATAGCATCCCAATAACATTTGTCCCTTTCAGATTTTTGAACTCAAATAGATACTTCAAGAACACACACAGGACTTTACAATCACATTTACAGAAATTATCTTACTCTGACCCACTTATGGTCACCAGAGTTACAAAGCTGGGAGTCCACGGGAATTGAATAGATCAAAAAAAACAACCACCTTCAAAACCAAGACATTAACTTTACCCAGGAGAGCAGATATAGCCTATCTCCTTTCTTAAATGGTCACGTTCTGGGATAGGATTATTTTTTTTTTCCCCCAGAATCTGGTACAGAGCTATATTTTGGGTTTATGCTGAAAAAAACATTATCCCTGATAACACAGAGATGTTTTAGTTATTGCTGAGCAGTGCTTGCATAGTGTCAAGGCCTTTTCTGCTCCTCTCCCTGACCTGCCACTGACTGGGCTGGGAGTACGCAAGAAGCTGGGAGGGAACATGGCCAGGAGAGCTGACCTAAACTCACTAAAGGGCTATTCCATACCACAGAACATCACACCTAGTATATAAAACAGAGGGGGTTGACTAGGAGGCGTGAATCACTGCTTGGGCACTGGTCAGCAGTTAGTGAATAACTGCATTGTGCCACACTTGTTTTTTTTGTGGTTTGTATTTTTTTGCTTTGTGTTTTTTGGTTTGGTTTATTTCTTCCCCTTTGGGTTTTGTTTCTCCATCTCTTCTCTGCTGTATATCTTCTCATTACAATAATTATATATTCTTCTTGTTGTTATATTTTATTTTATTGTAGTTATTAAACTATACTGATCTCANAACAAAAAAGTGAGAGGATATTTGTTAGAGCCAAGAAACATCAAGAACTTGTAGCCTTTCTACCTACTGCACTATCTACAATTTGGTTTTTTTCTCAATAGCTAGACCTTACACGGACTTCTTCATATTACAACATTCACTATCCCAAACCAAATTAAAAAAGTATAGAAGGTTTCAGTATCTGAAGTGGAAGTCTTTGCCTTAGAATAATACAGATAAGCTTTTTTTTTTTGTAAATAATGTTCTACTTTGAGTAGTAGCAAAAGTACAGCAAATCATAGACATAAACACACATTCTGTATAGAGAACATTTGGATTCTGGTGTTGATGTAAACCATAGCAGAAAACATCTTTATGGCTGAGGGGAAAAGAAAAAAAAAAAAAACCACCTAGAATCTCTGTCAAAACTTTCATAAGAACATCTAGCATCCGAAAGGTGAAGATCTTAACATGACCAACAGCATTGTGTGAAAAAGCCATGCCTCCAACTCACATATATACATATATATATATATATACATATAACTATGAAATAGAGTTCATAACCTATATACACAACCACATAGAATGGATACTACCATGGAGTTTGAAACAAAAACACTCTTACCAATACCTTTTGATAGAAGTAAAAAATTGCCTGATTGAAATTTAGCCAACATTTCTCAATATCATTTCAGAGAATTCAGTTTCCTAATTCTCATACTCAGTCTTAATACACTTACAAGATAATCCTTAACAAAAAAGTATCTTTCCCAAAGACATCTGATATTGACCTAAAAGTCTAGAAGTGCTAAGCTATCCACACACTTCAGCAATCTAATTGCTGTATATCTCTACTGTTGTGAAACCATGCCACACTCCTATTCTGAAACGTCCTCAACTTCTAAACACTGAATCTTGCTTTTTCTTGCTGATACAAAGCTTGCTCTCAAGTACAACCTCTTTGTGTAAGCACTCAGAAGCTTAAACTAGATAGTTCCCAAAATGATTCCCATGAGGCACTGTTTCACATAAAGTTGCTTGTGCAAGATCTTACAATCATATTGCTTATAAAGAATCATGACATCCCACAGGACACACAAGCGCCACTGTTCCATGCATATCTAAATATTCTTCTCTCTTTCCAGCTGCAAATAAGCTTCTGAGAAGCACTATCCAAGGAGTCAACACTGGGCATCATTCCTTCACTGAACGGCTTGTCTTCAAGGACAATTCTACACCGTAAGAATAAACACAGTAGGAGTACACTCATTTCCTTACACTTCCCAGTCAGGAATCTGCAGAATATCTTTGTGTATTTGTTTCGTTTTAGCAAGGATGTACTATCAAATCTGTTTCAGCATTTCTCTGAAATCAGAACATCTGTTATGTACCAAGAGAGATGTTCCAAAAACCTACATAATGCTAGATGTTATTTTTTCTGTTCAGCAGCAAGGCATTTTATATTTATGTGCATCAGGATGCCAGGGAGTTTGTATATACATAACTGAACACCTATCTGTTAAATATTGCCAGTAATCAAATACCATACTTTCAATCCCAGCATACCATATTTGTGAATGTTTTTCCCCACATTTTAAGACACTAATTTTAACACAATTTGTTTGTCACAGTTTCTGGCTACAAACATGTAGTCTGTATTTCAAGACAACTGCTTCTCAACTAAATAAGAAAGTGAAAGATGAAAGAACTCCTTGAAACATTTTTTTCACTGAAACCTCAGGATTCTCATGACCTTCCAATAAATGTTTTCTTTCTGACAAATCTGTCTTGTCTTTGACAGAACTCGTACCATCTTGGGTACAGCTTGGTTGTATAAGTAATTAGAGGAAAAGTATGTGAGAGAAAAGGCACACTTACCCTAACTCTACTTTGAAAATAACAGTTTCCCTTAAGTTTAATCAAGAATAGAGCAGTGTTGCTGTCGCCGGCAACACTACTTGGCAGTCCAGACTGATCTCCCAGCTCACTGATCGCTGAGGGGAATGGATCATTGCACACACGGTATGAATGATGCTCAGTTTCCACTTTATTGTTTATGTTATGCACTTATATCTGCTGGCATAAGCACCTCCTCTCATTCCCTTTCACTTCCTCTTCATCCCTCGCGTTACAGTGCGAGATCTTCTGGACACTTACTACAGGGCAGAAATAAGTACTAGTCATGCCTCCCTTTCTTAAATCTATAGCCTAGTTTCATACATTTAAATAAATGAAAGATCTCTTGCTCTTGTTACTCTCAAAAAATCCACCAGAAGGTGTTGAGGAAGAGTTTTATTGTGCAGATGTGAAGGTTGACTCTAGTAGTCACATCTGCATGGGTGTGCATGCCTCTGGACACTCTCTGCAACCTAGAACCTTGTGTAATTGCTTGTTTGTAAATCTGCAAAACACCTCCTGTTGTGCATGGGTATCCTACTGTACTGTGACTCTGTGTCTGTTCAATGAGCAGCTCAGTGCCCCACAGCTAAACTGAAGAACCTGTGTGAGTGGCACTAGGTGGTAGATTTTGCTGGGACAAGCCAGCAGACACGTCTGACAACTTGGCACCTATGGTCTTCATGTCCCTTTTGACTATAGCTGAAAGCACCTTCCAGCTCAAAAAAAAAAAGGAAACTAACAACAACGCCCTGCCTCACAACCATCCACACTTCTGAAAGCATAGATATTAGAGATTTTAAGATTGTTACATATGACATAGAAGGTCATAAGTAAAAACTGTTGACATTGAGATGAAACTCAACACAGAGGTCACCAACAAAAATCCTTAGAGAAATAATTAAAAGTGGTATCTTCTAAGCTTTGATAACCTTCATTAATTGAAGCTTCCTTTCAACCCTCTAAAAAAATATAATTGAATAAAGTTGCGCTAAACTTCCTCCGCCAACTTCTGTTGGGGAACAGAAGTGTTGCAATCAAAACATTAAACAAATCTTATGAAGTAGAAACAAGACTAACACGTATATCCTGCCCTATTTACCATTTACATTGTGATTAAATGGTTTAGTGATGGACGTGGCACTGTCAGGTTACTGGTTGGAGTCTCTGATCTTAAACTACTTCTCCATCTTGAACCATTCTGTGACTCTGAAATGGTTTAGCTTCCATTACTGTTCTTTGCACTAATGCCTTTTTGGCAGCAAAACTTATTTGATTTCTCATTGCTGTTTTAAACAAAACAAGAATGTTCTTCAAACTACTATAAAATCACTATAAAACTTTGATCAAACAATACTCTATGAGAACACAAAATAAAAGACAAAAATGAGGCAAATTGGCAGAGACATTTCTCTGGTTGGTGTTTGTTTTGATGTTACTATTTCTGATGATCTTTCTGATTTTTTTTTTCTCTTAGATTTTTATTATCTCCTACAAGTTTAGTCAAAAAAACCCCAAACATACTAACATTTTGAAACTTTTCTTTGCCTAAAGAGAAGCTGAATACAGGGTTCATTCATGCTTGCATTTAGTGGACACTTGTACTAGTTACCTCAATTGGTTTATATTCTGCTGTTAAAGTATACAAATAGATGGCATTAGAACTGATCAGATTTGTCTTGATGAAGACTGAAAATTAATCTGCACAATATTTATTTTTCTCTCTCAGCTGGAGACATCAACAGACAGCTTATAACAGTTTCTGAATCCAAAAATGGTTGCCCAATAAGTCCTGTGAAAGTATCACCAGTCACACCCTTTGGGCTGTTCAGTTTAAAACATCCCTAGCTTATGCTGCAAACCAGAAGTGTTTGTTATGGCAATATACACTGGAGGAAGTGAAATGCATCTGAGCCTCTCAAGTCCGCTAATGAAAGCGACCACACACAGCAGCAACAGAAAATCACTAATGCTAGCTGAGAACTTGGTAGTGATGCATTAGAAACCCCATAAGAGAGTATAATTAAAATGTTTTGTAAATATGTAACAACTCAACTTTACTGAGAAGATCTCGTAGTTCAGGTTGAATATCAGTCTTTCAGATGCCACAATGGCTTGAATCAAAATATTGCAGCCCTTAATATTACCAAGCAGAGAGAAGGACCCAGCTCAGAGTACCTGCCTCTGAGCATCCCACATTCACACGGTGGAAGTAAGCACTCCTGGAGAAGAGAAGCCTGGTTCTCACCAAGACACAAGTGCAGAAGGAAAGAATATTCAAAAAGTGAGAAAAAAGCAAAGTGAATGGGATTAAAACTACAGCTAAATTCGAGAGGAAGTGAATCCGTCTAAAAAACTTTTCTGCCTCCTGTCCATCTCTAGGGTGGAAAAGAAATGAAATACAATTGGCTCATGTCTTTCACAGGGGAGAAGTTAATAACTTACAAACAAAAAAAAAATCACCAAAGACAATTTGCAAACATGGTTATTTAGAGCCAAAGATATTAAAAATAACAAAAATGTTTTTATTTGAAAGCTTTCAAATTTCTCCTGATCGAGGAATTTTTCCCCCAGTGGTTGTATTTTGGCTGTGTGTCCCTTACCAGAAGGGATTGGTAAGTGCCCTCCTGTTGCAGAAGCTGGCTGTACACACACACATTCCCAGGAAGGAGACCTGGTAAGAGGCACCAGAAGGAGCTGCAGAACTCCTCACCCCTGCAGGACCCCCAAAGTGGCCAGGCAAATGGAAAAAGGGGAATCCCTTCCCCAGGAAATTCTGTATGGCACCAGCACCTGTTGCAATAACCTAGGATGGCAGCTTACATACCATCTGATCTTCTCCAAAATGAATTTTCTCTGTGCTTACAAAACACCAAAAAAAAACCCCCCAAAAATTCCAACCAAACAAAAAAGAGACAACTGAGATAATTTTCTCACATCTATTTCATCTTTTTAGAATTTCCTCTTTTCCTCTACCCAGTCACCATTTTTAAGTCATCCAGACACAAGCATCACATATGGTGTTTATATTATATGAATCTACACAGGGTGACATCTTCAAAAACCACACACAGACATTTTTTAAATGGTAAAAATGTCACACCTCAGTATCAATATTTTTATGAAACCTATAAATTGCTTAGCCAAATTAATTGGACAGGAGAAACACCTCAAAGAATTTAATGTTTATTGCTTGGGGTCAAAATATTGCACTATTTTTTTTATTTCACTATTCCAGTGCACCATCTGAATCTAACCTGGAACACAGTAATGTCAGAAATCTATGATTATAAATAGTAAAAGAAAAATATTCTAAACAGTACCACCCTGTCTGTAAAGAATTGCTTCCTGTGCAGTATCATCTTTGCAGAATCCTTCTCGAGTGTTCCCTCTCATTGCTTATTTTTTGTGACTATTAAAACCACACTTACAAGAGCTGTCTGCTAGCACAATCTCACAAATGGATGTTATATTGCAGATACATCTAAGAAACAAGTTCAGACAAATCAATAGAAACAGGCAAATTAATCTCAGAAGGAACTTTGTTAGGAGAAACTTTGCTCTGTTTTCTGATATCAATTGGAACAGCTTCCGTCTCATAATGCTAATGCTCTGAACAAGGCTGATACAACAGAGCAGGAATTCAGTTAACTGTGGGTGAGTAACAAGTAAGATTCAGTTTCAGACACTGAAAGCATTTTTAATAGTGTGACTGTGCAAGTGCTTCTGATGGATTTGTGATATCTCCCCAAGAGTTTCAACAATTAGTGGTCTAATCCGTGCCACGCTGGGCAGCACAGCTGCAGCTGCCCAGTGCTGCCTGACAATCCCATGGTTCTGCCCAGAAGATGCCACACTAAGCTCTGCCACAAAGTATTTTCATCTGCTTACTTTAACAGGAGGAAAGTAGCTCTACCAATGAATTTTATAGCCTGATTTGAAATGCTGCCCTGGGAGGAAAAGCTGGAAATTTATATCATTAGAAAAAAAGTCATTAGAAAAGATTTAATAGCAATACTTTACAATAAGCTTATTAAATAGAAGTCTGTGATTGAAGGTGATTGCACAGCTTCTGTTGTCCAAGTAATTAACAATATTGCATGGAAGGACTTGCTTGCAATGCATTTAAGATTTTAAATATTCACAAAGTATTCCCCCTCTTCTTACCTGCCCAGACCTAATCACTTGTTATTGCTATTCTTTATTACTTGTTAAGCACCTTCCCTGTTCTTGGTGCCTGCAGCATCCTTCCTAGCAGACTGAAAACAAAATTCAAGTTTAAGGAACGTAAAAAGATTTTTTTTTTATTCAGGTTATGAGAGATAGAGAGCCTCTCACCTCCCTAATCCTTCATCACAGCTCTTGCTGCTCCATGTCACCAGACAGGGCATCATCTAGATGTGTTCTGACCCTCACACTCCTGGAAGAAACCAAGGGCCACAGTGCACTGGCTTCCCATTAGCAACAGGACAGCTGAGAAGTGGCTCTCCCCTGGCCCTGGGAGGCAACAACTATATTTTCTTCTCCTTGTGAGTATGACCTGGTGGGGGCAGCCTTGTCCGGACAGCTGAACACGGAGTTTGGTAGACAGCTAACCCCAGCTCTCTAAGTGATGGTCATCTCTTATGCATTACAGTCCTATGAATTCAGATTTTCTCTTTCCCACTACTTACCAAGACTTTTAATTGATAAAGTCAATGGATATATTTCTACAGATAAGAGATTTATTCAAAGCTTTCTGACCTCTCAGATATTTCTGAAATTTCAAGTTACTTGGACACTTCTGTCCAAGACTGAAGAATCCTAGACTTAGTTTCCTTAAATAATCAAATAAAAAGTCAACAGGCATCAAAAGATATTTTAGAGTTGAATATCCCACAAAAAGGCTATTAGAACCTTTGGAAAAACATATTTTTATATAATTCAAAGAAAAATATTTTTCAGAAAACATTAATCCATTAATGATCCTTTATTTTCAAAGCTGCTTAGAGCAATGCCAAACAAGCTTTAGTTTTTGCAGGAGAACCCATCAGCCAACCCTGCAGTTACAGGAAACACTGCACTATGTCATAGGCAGTGCTGCTCAAGAGAGTGAAGCCAGGGGCAGAGCCTTTGGTAAAGGAGCTAGTGAAAAACATTCAAGGAGAAGCAAAGAACTGCTTTAGCTTTGGGAAGTGAATATTCTTTTTGCCTTGACTCAGAATTGGAGGAGCTCATTTACAGAATACCATATGTGTTCTTGCACCCATAGATGTAAATTAGAACTAAGATAGTTCAAATAACCTGCCAAGATTAGGTTTTTCTTTGCATTCCTGCAGCTGCTGCTTTTGCTCATTGTTCCACATGAAGCCCTTAATTCTTGAGGCACTAATTGAAGAGGGGGG
>WBNH01001166.1:16281-50011 GCA_013401255.1 Urocolius indicus
GGGGGGGGGAAGTCTGTCAAAAAGCTAATCACCATAAACAGATAAATGTCACATTAAATTAACTAGTACTTAACAAAGTACTCATTCTCTGACAGTCTGTCACACACCACTACAGGATGCACACCTGACTGCAGTCAACTGAAAAATGCAAACCTGAAATTTGCCTTTGACACAAGCAATTCCATAGGATTTTCACTTTTCAGAGCTTCTCAGCACAATGGAATAGGAAAATAGCAACCTAATATTACTTCATCAGAAAAATTAAGCAATCTGCTTTGTCATAATCCAGAAGCAATCTATCTGTTCTGTTCCTCTTTTTGGTCATATATTAACAAAGACATACATACTACAAAAAAAGAAAAAAAGACAGGAAAGACAGACTGTCTCTATCTTCCTTCATACATTTATTTTTCCAGACCTTCCATATTAAGAGCCCTTCAAAGACACTATTTCTTTGTATACCTCTGCTTTGGGCCCTCTTCACAATGCTTGATCCTTTTCCTGCCTCACTTTAAAAGAGCCTCACCTTGGCCTCAAGAAAGGTCCATCTAACCTGTACTACCTTCGCATGTACCAGAGCGTGAACCTTTTTCCTTCCTGATGTCTTCCCTCTACAACCGTTTCCTGAGAAAAAAAAAAGCAAAATAAAGCTGCTACTTACAGTCCTGCCTCTTTGCTTTGTAGCCAGAGGAGATAGCAGACAGCAGTTCTGAGAGGTCATTGGAGAAGATGTGTAAGTCTCACCCACCTCCTGTCTGCCAAATTGCATTTCTGAGACTGTTCTTAGCCCCAGGCATAAAACAAAAGATGTTTCTTGGAGGTATGGAGAATCAGTAGGTTGGCTTAATAAGAGTATAATTTAGTACATTTACCACAGGCCATTTAAAAGTAGTTGCATCAAACACCTGGCCTGTGTAACTGCTATCCTGAGATGTGCTTCTTGCAAATAGATTTTCAAATATCAATACAATTTTCAAATTATCAATGCTTTCTTTTTTAAAAAGACTCAAAAAATCAAACCAGTTTTCAATCTCTCACAAGTTTCTAAAAACAGACACTATCTACACCTAACTGTTTGTGATCTCAGGGTCCTACGAAATGCCCTTGAGCAAACAGTCCCACACAAAAGCATGACATTTTGGCTTGAAATGCCAGAGAACTTGCAGGGTTCTCAATAAAAGCTTCAGTATATAATAATTTTACTATAACAAAGTTTGACAGTCTTAAGAGTTTTCAAGGTGTGTCCTATTTTTATACATTGCATATTTATACATTTTTTTCTGTAGTTTGACAATTAAATCATAATCCAGCTGCCAAAAAAAAAAAAGTTGACATGTTTTTCTGGAAAAGAATTGATCAACACAAAGAAATAAGTACAATTGTCCCTCTGTTCCCTCTGTCATACGCATTCTTCCTGTATCTGCCATATGTACCTCCCCTTTACCATCAGGCCTCTTGTGCATCTTTCAGCGCAGTTCAATAAAATCATCTCTGAACAAAGTGTCATTCTCAGACCAGCCAGCATGAAACAAAGTCTGCAAAGTTCTGCTTCTGTAAGTTGCCATAAGATGCTGCAGGTCTCTAGACATTACAAATATTCTTTTCAACTCATTTATGCCCAAAGACTAGTGAAGCTGTATGGTTTTCATTACCTATACACTTAAAAGGTGTATGTCCCCATATACTTGTCTGGCTCTCATAAGCCCAGCCACATTGAAGCACTTCAACAGCCCATTCAATTTTCCAGCCTTGGCTTCATGTACAATACAGATTCCAGCAATTTGTCCTCTCCTTTTTTCATCAGTGGAACAAATTGCCATGCTACAGTTTATTTGCTTCTCTGTTTGGATAAAACACAGTAGTACACAGCAATCTATTTTTAAAAATAAAGGTCCATTTCTAAGGTGCTGTGTAAATTAGAGTGTAAGCATCCCAATACTTAGAGACAATGTAAAAAAGAGCAGAACAAGAACAGGTGAAACCAAACAACATATTTGGCCAAGTGCTAACCTCAATAGCACTAATGCCAGCAATACAGCAAAAAACATTCAAAAGCAGTTTGCTCTTGCTCAAGTGTCACTTTTCTATTGTGGCAAGGATCAATAAATCTTCCAAATGGCTTGACAGCTGCACAGAACAGATTAGCATGGAAGTTAGTTTCACTTGAAAGACGACTACAGAAGATTAATTCACACTGGGGAGTCCTGTGCACCTTGACATTTCACAACAAGAACCTAAACATAGAATAGAGTACAAAAAAGCACCCTCCTTCAACAGAATATGGGAATTTTGTCAAGTTAAACTTACTTGACCTATAGCTAATGCTGCTTGGCTGAAAGTCTACAGGTGTCTCAGACACATTGCAGCAGCATTTTAATTTGGTAACAGTGATATCACTGCCCAAACTATCTCGATAATTTCCATAGTTCTTTATTATGACATTTGACTAGCAAGAAGTATGCAAGGTGTCTGCCTGGAGTCTCAGAAGTTACAGAATTGAATACTGTTGGCCAGTTTTGAAGTGATCACTGACTTTTTATAGTTTATTTCTTCTCATAAGGGTTTTTGAGAGGTTTTTTTTACCTTTCTTATTTTCATGCCTTTTTAAAAGAAAAATTAAGTATAGATTTTTTTTTTCCGGTTTAGATTTTTTTGCCTGTCCCCAAGCAAAAAAAAAAAAAAGTACAAAACCTTTTGAAGGGCAAATGAGTGTTCAGCTCAAAAAAATAAAAGACATTAAAGGGAAAAAAAATCAAGTCGAAAGATTTTGTTAAACTAGAATCAATCTAGAAGGAAATCTTAAAGTGTTGTTTCAGTGTTTTATCCCTGCTTCAGGTAATAAATTTAGTTAAGCAATGGGGAGACACATAAAAACTTGCAAAGTTGACCTATGTCAATATATCCTGCCTGGAATTGCTAGAATTTCACAGCAGAAAGAATTCTTTCTCCATTTATCATTAAACTGATGATTCTCAGTCATTATGCATTTTGTGGTTCTAACTCAGTAAGAGTAACTCAGTCATTCTCACAGTCAGTGGAGAGAGGATCTAATTCTCTATAAGACAGCCTTCCAGTTTCCAGTTGACTTGTGCTTTCAACTGCCATGTATCACATCCTTCCAGCTACCAAACCAGTCTGAGACATTTAACAAAAATGCCTACTTGAGCTTGGAAGATAAATATGGGCTATTTCCAACATCAAGAAAAAAAAAAAAAAAAGGGGCTACCTCCCCTTTCCAATACAGTAGCACAAAGTTTTCAAACATCTAACTGTTGATTTTGACATCCTGTAAACTTCCTCAGGACTCTTCTGTGTTTCTTTTAGGACTTGACAGGAAGTCTAAATGGGTTCTACATAAAACAGCATATGAACATAAAATGCAGGTATGATCCAAAACAGTGAATTTTGTTGTAACCAAGCCTAGTGCTGTGGTACGTGGTACATTTGATTACTCCCAGCTTCCCTGGGCATAGACTGTACTGTGGAGAAGGAAACAATAACAGTTATGGGTTTTAATCTTTATTGTGGGTTAAATTTGTCACAAAAGATACGCTTTATGTCTTCTTGTGCATTGCCGACATGCAATAGCTTACGGCTTCACAATAGTTGCAGTTACCTGTGATTGCACAATACAAGATGAGGACTGATAGGCAGTCTCCTTCATTACTGTATTCATATGACTACCGGTGTAAACAAGCAAAAGAAATAAATGAATCTGTGTTTTCCAAGTTTTAATTTGTAACATGTGTGGTTAAAGATTAGTTACTATTTGGTTGGGTATGATATTGAAGAACAGATTAATTTTACAGACCCAGAGCTATGTGCATTGACTAAGAACTGCTCTTTCTAATTTCCTCTACCTAACTTGCCCCACAGAGAGCTTGAAAAACAGGATTGTCTCTCAGGCCCATCCAGGAAAAAAGGACCCTGATCAGTCACTTGTTTCCCCTCCCAATCGGATGAGGAAAAGAACTGAAGGCCTTTGGAAACCCCAATGGACAGGGAGGGCTCACTTGCAATTCATGGTGCCAGGCAAAATAGACAAGGCTAGTTGACTTAGAGAAGAAAGCAAAACTCAATTTATTCTACCACCAACTAAACCCATAAAAACTAGAAAACATACTCAACCAAAAGCAACTCAGAATATCACAAACAGTGAGGAGTGCACCAGGGCCCTTTAAGACTCTCTTCCCCCCATCCCTCTCCTCTTTCCAGACTCAGATGCTTGATCCTGGTCTCTTTACCTACTCCTCCCCGATAGGGGAAAGGAATGGGGGTTTCAATTGATCTTTTCCTCATGGCTCCTGCCATTTGTCTCTCCTCAAGGCAGGCAGGCTCCTTGACAGTCCTCCCTGCTCCACTGCCAGGTCCATCATAGGCCAGGCAGCCCTCTCTGAGGTGTTCATTGCAAGGACTGCCATTCCTCTCTGCCCTCATCTGGCACAGGGTCTGCACCACTCACCTGCTCTGGCACAGGCTGGTGGCAACTATTAGCCCTGCCATTGCCCTCCATGAGTTGCAGGGGGCAGCTGCTCTCTCCTTGTGGGCTTCAGAGGCGGGTCTCAGGTCTGGTGCTGCTCCTCTTCCCTTCCTCCTTCTCTGACTGTGCAATCCACGTGGTTGTCTTCATCTTGCCCAATCTTTCTACTTCCTCCTATGCACTACAAATTTCCCTTCTTAAATAGTGAAGGTGGAGGAGCCAGATTGGCTATGCTGGAGATGGGTCCAAACTCAGAGCTGGGGTAACTGCTTACTGGGACCAGCACTGCAGTCCCCCTCCCCCTGTTATCAAGCACAAGTGGCTCCACACAAACTCCTCACAAGTGCCATTTTTAATTGGGAGATGCAATTTTTGCATAAGGAATCACTGCATTGCTAAGTAATCCTCAAATCCTTTTTCTGCTGCCTGAGAACACTTTAGATACACTTCATTAGTTAAGGCTCTTCCCTATACAGGCACATAAAGCACCTTGGATTCTGCTGTCTCTTGAAGCGCTCTCCTCAACTCAGACCTTGCAATGATTGCTACTCCAGCTCTCTGCCTGCAAGCTAAAAATCTTCTTGAGATTCATTACAAAGGTGGACAAAAATTTGAGCCCCCTCCTCTTCCATATCATCATGGTAATGTATACTCTTTTATACTACAAGGGTAGGTAAGCCTTTGATATAAAATTAGTGATGCTCTATTCCATACCTGTCATGTTGCCAAGACATAGTTGTCTATATTCTCTTACTTTGGAAAAAACCTTAACATTTATGCAATTGTTTCATTAATGTAAGCTTTCATATTGTTGAAGCAGTATTCAGCCTTCATGCATCACACTCTTCATAAAATGCAAACATTATTATGTTCTGATTCTTAAGAAATTGATTTTTTTTTTCTTACTGGTGTATACAAACAGCAGATGGAAGTTTAAAGGGACACATTTAGATACAGTGTATATATCAGTGCTTCTTACAATGACTTAATGAACAATTAACATTTTATGGCTTAGGACCATTTTCCAGAATGATTCACTTTTTTCAATTGCTTGTATTTGTAAACAATACTTTAAACATTTAAGTGCCTCACACACATATTCTATTCCTTTGCATCTTCCTGTAGACCATCCATATTCTTTATTTGTTACAGAATTCAGTTAAAGCCATACCTATAGCTAAATAGGCAGTTACCACAGTTCCCTAAATGCATCCTTGTCTGGAAGCTACTTTTCGCTAATTTCAGCTGTGCATACAAATGAGCTGATTATACTCACTTTGACCAAACAGTATTCTGTCTACCATGGAGTTGTGGAGCACATGCTTACATTTTAGCTAAGACATGGTACATACTATGCTTGTTTTTCCAGTCTTGACCTAACAGGGTTACATCCTCCAGCAACACTGTAAGTGATGCAAATGGAGTGTCACAAACCTGGACCCATGATGGGTACTGATCTACTTATAAATGAGTAAAAGTTCTGCCATTTATGTGACATGTCCTGTCCATGATTAGACCTCAGAAGACTTCATGGAGTGCAGGGCTGGCCGCTGCTTAATCTTTTATAACTACTTTTTGGAGACAAGGAAACAAAGCCTAAGAGTATGACAGTCATATATTTTCTAATGCTATGGCCAAGAAATGGATCCTTTTCTAAAAGTATGTATTCCTAATATTTTCCCTATAGTCCAGGACATCTTGAGTCTTATTCTTTCCTTCACAATGGAAAGGTAACTCCAGGGGCTGCAGCAGATGCAGCCAGAGGACAAGGACAGATTCATATCCCTCATATGGAAAACTGATCAAGGATGCACAAACTGTTCAAATAAGAACAGAGGAGAGTATTTGCTGGTATGCAACATCATTCTCAGGCTACTGAGGGGTGGTCACGCTCCTCTGTTTTTCCTGAAGGCATACCACTGCTGAGGTAGCATGTCACAGCTGAAAAGCTTATGGTACTCCTTTTATTTCACTTAGAAATGCTGCAAGCCTAACTGCAAAATACCATCACAGATCCCATACGTCGATCAAGCATATAGTGTTACTGGGCTACTTATAATTGCAACAGCCATGAAAAGGCTAAGAAACTGTGGGAGGGAAGAATAACCATGTGTCTGTACTTTTTAGGTCACACATATGGTGTATTAGCTGTGTTTGGCATATGAACTTTCAGCAGAAGGTTGCTTATTTCACACTTATGTTAAGCACACTTGTTTCTTATGCCTACTAAAGAATTGTTTAAAAATCCTCTTCGTGATTAGGCAGTCAAGTTGAGACATAGGAAACCGGAGAGCTTATATAGAAAACTTTATGTCAGGAGTGTGCTCAGGTTAAACATGGGTCATATACAAGCTAAGTACAAAGACAAAGAACAACTGCAAAGCCATATGTCTCTTTAGAGCCACATGGAAAAACTCCAAACTTGGCAGAAGTCAGCAATGAAAGTCCTATTAGCATCACTGATGCTATAGATGTGTTTGTGCAAGGGCTAAGCTGATGTATATACAGCACCCAACAGGGAATGCCCTACTAGTAGCAGCAAATCCTGGCACCAATTTCCAAGAAGGCAGCACTTAGGCAATTTAATTATCTGGGGTAAGAGAATAGGATAATGTAGATTCTGGGGAAAAAACAAAAAAAAACCCAAAAAAAACCTCAAAACACTCAACACTCCCTCCCCCCCACCCCCCCCTCACCAAAACCACCCACATTGACAGCACAAAACACAGATAACATTAGGTGTAAGATATATTTACTACATTTGTCTTTTTGAAAGCATCCATTTGCAGCCATCTGTAAAGACCAGAGGAAGCCTCAGTGCAACCAGGCAACGCAGAGTTGATGCTGCATTCCAGGGTTAAAAAACACCCCACTGCAACTGGTACTGCTGTGGAAAAGCTTAATGAAGTCATCAGAAGTGACAGAAGGAAATCTAACACAACTAGCCAGCACCTCCACTGTACATTCCCTCTTATTCCACGAGTTGTCTGCCTCCTATGAAAATAAACTATTGCTGTAACTCAAGTCCTTCCATCATAGGAGCAGGGAGGAGAAGGTGGCAGGGTGAGAAGAAGTTCTGTTCCTAGTTACAGGGATTGCTGCAAGGACTTGTGTGGGCAAGAAATCTTATCTAACCCAAGTTTGAACCTTCTTTCACAGTGTGTCCCATCCTTCAGCTTAAAACAGAAGAAGCCAAGACCTTCTCATGCCCCTGATCCTGAAGGAAACACTTAAGGTCAAAATAAATAAGAAATCTTTGCTTCTTTGCTTCCATGACATTCAACTTAAGAGTGGGAACACCTGTCAGCTTGACCTATCTTACCTACATATGACACATCCTCAAAAGCAGGTAGCCAGCTGGCAGGCAACAAGTAGGAAAAGTGAAACAGATTAAGGCAAGAAGAAGAAAAAGAAAGTGTCACAGGCAAAAGGTAGAAAGAGATAAGAAGGAAAAAACCACCCAGAAATGACAGAGATCATAAAGATGTAGAAACTTCTAAAAATCAGACTGCGCAGGTGTTGCAAGAGGCAGATGTACAGTTTCTACAAGAAATGAGAGTTAAATCTTAACAGCCTTTAGATATATTCACTTTAATGTATGAAACAAAACATTTGCAAAGAGATCACTCTCTTTTAACACTGACAATTAATGGTTGTTAATACGGCATATGAAAGCTTCAGAAAACTTGTACCCTCCCCTCATAGAAAATCTTAAAATAAAACTGTCAGATCTGGCAGTGACTTGTGTTCCTAAACTCCCCCACTCACTGTAGCCTCTAATGAAAAAAAAAAACAACAATCACAGAATAGTAGGGGTTGGAAGGCCCCTCTAGAGATCATCCAGTCCAACCCCATGCCAAAGCAGGTCCACCTAGATCAGGTCTCACGGAAGCAAACCCGCATCCAGATAGGCTTTGAAACTACATACAATCCCTGGGCAACCTGGGCCAGGGCTCCCTTAATTTTAGAGTAGTTTTTCCTTAGTTTAAGTAGAACTTTTTGTGTTCTTGTTTTTGCCCATTACTCCTGTTCCTATGACTGGATACAACAGGAAAAAAAAAGTGTTGTCCCATCCTCTTGACATACACCTTTTACTTGTCAGTATTAAAGAGGTGTCCTCTCAGCCTCCTCTTCTCTAGACTAAAAAGCTCCAGGTCATGCAGCCTTCCCTCATAAGGAAGGTGCTCCAGTCCCCTGACCATCTTGATGGCCCTGTGCTGGACTCTCTTCAGAAGTTCTCTGGCACCCTTATGCTGAGGAGCCCAGAATTGGACACAGGACTCCAAATGCGGCCTCACCAGGGCAGAGTAGAAGGGGAATAGAACCTCCATCGACCTGCTGGCCACACTCTTCTTGATGCATTCCAGGATGCCATTGGCCTTCTTGGCCATGAGGGCACATTGCTGGCTCATGTTTAGCTTATTATCAACCAGGACTCCCAGGTCTCTCTCCACAGAGCTGCTCTCCAGTAGGTCAATCCCCACCCTGTACTGGTGCATGGGGTTGTTCCTTCCCAGGTGCAGGACTCTGCACTTGTCCTTGTTGAATCTCATGAGGTTCCTCTCTGCCCAACTCTCAAGCCAGTTGAGATCCCACTGAACGACAGCACAGCCTTCTGGGGAATCAGCCAGTCCTCCCAGTTTGGTGTCAGCAGCCAATTTGCTGTGGGTACATTCTGTTCCATCATCCAGGTTGTTGACAAAGATGTTAAACAGGACTGGCCCCAGAACTCATCCCTGAGGAAGCCCACTGGCCACAGGCCTCCTACTCTATTCTGTGCCATTGATCACTACCCTCTGGGCTCTGTCATTCAGCCAGCTCCGGATTCATCTTGCCGTCCATTCAAAGCCACACTGTTTGAGCTTTCTAATGAGGATGTAATGGGAGATGGTGTCAAAAGGCTTGCTAGAGTCAAGGTAGATGGCATCCACTGCTCTCTCCTTAAATAGACATCCAGTTATGCCCCTCAGAAGGCAATCAGATTGGTAAAGCAGGATTTCATCTTTGTGAATCCATGTTGGCTGCCCTGGTAACCTGTATCTTCACGTGTTTAGAGATGACATCCAGGATGAATTGTTCCATCACCTTTGTTCATTTCACTTCACTGTCATTTAATATGCTCATATGAAGCACAACTCAAAAAAAGAATTTCTTACTCACAGGACTTTCACCCTCTAGAAGAAACAAGCTGTGTAAGAGACAGTATAATTCAATCCCAAGAATAGTACACAAGCATGACTTTGATTGTCATACTTTTCAAAACTGGCACAGAATAGCAGCTGTTGAGACTTTAAATAGTGCATATTCACAGGTTTCAGTAACTTCTCTACAAGGATATGAACGACCCCACTCAAGTTATTAGAGAGACGACTTGCCATTACCCAGCAGCAGCAGCTCTGAGAAGCAGCATGCATCACCATTAAACCGCTTCCAAATATTTTCATGGAAAAAGGAGATCCACAGACAGCCAGAGCAATATGTTTTTATGCTAGCAAACACACACATATTTCTAGTTATTTCTCTCTAATGGCACAAATTACATATAAAAGAACCCACTGGGAGTCTACACATGATCTGTTTCAAGCTTAGGAAACATTAGAAAGAGTATGTCATGCTTCAGTTAAACTGTGCAGCCTGTCAGCTGCTGCTGCTTCACTGGAAAACCTGTGTTGCATTTCAAAAAGAAAAAAAAAAACCTGAAGGGTAGGAGACTAATTTTAAATATACAAACCCATAGATAACAATTACACAGAAAAGCAATCAAAGATGACGTGGGCTAATCCAACAGAAACCTAGGGTGCTCTTTTTATGATGTAGGAAAGGTGCTTCTGCCCACAAACATGCCTGCCTGCCTTCCAGAGCTGAATAATGGAGAGAGTCTGCCATTAAGGCAAAGAAAGATGAAATACCAGGAGACTAGTCACCCACCTTCACAAGCTGTTCAGCACCACTCAGAAGAGTGGTGACAAACTCGTGGAAGGCATTTTGTGCAGTGCTGCATCTCTGGGCTTTCTTGCATAATATTACAGCAAGTTTACAGACCTAATGAGCATCCGATACATAGCACTCTGGGACTAGATCTACCCATAATCATTATCTGTGATACAACAGGGAGATAAATGTAAGCCCCTATCAACAGAATAGAAACTCGTGAAAGCAATAATGTTTCTCAGTTTAAATTTACACGCAATTACATTGACTGTGACAGTAAGAAATGAGTTTTAGAAGCTTTAATATAAGATATTGAAGCCAGAGCCATGTTCTCCCTTAAGTCTTAAGCATATATTTCACTGCAACATCCTAAATCTGATTTGTTTACAAGAACTCTAGACCAGATTATTAGTGTCTTCATTCCATGACTTAAACCGAATTTTAAGCATCGTTTGGTTTACTTCTACTCTCTTACTTTTGTCAAGGAAATCCCCACGTCTCTTAGAACATGGAAATTATGTACTAAAAAGCACAATAATCAATTGCATGAGAACAAATCTAGATATTTTCTTTTATGCTAGAGAAGTTATGTAACACAAGTGTGGTCAATATACTAACCAGAAATGAGAAAATAAGGTTGTTGCCATAAAAAGTAGTAATATTATGTAACCTGTGATGTGAGTTCCACCCCTCTCCTGGCCAATAAGTGAGGCTGTGAATAAAAGACAACAAAAAATGTCTGTAAGACTGGGCTACTAGGACTGAAACACAGATTTGTAGAATCATTTGGGTTGAAGGGACCTTTACAGGTCACCTAGTAGAACCCTTCTGCAATGAGATCAGATTACTAAAAGCCCCATCCAGGCTGACCTTGAATATCTACAGAGATAGGGCATCTACCATCTCCCTAGGCAACATATTCCAGTGTTCTACTGCCCTCACAGTAAACAAACTCCTCCTATACCTAGTTTAAATCTGTCTTCTTTCAGTTTGAAACTATTACCCCTTGTCCTATTGCAACAGGCTCTGCTAAAAAGTTTGTCCATATCTTTCTTATGGGCCCCTTTAGCTACTGGAAGGCTGCAATAAGGTCTCACCAGGGCTTTTTCTTCTCCAAGATAAACAACTTCAACTTTCTCAGCCTTAAAATATCACAGATTTTTTCATGCAGGTGTCTTATAATTGATGCTTCAATAGTCTACATAGCACATGTAGCATACATTTTCAATAAAGTGACATTTATTTATGAGTTTTCAGTACAGAACAGCTGAAAACCAGCAAGATATATTTGGAGGTACAGGAGAACCAATGAGATTTCTCCAATTAGTTAATTTTAAATACAGTCTTAATCAGATGGATTTCTTTCACTTTTCTTGGAAATATTTGGGAGTGGATAGTAGTAGTGACAGGACACAACCTAATAGACCACAAATCTGGTCTAAATGGTCATTCATAAATCCCTGTCACAGTGACTAGTTTTATCAAAGAGATTAATTTTACCTTCATCCCAGCTCATATATATCCGATTTTAACGGATTACTGCAAACAGGAAGTGTTTTTGGCAACTATATTCCATCCAATTTAGTCTTTGCCACTAACAAGTCTCTCATATGTCATAAAGAGAAATCATGTTTAGCTTTAAATAATTAATTGGATACTCAAAATAGCACTTCATATGAAATATTCAGTAGCTGTACAGGGCAACCATGACAAGTGCTGTGTTCAGTCTTACATATTTCACAAACAGAAGCCATGTTTCTCTTTTTTTTCTTTCAGGTTTGTTAGTCAGAAAATCCAGGTTGTTCAATAGCTCCAGAGATACAAAATTCAAGTGAGATTCAGACAACAGATCTGGTATAACTAAATCCATGTAAATTAGAAATAATTAGTCTTTCAACATTTACAGTGATTCATCTTCAAAATATATTTCCTTTATAGTCAAAGTGTACACTGATAAGCACCTTAAAGTCCCATCTAGCATCTGATTGAAGAAATACAAGAACAGGTTCTTCAGTTGTATGGGTTTGCATTTCATCAGTGAAGGATAACCACTAAGGCATTGAACTACACTGAAGTCTCACATTAAATTCCATAGCTCTCTAAACAATGAGCTATAGTTTCACACAATCTAGAACCACTTATTGGGTATTATATTTTCAATCTAAATCCATATATGCAAGGTCTTCTTAAAACAATGTCTGGAGATGCTGGATCAAAACTATGTCATTTATTATTATTTGCATTTTTGGATTTAAAAAAATAAACAACCAGAAGCTAAAATAAGACTCTTTTTCCACTACCACTCCCCACTCTCCTGCCCCCTCCCAACAGCAGAAGTCATAGTAGTCTCTCTCCTGGGCAACTCAGACCCTTTTCTTCTTTGTCCCGAGTCTGAGCTGTATCAGCTGATAGGGCCAGCTTTCTGGAAGCTCTAGGGCAGCTTTGATTTAATCAGTCATGGATAAATCTCATATGTAACAGAAAAGCATAGTCTCTTCCCATCTGCAAAATATTCTACTTGAAATTAGCCTCTCCTTGCTAACTCAGCACTGTAGAGACGTGCTGCAGTGTCTCATGGGTGCTGGTTGCCACAAAGGCCCTTCAGAGCTCTCCGAATCCACCCTCCAGCATTCTCTAATCTGTGTGACAGAAACAGTCTGGCACTAAGAAAGATGAGGAGCCACTAAGCACAAAATCACTTTGCACAAAACACCACTTCCTAATCTGTTCTGAGCACTTGATCTGGTCCATAGACTATCTCTCCTTATCCTTCCATATTTCTTCAGTACTCTATTGGCCTTTGATATTTTAAGTGTACATATACTTCTTACGTATGTGCAAAGTCTGTAATGGGATGTGCACTTCTGAATAATCAATATAAATTCAGTCACCTAAGAAGTGTTCCTGAATATATCCTTCTAATTAAGTACCAGACTGCCTACTGTGACATAGCACTGACAGCATAATCTCTCCATGGCAGCATATGGTGTAATCACAGGTCCCAAAAATACTAAGTGCAGGCAATACCTAAACAGATGCTTAAAAGTGTACTACACGTAACAAGCACGCAAGTGATCCAAAATTAAAAGACTATGCATTCCACAGGTGTGGAACTGTATGTTACTAAAAGATTTAGTATTTCATACAAATCCCTCACTACAAGGAGCATCTGGAGTCATTTATTTGTCTTTCCTAACAAGAGTAAATATTTCTTCACTGTTCAGGAAAAGCAGCACTGTATGAATAATTGATTCTTTTTAAACAATTGGTATAATGTCCAAGTTCATATAATTAAATTTCCCTTTGTCAAGACACCCTACCAGTAAATGACCCCTAAAGTCAAATGACCCCTGACCCCTAAATGGGGATGAGCAAAGAGACATTAATATCAAGACTTAACTGAAATCAGTGGACTACAAAATCCTCCATCACTGGGCCAGAGATACATATTGCCTATAAATCCTCTTCCCTTGCCCACCCCTAATCATGAGTAGATATTATTGTTTGTTAGAATCCACACACAAATTATGTTAAACAAAGGAAAACAGAAATGCTGTCAGCTAAATCCTATCCCAACCACAGTCAGTGGCAAGATTCCCATTGACTTCAAAGGCAGTTGGATTTGGCAGGGGTTAAGTGTTCCAAAAGGCATTCAAACAACAGATGGACGTGCTGCAGTTCAAAAGCACTAGACATGGTTTGTGCCTTACTTAAGTTAAAAATCTTATCCTGGCTTATAAAACTGTGGAAAGACTGTTACTTCTAGAAGCAAGACAGGTCACAGAGTGTCTTGCACAAGCGACCATCTATTTGCCATGAACCTTGTGAAAGTCAGCTTACTAGGACGAAGGAAAATGGTGTGGTCAGAGGATGCCTATTTTTGGCAGCAATCCAGTTGCCTGCAGCACATGCTGGGGGACAGGGATGCATCCCCTTTACCCCATGTTTCAGTTCACTCCGTGAGTTTATGCTCAGTATTTTCCCCACACACTACAAAAAAAGAATAAGATGTGTGCATGTTCACACCAAGTTCTTGATTTGATTTGCCTTAGTTTATCATTTGCTTTCATTTTATGAACTTATAAGACTTATCCTATTCTACAAAAATCAGCTATAAGGATCTATATGTTACTAACGAAAATTTGATGAACAAGCATGCTCATACCAAGTTAAAGCGGAAAATCAGAATCTTAAAAGATAGTAAATACTTCTTACTGCTCTTATCTAATCCTGGCACCTCTTCAATTGATTTCACTTCACTGGCTTTCCTATACACTCTGAAAACATGGTTCATGTTTCCTCATGGTTTCCCTAGTTTCCTCAAAATAGTATTTAGATACAATGATGTCGATTTAAAACTGAAATCTTAGTATATCACCCATTCTGTAGAAAGTAACGTGATGGTATTTCTAAAAAAAGCCACTTTCATCCCAGAGACAGGAAACCCCCTACCAAAGAGGAAGAGTTTTATACTCCTAACAGTGGGTTAAACCACATTCTTTTGAGACAAAAAAAATATATAATGCTGAAGGACCCAGCAAAGATTTGGGAAATACATTTACATTAAACCCAGCCAGCTTGCCACCACCCATGGGCAGACTACCCAGGTGCTGGCCTACACAGGCTACAGGTGTTGAAGCATCTGTGCTGGCTCCAGACAGAGCCAGCTTGGACTCAGTACTGAAATAACTAGACTCATATGGCAAGTTTCCAACTGGCTTGCTTGAGTATTAGCTCAACAAAGTCTCATCTCCATTACACTTTTACTGTGCATTTTTATAATATAACTTGCATTATCTGTATTTGTTTTTCACAGCCATCCAGTGTCATTGTCCTTCTCTACTATGCCTCCTAACACCACAAATAACCAGGAGTATTTTGCATAACTGAAGTGGCATTTGCAAAACAGTGGGGGAGTGGGGTTGAAGAAATCTCTGTAAGTTCTCCATGAAAAAAAAAATACTTAATTCAAATTTAGAGCACCAATAGGTGAGAATAAATATGAATTTCAAGCAGTTTTTTTTTCTCTTATATTCACATCAGCTTTGCTGTACCCTCTTTTCTACAAGTCTATTCTCATATTCCCAATGCATGGAAACCAGTTCAAAGATACTTCAGACTTTCAAAGAATAGCCCAAACTGCTTCAGAGCTAGCATTCAGCATCTTGGCAGAAAAAGTAAACAAAAGGGTCCTTTTGTTCTGGATGCCTCTGACTGAGAAACGACTGAGCGTTACAAATCCCTATTTCACATTCTCTCTGAGCATGCACAGTTTGGAAGCAAAGTGCTCTAAAAAAAAGTTACTAAAGGCTCTTTGGCAAGCTGACAGATTCTATGCAGGTAGCCCTGACAGGAAAACGTTTCACCAGCAATTTGACAATTACTCTTTAGAATGAGGGTTAATGCAAGTTTTTGTTCACAAATAGTTACTCTAGGCATTTTCCTTATGACAGTATATTCCAAAATTTAAACTGAAGATGAATATTGGGAGGTTATTGTGCAATACTTTACCTCCATGGACAGAAAAATTATGTTTTAAGCTGACCGATAAGATTTTTTTAAGGATGCAATAAAAACATTTTTACCATTAAAGTTCATGCTCATGTGCTTAATATTACTTGGATCTAAACTGCCTTTTGGCTCAGAAATTTCACACCTCAGGTGGATCCACTCTGGAAAAAAAACAACCAAAGGCATTACAGTATCTTAAGATGTCCTACAACACTGGTAGATGGTAAAAGACAGTGGTGAGAGTGCTTTTGCATTTCCTGCATATTTCACTGCTGCCCTTACAAAGAAAGTATGATATAAGGCTACGTAGATGAAATTTCCTTGCTTTTGTTCAATAGCAAAATGCACAAAGCCTCACAACACCTATATGAATTCAGATCAAACAAAATTTTACAGAAAAGTCAAATTTAAATATATGGGTTTGAGCATTTAAAAGTTCACTGGTTTTTAGGATGGCTTAAAGCTCAAGACAGATTTTCTAATTTGTAGTGGTTTAGTCCTGGCTGGGTGCCAAGTGCCCACCATGTTGATCTATCACTCCCCCTCCTAAACTGCACTTGGGAGAGAGAAATACAACAAGAGGTTTGACTTGAGATAAGGACAGGGAGATTGCTCAGCAATAAGTGTCACAAGCAAAACAGACTCAGAGAGACGAAGGTTTGATTTATTAAAGGAAAAATAAGAACAGAGAGATGAGAAATAAAATTGAATCTTAAAACATCTTCCCCCAACCCCTCACTCCTCCAGGGCTCTCCTTCCTTCCACTCCAGCAGTGCAAGGGATGGGGAATGGGGGTTGCGGTCAGTTCATTACAGATGGACTTTGCCACTGCTGCTTCTCAGGGGGCGGCCTCCTCACACTTCCCACTGCTACACTGTGGGGTCCCTCCCCACAAGAGACAGTTCCTCACGAACTTCTCCAGCATGGGGCCTCCCATGGGGGCAGCTCCTCACATCCTGCCCCAAGGTGGGTCATCCACCGGCAGAACAGTTCTTCAGGTACCAACTGCTCCAGCCTGAGTCCCTCACAGAATCAAAGTCTAGGCAGCAGACCTGCCCTGGAGTGAGCGCTTCTCTCCCCACAGGTTCCCAAGCCCTGTCAGGAACTTGCTCCAACATTAGCTTCCTTCAGGCATCCACCTGCTCCAGCAGGGGGTCCTCTGCAGGCTGCGAGTGGATCTCTGCTCCCCAGTGACCTCCATGGACTGCAGTGGCACAGCTGCCTCACCATGGGCCACAACACAGGTCACATAGGAATCTTTCTTTCAATGCCTAAGCACCCTCCTCCCCCTCCTTCTCCACTGCCCTTGGTGTCTGAGGAGATATTCTCACATTCTCACTCCCTGTTGCTGCTGCAGTTTAGCAACTGCACAACTTCTTCCCTGTCTCATATACATTATTCACAGAGGCATTATCTCAATCACTAATTGTCCAGGCCTTGATCAGCTGTGGGACCATCTTAGAATTGACTGGCCCTAGCCCTGTCAGCTGCAAGGGAAGCTTCTGGCAGATCTTTGTTTAAAGAAGCCACTCCTGTAGCTCCCCCACTACCAAAAACCTATTCAAGGCAAAACCACTACATAATTCCACCATTATACATGCACTGGAGCAGATGTGCAAATCAAAATCTTTCTCTCAGACAACATAAGCATTTATCAAACAAGACAGCAAATATTAGTTTTGTGTGACAGTTGCATAAGTGGAAGGATAACCCAGCTCAGAATATCCCATCTTCACAGCAGCAGAAGTCTGGAGACAGCCATGGATTCAGACTGGTCATGCAAAAGAAGCATTTCAGCTAATCTTTTGTACTTCAGAAGAAGGAAATAGTCTCATCAGCATGATATAGTTTGTAGATTTAAAAAAAAAATCCAATAAAACAAGCAACTCTAACAGGATTATCCTAGATTTGTTTTTTTTTTGGGCCAGAACCATTAGATCAGTTCAGTCCAAAGTTACAGGTGACACACAAGCCACTCACCAAATATCTCCAGAATTTATTTTGCATCTGGTCAAGAAAAAGCATTATCTTTTCTCTTCCATCTTTTCTCCCAGAAGCTAGAGAACAAACAGTAGAGTATTCCACTTTTTCAACCTACTGTGATGTCATTTTAAAACTAGTCTTGAAATTAGAAAATGGGAAAATCCAGATCTATAAACTCCACAATGCTGTAATTGCATTTTTAATATTCATTCACATAAAGCAAATGAGACTGGAAGGAGATTTACAAAAGCAGAGACATTAGCAGGCAGATATGAAAACTGACTTTATATTGAGAAGGCTAAGTTTGATACTGGAGTTTCTCCAAAGGGACTAAAACAACTTAGAGGCAAAACTGAGCAAACCGATTTCTATCTTTCAATGGTAAGTAGTAAAGCAAAGAAAATAGTAAAGATTAGTCTTTAATGGCTTTATGGAGATACAGTACTTTTCCTGGGTTCACTTCCTATTCTGTCCTCAGTGAATTACTAGTCTTGAAGTGTCCACACATCTACTAATCTTTCACTTGATAAAATCTACATCCCAGACGATCAGTTACACTTGTAATAGAACAAAGTGAGCCATATATTCTATTCAATGCATACTCTATTGAAGTACCAGAATATCATTCAACAAGAACCAGACTTTGCATAATTAAAACTGAATCCGTTTGAGATATTTATGCCCTGACTGCTCATGAAGGAAACTTCTACAGGCCTCATGCAAAAGCCCCAGCTCACACATAGCTAAGTTATTTAAACAATTTAAATAACAAGGATATAACCCTCTTCCTCCCCCCCCCAAAAAAAAGGTAGTCATCAAAGCAATTGGTACTGGAGACACTGTATCTATCTGTAGCTGTAACTGCGTGAAAGGATCCAGCAGTGATTTCTGTCCCCATTAGAGGCAAAGTCTCTTGGAAAAAGCCACTTGGAAAAAAAGTTTCCTGCATTTCCCTCCTTCAAGGAATCTTGTTTGCATATAACAAAACCACTTGATGAACAAAATCATAGAATGACAGAAATGAATGTGCAGCGCAAATGGGGACAAGAAGATTTAATTCAGAAGTACACTGCAGCTGCAAACAAAACCAAAAATGCCATCTCAGCCACTATGGCCATGTTGACACAACTTTTGGGGTTAATCCAATTTCCCCTAATGGTTAGTGTGGGTCAGGAATCCATGAACTTTGCCAAGTGACAGACCAGAACAACGCTAAACACACCCTGCAAGACTGTGAAACAGCAGGTAAAGGTCAGACCAAAATCCTTAGAGTCAAACACTACAGAATTTCTGATTTCATTGACAATGATGTGTTTGTTTCCAAAAAATGTGGTATTTACTTTAGTTCATGATGCTTTCTAGACTTTTCATCCAAATAAAAAAGCAAATATCAAGTCTTGTGCCAAAATTCACGTCTGTTATGGGTGTAAATTCACTTGTTATAGAAATACTATTCAACTAAATTTATAATCTGGATTTCAAAGTAATCCTTAAGTTTTCCTTGAAAATGATTAAACAGTAACTCTAGAAATTCATAACCACAGGAGATGAGATGCAAATAGATGAAGAATTCAAGTCCATATATTTTGTTAATCTATCTGTTAGATAACTGTAGTACGATCCAGTAGCCTATATAAATAACTCTTGATCAAGGTAGTACAAAACAAACATTAAGCTTTGCCATAGACTGAATATTTTAAAAGACTTTTACATTGGGAAAAGGCCATATAAAGGCCTTAAAGAAAAAAGAACATGATCTTACTGGTCAAAGTTGTCAAAAAGCCTTATACTGAGACACAATCAACTCAGATATGTAAACCCCTCAATGCGCACACATACTTTATGCATTCATTGGAAGACACAAGGCTCATTAGTGGCAGTGTTTCAACAGTCAATTTCAAAACACAAATTCGAAGATCATCTGAGAAAAAAAGCCTGCCTTTGTCCTGCAACAGTGGCAATCCTTGTGAAGCACAATTCTTTAAAAATGGGGCAACTATAGTAACATATTGAAGAATGGATCTCTGGCTCTCTCCCTCCTCCCTTCTTCACAATCATCAAATATTGATGAGACTTTTACTGAAATTGCTCAGTTACTGCAATGTTGTTTACTGACTTCTTAAGTTTTATAACATGCTGCTGTGGTAAAACTGTGAGCACAGATTAAATAGCTACCTTAAAAATCCTCCCCCCAACTTCCCTTCTCCTCTTGGAGGAGCACAATTCCACTGGAAGACCACTCCAACTCCATATTTTTAAGATGAACAGCTATAACAGGCTAGAAATTAATGATGCACAGTGCTCCACTTGAAGGGTAGTTATCTTCAAGTATGTCAATCTACAAATTACAAGTGCAGAAAAAATTCAAGAGTAACATGTGAGAGGTTGGAACTAAGACGAAGCAAGAAGACTGCACTGACCATTGTAAGCTTTGCAGCAGGTGGAACATACATACTTCAGGCTAACAACCGATAGAACAAGTGGATCAGAGCAATCCATTATTGTTTTTTTTGTTTCCACNTTTTTTTTTTCCCCCCCCCCCCCCCCCGCCTTGGAGGAAACATATGTGAGAATGAAGACAGGAATGCCTTTTATCATAAATGAAGTCTACCTGCATCTCTATGTAGAATAATAGGGATTGGAAGGGACTTTTAGAGGTCATCTAGTCAAACTTCCCTGCAGAAGCAGGTTCACCTAGATCAGGTCTCATAGGAATGTGTCCAGGCGGGTCTTGAAGACCACAAAGGAAGGAGACTCCACACCCTCCCTGAGCAGCCTGTGCCAGGGCACCCTCACAGTTAAATAGTTTTTGCTTGTGTTTTAATGGAACTTTGTGTTCCAGCTTCTTTCTGTTAACCCTTGTTCTGTCACTAGATACAATACAAAAAAGGGATGCTGCAACTTCCTGACATCCACCATTTAGATAATTGTAAATATGAATGGAGATATCCCTCAAGAGGACTTAGTATGATTTGTGCTTTGTATGCAGAAGGAATTATTTAACACACTTGGGAATTGACTCAGACTAGCATCACGTCCATATTAGTCCTCGGAGAACCAATAGAGACACTTTTAATGGAAAGCATTTCCAAAATAGGAAGGGAAAGAAAGTGGTCAGGAATGGTCAGCATAGATTTACAAAGGGGAAATCATGCTTAACCACACTCATCATCTACAATGAAGTGATCAGCTTGTTGGACTTCTTTAGAACAGCAGATGTTGTTTACTTTGACTTTAGTAGGGCTTTTAACACTGCCTCCTTTAACATCTTCAATCTGAAAAAGTACAAGTTAGATAAGTAAGCAGTAAGGAAGGCCAGAAACTGACTGCACTGTGAAACCCAGAAGGGTATGATTAGTAGCACAAAGTCTAGCTGGAGGCAAATCATTAGTGATGTACTCCAGGGGTTTACACTGGGGCCAATAGTGTTAACATTTTCAAAAATAACCTGGATGACCATACTGAATGTAGTCTCGGCAAGTCTGTATACAAAAGTGGGAATAGTGACTGATACACCAAAGGGATGTGCTGCCATTTAGCAGGCTGGAGAAATGAACAGATAGAAATTTCATTAACTTCAGCAAGGGGAAGAATAGAGCCCTGCATCTGAGGAAGAATAACACCAAACACCAGTACATGCTAGGAACCAAGTGGTTAGATGGCAGCTTTTTAGAGGACAGACTTGGAGTCCCAGTGTCTCACAAGTTGACTATAAGACAGCAGCATACCCTCACATCAAGAGTCCAACAGCACTCTAGCCTGCTTTAAAAGCATTGTCAGCAGGTGCTAGGTAAACTGGTCTAGCTGACCTTGTTTGAGCAGGAGGGTTGGAGCAGACAATCTCAAAAGGTCTGTCCAGCCTCAATTGTTGTATGAGGTTCTGTGTGAGTTGAGCTCTAACTGGGAACAGCATAGGTTTACTAAATTACTTTAAATAATATCATAAGAAAGACCTAGAGTTTCATTAAAGGATTATGGCCAGACAAGAAGATTCTGTGAACATCTTATTAGCCACATTAAACACACCAAAGTTAGAAATAAGTCACAGGAGCTAGCTCCAATGAATGCCACAGTTCAGATCACATTATTTCAGAACTGAGCAATTAATTTGCTTCAAATAAGAGTGACTATTCAGTGTTCAATGACTGAAGCCACAACATCACAAGAGTAGAATCAAGATTGATATACTCATTTCCAAATAATTTATAATCCTTTTCAAATAATTTATTTCTAACAGTAAAATGTTGTGGCATCAGCACTATTTGTATTCTTCATAAACTAATGTGGGGTTGTTTTATATTCTACAAGTATCTGAGCTGCAACTCATAAATACTTTTGTACTAAACACATTATTGTACTTCCCAAAATGATCTGAAACTTCTTTTCTGGAAATTGCAACGGACAACATAATGTTAAGAAACTGATATTTTTTTCCTCTGTTTGAGATGGAAACAGTCTGTTCACCACTGAGAATGTTATTGTGGGGTCATGAAACACCTGACACCACACAGCTGCTAGAGGAGAGGTAAGGAGAACAAGACACATCCCTACTGCGACTTGTAATCCCACTGAACCCTAGCCTAGGCCTTGTGACCAGATCTGAAGGCAGATATCTGGATGTTACTCTAGGTCTAAGCCCTTTCAGAAGGATGAGGAAGGAAAAGGAGGTGGTAAAAGTCAGGCTCTTTCTTTTTTATTCCTATTTGTGTGAGGAGTACACACTTGGTCTTTCAGTGCAGAAACAATAACGTGAATCCTGTTTTCTCTACAACTAATGTTAAAAAATTCCTGTTAAACCCATCTAATTTTTAAAGAAATGATAGTATGTGCAGCTGACAAAACAGACAGCTCTGATCTCTGCAGGTGCAACAGTGCTGCACATCTGACTTGAACAGATACAGCTAATGCCAGGGAGAGAAGAGTCCTTGTAGTGGTATGACTCCAGAGATTCAACAGATAAGGTAAGGTACGAATAAGATCACTCACTTTGTGAAAAATGGCATCAACCTCCACACATCTGGCCTTAAACAATGCATTAGAAAAGGCAAAGAGGTACTGTGGAACTATTCAATTTATTATGAGAACACTGAATTGAGAAATTAAATTCAGGTTAACCTTGTATTCGGTTTCAGCAGCACTCACATTATACCCTTACAAAACAGTAAGAGAACGCGGCTTTAAATCCTCCTGGAATGACTATTATCAGCAAAATAAAAGTTTGCCTTAGTGGATTTCAGTTAGTACCTCGTTTCTGAATTGTAAAGACAAAAGAGAACAGGCAAGTAAGAAAATCTGGGAGAAAACTTTGAGGGCAATGGTTTGTTTTGCCTGTAGGTACCAGAACATTGTAACAAAATATAGTCTATCTGAAGATGCACTATATAAGAAAGTCTTCTGACTTTCAATTTCAAAAAAGCTAGTAGACACTTTCATGTCTACTGGAGTCTTATTTTTAGCAGACTATGATTTTTAGGAACATTTTTACATTAAATGAGAGAAAGATGCATATGTTTGAAGATATAGCACAGCTAAGTTATTCATCCCTAACTGCCTTCAAAATCACATCATACCTGCAGTAGAATTAAGAAAAATAGTGAATTTACATTGAATTTTTTTACTAGAGTTTTGTAATTCACAGAAAGGTCATTCCACTTAAATATCACACACATTGCATTATACAGATTAATGGGCTAAAAATAAATTGCTGCATGTATGTGATAGAGAAAAGATGTACTGTAAGTGCAGATCAGATCTTGCAGTGGAGATTGGTTAAGCTTAGAATTTGTTGTACTCTTATTTAAAACCTAAGTAAATCATAACATACAACCAAGTACAAAACTTAACTGAAACAACATCTGGATTCTACATATCTTCTTGAACTAGCATCTAAATTAGCACTCAAAGATTGTACTGAGTCCAATTATGAAATCACAAAGTTACCCAGTTGTGCATGCATTAATTTAGAGTTGATGTTATTTTACACATTCAAGGCTTAACAGGGAGTAGAATGAAGAAACCACAGAATGTGAGGCCTTTCATACTTTGATGTATTTTATAGTTAAAAGGTTCTTTATTATAAGGGTGAGAACGGTCAGACAGGAACAGCTATTTCATAGTGTTAGAAGATGTAATAGCTATGTGCTAACACTTGTAACATTTATCTCAGAAGATACCTTCTGGCATTATTTCCAGGGTAAGTGAGAAAAGATTACAATTGTTTTTCTACTGACTTCAGAGTGGAGACAGAGAAATGTGAACTGCCTATTGAGGCCCCAAAGTACACTATAAAGCATCTGTTAAAAGCCAAAACCACTCCCACATTCCCCAGTGCGACCTGTCCAATATACTTTGTGAGAATTGTTCTGTTATCTAAGGAACTTTAATGGATCTACTTGTTTCTCCTTATGTCTTTCTCAAAGGTATTTGAGGAAATCCATAGTAAAATTAACAGATGAGAGAAAAACATATTAAATTGCTCACTGAAAGAGCAAAGAATGTGGCAGTGTGCATGCAACTTTACAAGCTGGCAGCAGCTAGGCTCTTCTCAATGATAGGACAAGGGGCAATGGGTATAAACTGGAACACAAGAGGTTCCAAAGAAATACAAGGAAAAATTTCTTCACTATGAGGGTGACAGAGCACTGGAACAGGCTGCCCAGATGGGTTGTTGAATCTCCTCTGGAGACATTCAAAACCTACCTGGACAAGTTCTTGCATGACCTACTCTAGGTGGTCCTGCTCTGGTAGCGGGGCTGGACTAGATGATCTTTCGAGGTCTCTTCTAAACCTTAATATTCTGTGATTAAAGGCTCTAGACTGTCTTTGGACTCAAAGAATAGAAAGTATACTTTTGTCTCACAAAGGTCTCACTTTAGGTTTGCTGAGTAGAACTGGGCCAGTTGTTAATAACTATGGTCCAAGCAATATCAGAATCATGTGGATATCTTTCAGAAACACAAACATTTTTGATAAGCCATTTCATTAAGAATGAGAACAAGTTGCAGTCAGTTCTGAAGTCTCCCCTTAGAACTGTTTTTGTTGATTAACCACATTTACAAGTCCTAATCACAGGTGTGGGCTCCATTGTACTCAGTGCTGCACAAACATGAAACAAAATGATGTCAAAAGGTCAGTAATCTTTTGTAGATGAAACAGCTTTACACTTCCAGTTTGAAAAGCAAAAGGTGGCTCTTGGCACTACATTAGAGAAATGATGTATCAGCACTTGCCTTTGTTCTAGCAAAGCAATGCTACTCTGTTTCTGTAACCTCATAAAAGTGATGTTCCTAAAAAGTAGGTTTTGAAATAAACTGATATAGGACCTGATCATACAACTTAGGGAGACTTTTCATACAACAATATCTATGAACTGAAAATCTCAAGGCCACCATCCCAACCTCGTAGTGATAGAAAAGATTTTTGACTGAACAAACAATATCCTGTGTTAAATGCAGCAGAAGCACAGTACTAATGTTCCCCAGACTGGTACATGTACTTTTGGCAGATAACACTTTATCTTCTATTTTGACAAACAGAACAAACTACAGTTCCTGCAGTGATGGTTACAAAGCTTTCAAAGGAACAAGGACACATTAGAGAATTTGTTTGTGCAGGTATGCTTTTGGCTGAGGTTGGCAAGAATGTGTGCAGGTAGTGAACCTCCAGAAAACACATTTGTACTAACACCAGCATATGCAGCAGCTGAGGATTTTCATGGCTTAGAAGTCCACATAAATGCATTATGCTGAAGCATCCTTCAGAAGTTTGAACTGATTTTTTTAAATTGTCTTAGAAGTTGAAAAATATTTTGAATTTATATGAGCACTCCAGCAATAGTCAGACTACTATATCTTGTGTCACTCAGATCTGGACAAATTCCACAGAAAGATACACAACAGCTGGGAAGTGTAGTCTTGCATTGTAATGGGAAATAGAAGGCTGGAAAATAGTTTGTTCACACATCTAAGAAGATTCTCTTGCATGACTAGTTTTTCCCTGCACTCAGATCATATTTTTATTTCAATCAGGAAAAAAAAAAAAAAAAAAAACCGAGTCAATCAAAATACACCTTACAGTTCAAACAGAATAAAAAAAAAATATTTCAGCTTCAAATGAAAAATGTAAAAAAAAAAATGCTGTTCTTGGGTACTGCAATAGTGCATTTAAGACTGTAAGGAAAAGGACTCCAGAGTTGTACAGAAGTTTTTTATAAATAAAGATCTAGAGCAATTAGTCTGAAGGATTAGATAAATGAAATCAGATTTATACTAATCTAGTAGCAGGGAAGTTCACAACTGTATCCCTAGTGTCCTGGCTCAATACACCATCGTATTTGCCACTTTGATCTCTGCTTCCTCTGTATCCCCTCTCCCACAGCATGACGTATCACAGTCCAGCTATCAACTGAGACAAGAAGCTGGAGCGCTCGGCTTCAGATTTTTTTGTTTTCTCCATCCTTGCCTTTCCTACCATACTAGTCTCATGCTAGCCATGTCAGAAACTTTGCCTATAGCAGCCAGTGAGAGCATCCCTGTAACCCAGCACAGCTAGGAGGTGGCAAGTGCTTACATAGTTTAAAGCTCCCTACTCCAAAGCTCCTCCTACCTTGGGTCGTGCATCAGCTACTGTAGATACCATGTAGAAGAAGCTGAGCAAAGCACTGTGGGAGAACCAAGGCACTGGTGGTGAGAAAGAGATTTGAGAAGAGCAGAGGCAAAAAACCTCAGAAGTATGACTCCATTTCTTCCTCCTCCCTCCCCTCAACCCAATACAGTCTTGAACATCCAAAGCTGATGATTCTCCACCACTATACTCCTTGGGGCCTCACAGCAAAGTGTTGTTTGGGGCACATTAAAGATATGTGGAAGTCCAATAGATCATATGGGTCAATCTTGAAATATGAATGTGAAGCTTTGGTTTGCTACTGCAAAGTCCCATTTTAGAGGTTTTTACGCAAGACGTCCCATACTCTTACAAAAGCAACTAACATGTTGTATTTAAATATTTTACCTCCAAGTATGCACTTACTAGCAAAAATCCTGGGTTTTTATTCCAACAAAATTGAAGATAAAGTTTTTGTGTAGTTACATCACAATTCATAAGCCATCTTTCATATGTCAGTCCTTCAGAAACTTGATAGCATGTATACCTACAGAAGTACATTGAAATAAGCTTAACAGATCTGAGAGCATTCAATTCTCTTTTCCAGATATAAAATACAGACAGCATGTATTTTTAATTGATTTTACATAAATTAGTGGGATTTGTGGTAGTATCAATATAGCAAGAAGCTCAAGTTATTGGTTGCACAGGTGTGGGGAGGAAGCCTCTTTTATCATTCACAAGGAAAAGGTGTTGTCAACCAGGTGGTGGCACAAACTGGTGACTTTAAATGGGAATCAATGAGTAGGATGACCCTCCAACCAGAGCTAGTTTTAAAACACACCCTGTAATTTTACTAATGAACTTCACTTCTCTTCAAGATTAAGTGCTCCAAAAGCCATCAAAAAACTGTTTCAAACGCAGTACTTCAGCTGTGGAAGGGGGATTAAGGTGAATCCCTTGAAAGGAAATGCAGAAGGGAGTCTTCCAAAGGCACATGATGATCCTTAGACTATAACAGCAGATGATACCCAAGAAGAGATGGATAACACTAGCATTATGGTTCATTGAAACTCCAACCCTTGCAATGCTCATGATTACAACAGCTATTATTTCCAAAGGTAAAAGAGTAGCAATGTGGAGTCCCACAGGGATAGGTTATAAATGAATGAAATGTGCTAAACAACTGGTCTTTGTCAACACATAAAGCTTTCCTGATTTGCTAGCAGATACAGTCAAATGAGACAAAACAAGCTCTCATTTGTTGTTGGCTTACAAGTCTTCAGGTAAGCTGGCAAGAGATAGTGAAAAGTGATATGAAATTATAGATAAATATAAGGCAAATGACAGTTAAAATACTGGTATGAGTTGGCAACAGCATCATTAGACCAGTTCTGTTCAGAAGTAGATTCTACACAAAGTCTACAGATTGAGCAGGAACATGGTATTAGATGAACCACAATGCCCTAAAAAGAATTTGTCAGTCATAGAATGGTAGATGTTGGAAGGGACCTTTAGAAATCATCTAGACCAAACCCCCTGCTAAAGCAGGTTCACCTAGATCAAGTCACACAGAAATAAACCCATGTTCGGGTGGGTTTTGAAAACCTCCAGAGAAGAAGACTCTACACCCTCCCTGGGCAGCCTGTGCCAAGGTTCCCCCATCCTCACAGTAAAACAATTTTTCCTTATGTTTAAATGGAACTTTGTGTTACAGCTTCATCCCATTATCCCTTGTCCTGTCACTAGATACGTGGGGGAAAAAAAAGGGATGTCTGAAACTCCTGACATCCACCATTTAGATATTTGTAAATATTAATGAGATTCTCCTCCAGTCTCCTCTTCTCTAGACTAAATAGCCCCAGTTCCCCCATAACAAAGATGGTCCAGTCTCCCTTAGTGGCTCCTGCACTGGACTCTCTCCAGAAGTTCTCTGTCCCTCTGAAACTGAGGATCCCAAAGCTGGACACAGGATTCTAGATAAGGCCTCACCAGAGTAGAGTTGAGGGGGAGCAAAACCTTCCTTAACCTGCTGGTCATATTCTTTTTGATGCATCCCAGGATGCCACTGGTCTTCCTGGCCACAAGGGCACATTGCTGGCTCATGGTTAGTTTATTATCAGCCTGTACTCCCAGGTCTCTCTCTGCAGAGCTGCTCTCCAGCAGGTCAATCCTCAGCCTGTACTGGTGCATGGGGTTGTTCCTCCCCAGATGCAGGACTCTGCACTTGCCCTTGTTGAACATCATGAGATTCCTCTCTGCCCAACTCTCAAGCAGGTCGAGGTCCCACTGAAGGGCAGCATAGTCTGCTGGTGAATCAGCCAATCTTACTACAATAGAAGCAACTGCAAGGATAGAAAAGTAGAGAAAGTTTACAGTGACATCAAAGGGCTCTGGTATCTGTTTCTCAGTGGGAACAGAGACTCTAGATGGTATCCATCAGCCCTATCCACACAAAAGTTCAGTTGTACAGTGAACTCTAGGCATGCCAAGTCAAGCAGCAAGAGTGACTTGTAAGCAAGAATAACTCACTAATTAGAGTTTTAATAAAATAAATTCTGTGTATTCAGAAGCCATCAAGGTGATGCACAATCATCATACCCACAGATGTAAACTAGATCAACAGCATCATCATTTCAGAAAGTGCAACTCTGCCATGAAGATAGAAAAATCAGTATTTTAAAATCTATCAAGTAGCAACACACAAAATGTATACACTTCATTTTCTGCCTTGGCAGACAAACCAACAAACCTATCAGTGGGGCTTTCATTTTCATGGGACAGTACGAGCAAGAAATAACACCTATTCCAAATTTCTTTCAATATCCGCCATGGAATTTTATTTCCTATGCATTTTACATCAATAACATTTCTATTCTTTCTGGATATATGCACAACAGAATGCACTTATCTGTCCTCACAGACCATCAGCTCATTTTCTCCTCTTAACTAGCTCACCTCTACACAGACACTGTCTGCAAATGAAGGAACAGGTTAGCTCTTTCTGCAGCAAAGTGGAAAGTATTTCCCAAGCCTGCACTGCCCTCCAGTCCAGGAGGACTAATATTCACTAGTTTAAGGACAACACACTCTTGAGGAATTCCACTCAGAAGGAGGGCAGCAGGTGGACAGCTGGCTAGACACATTAAGTACAGATACACTCATTAACTCTTATAATCATCATTGACCATCAGTATATACATTGGAGAAGCCACTTTCCAACATTCATGTACTAGGTATGAGTATACTCCTTACAAAGCTTGTGGACAACTAAGGCATTTACAAATAACCTTTTAGAAGTTATTCTGAATAACTGTCATTCAGCAAGCCTTTACAGACATTCTTGTCCGCTTAGAAAGAGAGATTGACTGAGAACATTAAATCAATAGAAGCCAAAGCTGATCCTTGCCTTTAGCACAAGAGTGAAAACTGGCCTTCAAGTGTTTTGAAAACTTTTGTGCTTCCTTCAAAGTCTGAATAGCACTGACCAACTTTGACAATTCTTTATATACTCTAGGTCCTCAACTGTAATACTTGAATATTAACTCATAGACCAGCTAGGAGAAAGTGTTTTTCTACCAAAATCATTAACAAGAACGTTTTACACTCTCTGAAGTCCCCTGTCTGCTTTCCTATTCCTTGGAAGCAGCTAGAGTGTCACTGCCCTGACATCTAACAGCTTTACATATCTAGTTTCAAGTGTCTAGTTTTAATAGTTTTAAGTGTCTAGTTTTGACAACAATGAGCTTCTGCCTTTAAGTCTTGAAGAGAGTTAAAAAAATCCCAGATTTTTCCCGGATGGCATGGAGAATCAGCCCTCTACATCTACTATTGCAGAAATATACAGCAAATAAATTGATTTTGTACACACAGGTCTATAGCAGGCCTTAGCTTTTGTCTTCATCATTTGATATCATACTTCAACATCTGAAAAGCAGTACCATTATATCCTAATGTGTTCTGATTATATACAGAAGTATAAGCTCTCAGATAGTAACAAGAATTATCACTCTAAACCAGAAGCTAATCTTCCAGTCAGAAGAAGCAAGACCATTACAATTAAACACAGAAATTCTCATCAATGCAGGCTTCAACAATTCTCAGAGATTTAGGGTGCGACTACTTTCACTTTAAATTATATACCTAAAATAGGTCAGATTAATCTCATCTATTTCTCCCAAGTGACTGTACAGACAGGCTAAGGTTACTAGTTCAGACACAGATGTACAACACTAAGAAAGATTCATCTTCATCAAGATGCCTACAAGCTACCAATAAGCTTTCCCTTTGTATGTGAGCCCAAAATATATCAAGAAATACTCTTAATTTAGAGAGTATCAGTTCTGCAGAAACTTGTGGAAAAGTCATTTGAAATGCTTAGTCATCATAGCTTTACACATTCTAAAAAACATGAACTACTAAAAGGTGGAGACAACAGGACACTTAATCAAAACAGTAAGATACAACAAACCCCACATTCTCACCCTACTTACCTGAAGAGATACATTTCAGCAGCCCTAGTTTATTAACTCTCACAAAAATAAAATTTCACAACCAACAGAGCAGCAAAACCATTTAAGCCAGAGGACAATACTAGTGGTAAAATAAAATAAAATGGCTTTGAACTGGCCTTAGTAAAAAATTAGAAGGCTTCCAGTTTTCACAGGAGCTCAGCTGTGGAATAACTTGTCTATAACTGGGCATAGAGCCCTGCTAAATTGAAGATGAACTATGAAAGCCTTATCAAAGGGATTTGTATACTACAGCAGCTGTGATGGCAAGAGGAAAGACAGGATGACTCAGGAGGTCCCTTCCAAACCTATACTCCTAATTTAATTTTCTACTAAATAGCAGATGTCACATTGATCAAAGAGCAAATAGCATCAGTGTTCATACAACTCAAGATACAACTGCAAATATCACTCACACCTTACCTGACCCTAAGCCACTAGGGCCAGATAGACTGAGCTGCATTTTTAGTTTTGGGTTTTTTTTTTTTTTTAATTAGCTCAGCTCCCCTCTGATATTGAAGAAAGGATAGAGCTTGCAAACCCTCTTTCTTCATTACCACAGAGAGAACACTATAAAGAGCCACACAACATAAAATAATTAGAATTCACCCCAGCAGCACCCTCATTTATGCACTATATATGTCAAAACTAAATGAGAACACAATTAAACTCCTCTGGTAAAACACTTCCTTTAGGAAACTAGGTATTACCTTACATGTTTATGGTAACTAATCACAAGACATAATCTAGAAAACATATCCTACTTCCACTTGCAAAACAGTCATATCTCACCTGAGAGACCTGGGTTTTCCCCTCCCATCTCCTTCCAGCAGAGCATCACCACAAACGTGAACTCTACTACTAACCAGGAGACACGGGCAGTGTGCCTAAGAACTAGTTGTAATGAGAAGAGAGCTTCCACCTGGGTCAGAGGCCTCCTCCTCTTTAGAAGGGAGTGATCAAATATCAGAATTAATAAAGCAAAATGGTAGCACCTGGGGAGGTGGCACTGACACTCAGAAAGAGAGATCCCTAAAGAAATTGTGTAGGGATGTTTATATACACTGCAGGAATATATATTGAGTAAGAAAAGGCTGTAGTGGTTTTTACCTGGGCCTGGTTTTTGGAAGATGAGTAAACAAAGATCTGCCATAAGCTTCCCCTGTAGCTGATAGGGCTAATGCCAGTCAATTCTAAGATGGACCCTGCAGCTGACCCAGACCTGCCCAAATAGTGATGGAGGTAATGCCTCCGTGAATAATGTGTTTAAAGAGGAGAAGAAGATGCTGTGCATTTGCTGAACTGCAACAGTAAGAAAGAATCAGAATGTGAGAACATCTCCACAGACACCAAGGGCAGCAGAGAAGGATGGGGAGGAGGTGCCCAAGTACTGGAAGAAAGGCTCCCCTGTGACCAGGGGTGCAGCCCATGGTGAGGCAGCTGTGCCCCTGCAGCTGTGGAGGAGCTGGAGGACCCAGTGCTGGAGCAGGTAGATGCCCAAAGAAAGCTGTACCTCTGTGGGAACCCACACTAAGACAAGTTTCTGGCAAGACCTGGAAGCTCATGAGGAGAGAAGAGCCCATGCGAGGGCAGGTTTGCTGTCAGGACTTGTGATGCTGTGAGGCACTCAGGCTGGAGCAGTAAGTACCTGAAGGACTGTTCTCCTGGTGGATGACCCAGGTTGGGGCAGGGTGTGAGGAGACGCCCCTGTGGGAGGCCTCATGCCAGAGCAATGTGTGAAGAACTGTGGCCCTTGGGAATGACCTACATGGAGAAGTTTGCAGAAGACCAACTGCCATGAAAGGGACTGCACACTGTAGCAGTAGGAAGTGTGATCAGGCCTTTTCCTGAGAAGCAGCAGCAAAGTCCATCTGTAATGAACTGACCACAGCTCCCATCCTCCATCCCCTGTGCTGCTGGAGGGGAGGGAAGGAGAGTCCTGGGAAGAGGGAGGGGTAGGGGGAGGTGTTTTAATATTCAGTTTTATTTCTCTGCCCTGTTCTGATTGTTTTTTAATAAATCAAACCTTTTTCACCTCAAGTTGAGTCTGTTTTGACCATGTTACTAGTTGCTGAGTTATCTTCCTGTCCTTAACTCACAAATGTCTCATTATATTTCTCTCTCCTCTGTCCAGTTTGGGAGAGGGAGTGATATTACAACTTGGTGGGCACCTGGCACCTAGCCAGGGCTAAACAACCACAAAAGTGTATTAAAGCAGTTGCAATGACTGCACTAAGGTATGAACTACCATAAGACTTGCATACATACAGAAATCATTTAGAAAAAAATCACAAAATCAAACAAAAATAAAATTCCACAAAAATAGGATGTTCATACAGAAATATTTTACAAAGCACCCAAAACTCAGACCAACTCAGAAACATACCTAATTCTCAAATCCTATTTAGGAGAGGAGTGTCATGCCTCTGCTACTCATTTTGTTGCTCTCTGTTCATTCTTTGTGCTATATTCAGGAGGGAAGAAGCAGGGATTTGAGGCACCTATGGCTGCATGAAACCTGCATGTTAGGGACGTGCATGTATAAGGGCTGGTGGTAACACCTGTGGAAGGTGTCCTGTATGGCCACATGCGGTAAATAGTTTACTGCTGCCTGGTAAGGAAGAGAGGACTGTAATGGGTCCAGGGAAATATGTTTCTTCTCAATGTAGACTGTATTAACATCAAGAGAATCTCATTATGAAGAAAGAACATA
>WBNH01001166.1:50805-158379 GCA_013401255.1 Urocolius indicus
CCCACACTAAGACAAGTTTCTGGCAAGACCTGGAAGCCCATGAGGAGAGAAGAGCCCATGCCAGGGCAGGTTTGCTGTCAGGACTTGTGATGCTGTGAGGGACTCAGGCTGGAGCAGTCAGTACCTGAAGGACTGTTCTCCTGGTGGATGACCCAGGTTGGGGCAGGGTGTGAGGAGACGCCCCTGTGGGAGGCCTCATGCCAGAGCAATGTGTGAAAGAACTGTGGCCCTTGGGAATGACCTACATGGAGAAGTTTGCAGAAGACCAACTGCCATGAAAGGGACTGCACACTGTAGCAGTAGGAAGTGTAACAGGCCTTTTCCTGAGAAGCAGCAGCAAAGTCCATCTGAAATGAACTGACCACAGCTCCCATCCTCCATCCCCTGTGCTGCTGGAGGGGAGGGAAGGAGAGTCCTGGGAAGAGGGAGGGGTAGGGGGAGGTGTTTTAATATTCAGTTTTATTTCTCTGCCCTGTTCTGATTGTTTTTTAATAAATCAAACCTTTTTCACCTCAAGTTGAGTCTGTTTTGACCATGTTACTAGTTGCTGAGTTATCTTCCTGTCCTTAACTCACAAATGTCTCATTATATTTCTCTCTCCTCTGTCCAGTTTGGGAGAGGGAGTGATATTACAACTTGGTGGGCACCTGGCACCTAGCCAGGGCTAAACAACCACAAAAGTGTATTAAAGCAGTTGCAATGACTGCACTAAGGTATGAACTACCATAAGACTTGCATACATACAGAAATCATTTAGAAAAAAATCACAAAATCAAACAAAAAGAAAATTCCACAAAAATAGGATGTTCATACAGAAATATTTTACAAAGCACCCAAAACTCAGACCAACTCAGAAACATACCTAATTCTCAAATCCTATTTAGGAGAGGAGTGTCATGCCTCTGCTACTCATTTTGTTGCTCTCTGTTCATTCTTTGTGCTATATTCAGGAGGGAAGAAGCAGGGATTTGAGGCACCTATGGCTGCATGAAACCTGCATGTTAGGGACGTGCATGTATAAGGGCTGGTGGTAACACCTGTGGAAGGTGTCCTGTATGGCCACATGCGGTAAATAGTTTACTGCTGCCTGGTAAGGAAGAGAGGACTGTAATGGGTCCAGGGAAATATGTTTCTTCTCAATGTAGACTGTATTAACATCAAGAGAATCTCATTATGAAGAAAGAACATATTATAAATATGTTCTAAATGGGAACTTACAGGTATCCTCTTCATAAATGTTCCAGACCCTGGTGACAAGGTATATATTGACTATATAGGTTACATCCGAACAACTAATTTTTCCAAAAATACATTGTTTAAAGTTTTCTGAGATTCTAAAAAGAATCATTACTGCTCTTAGCCAAGCTCTTTCCCACTAATTGCAATACAGCTCCTATTAGCCTCTCCAGTTTCCACAGTGATTTGAAACTTTGATAAGGTTTTCATTTTGTTTCTTCTGTAGACAAAGGCAAAAGCATTTCCTTTTCAACAGCATGACACAGGCTACAGACAGTCTGACGCCAAAGCTTTCTGCAGATCAATATGTTTAATGCATTTGAAGCCAGTAAAGTCTCCCAGGCTAGTCCAGGATTGCCTGAGGAAAAATAAAGCAAAAAAGCTAGAGAGCTGTGTGGATATGGATTTAATATTCAATTTGCTTTCTTAAGGATCTCTCCATTTTAAGAGAAACTCATTTAAGTTGCCTTGGGTTGTAATTTAGAGTATTTCTCTCAAAAAGTTTTGGTGAGTATGGAAAAAAATTAACATGGTAAGTGCAGACATATACTCTCAAACCCAGGTTGGCCAAAAGTATATTTATATGCATAAAGACAAAATAGTGAATAAATCACAAAGATTGTGTGTACAAAAATATTATCAGTTCCATAACATCAATTCTCTTTCTCTCCATCTCCCAGATTTATTTTTTTCACTTGAATATTGCTTCAGCCACTCTGGCTTTACCCACAGGCTTTTCTCATTCACTTGTTACCTCTCATTTTCATTAACCTTCAATCTTTATTGCTCCAAGTCATCTTTTTTGCCATTTGATGAAGCTTTACTCACCCTTAAATACAACAGCCAGAGGAAATCACACAAGTGAGGAAGTCAGTTGTTCTCCTATCAAACCCATCTGAATTGTTTTCTTTCTTCAGAGCTTTGAGGCTCCCTCAGCCTCAAAAAATTCCTCAGGTATTCTCATTCACATTTCCTTCTTTCCTCCTCCTATTCCATAAAACTGTGTGTCAAGAAAAAGGCATAAGCCTCACTAAACCAGCTGCCATAGTTTTCAGTCTCACTTTATACCCATAGAAAACCATGATTATATATTAAGCTACTCTGTAAAACTCTATAGCACTACAGAACAATTGTTACTTTTTTGTCAGTTTTTAAAACTGATAGATAGTGGTACCCCAGGTTCACTCTTTGTCTTGCAAAACAGAAGCATTTTGATTGCTCACAGTTGGAAGAGCAACCTAATAAACTTCAGGTGTATGTACAACCTTGGGCTGCCAGAAACAGTGAATAAAACATCTTCCACTACAGCAGCATAGTATTAACTGTGATGCTCAAATAGTTTTAAATGCAAATATTATTTATTTCATGCTAATATTTCAGCAAGAGCGAATGCAATTATTTCATCAAAATAGATGCAGTGGGAGGTAAGCAAGAAGAGGTAGCTGTTACTGGATTTCAGAAAATAAATTGAGTCTTTCAGTCATTTTTTCTTGCACAGATTAGGTGGTTAAAAAGAGAAACGTTGCCTTTCTGTTACATTAAAAGGCCTGTCTATGAAGTTCTAGACCACTTGTGCTGCTTTTCTGAATGCTAACAGTCCAGGTTAACCTAATAAAATTTGAAAAGTGTTTATACCTTTTTTTATAAAGTTTTTATTGAAAATCTGGAAAGTGACAATCAGGATATATCACGAAATCACTACATCTAACATTGTTTATTTCTCTCTCTGAGGGCATCCCATTCTGTTACAAATCTTCATCGTGGTATGTTATAGTCCTGGCAGAAAGTAGTGTCCCTGCCACAAATTCCAGGACAATCTGACTCCAACAGCTCTTTGGAATGGCACTTGATTCTTTTGTTGCAAATGTATGAGAGGAGCAGCTGAATTATATCCTCTGGCTTCCATACAGAACAGGACAGAATTAAAGGAACAGCTTCGGAGTCTATTTTTTGCGCAATGTTGTCTTGTGTTTGAAATGGTAGAAACCAGCTGCAGCTATTTCACCCTGGGACCAAATCTGCCTTATGCCCTGTCATAGGCATTGGGCAGCAGCCCAGCTCTCTGTAAGTCTCTGCTTATCAAGTCAAATTGCAGATGCGCTGCTTCAGACAGAAGCTTTATGTGATGCCTATCAAAATTCCTAGAGAACGCAGTGATCACTCAAAAAAGCGATAATCTCATCTCAGAAAAACTGTATTTGTGCAATTCTTGAGTCTTCTTGTGGCTTGAGGTTCTCCTGACAGAAAAGTTTAGCCTGGGAGCAAGTAAGCAACAAAAAATTTCATATGCATTCACATCACAGTGCTAACTCTTATCTGCATAAACTTCTCGTTGAAGCAACTCTTCCTAGCTGCTTGCCCCTGCTATTCAGCAACGCATAGCATAACATATGCATTATAGAAAACAAGCACCACTTCCTTTGTGACTATTCCTTATGAGGTACAGAAAGCAGTTTTTGCCCATGCTTTCTGAAGAGACAGCTGAAATGTCACATAACAGCTGTGCACTAAAAAACCAAAAAGATGTACTACAAGATACTAAGAAAGGACCTTTTCTATCTCAATGAGACTTCCGTCTGAGCAGAACAGTTTCTGTTTTGAACTTGCCTTCTGAGGGATCTTGACTATAATTTTTGTATCTACACTACAGGCCTCAATATTTGCAGATGTCTCTAGAAGTGTCTGATCTGTCTCTTAAATATAGTATATGCAACAGCACATCAGACAGAAAAAATAGTCTGCCTGAAAACTTGGGCTTTTTTATATGCTGGTAGCATGGATAAAAACTCCTCTATAGTGCATCGGCATTTGGACCAGAGGCCAAGTTTCTCTCTGCTGTATATTGTCTCTGCTGTTTACTTCAAATAACCCATGCCATTTCATTCCAGCAAAGAGTTTGCCCCAAGGGTCTTGCTAAAACTTTTGAACACAAACACTGAAAGGGCAATAATCCTCAAGCTCAAGTGAATTAACATGCTAGGTATGAATTATCACACTATGTTTTTATGGCTCAGAAGAAGCAGAAGCTGTTCAGTTTACTGTGAAAAGAAGGCATTTGTCTGATAAATTGAAAAAAAAACCAAAACAAAACCAAAACAAACAACCAGAGCACTGTCAAAATAAGCATGGGTAAGACAGTTCCAAAATAGAAATTATTCACTCCTCTGAAGCACACGCAAGGCTAAATTTTATGAATTGTAGGACCAATACTCTTCTGGAAGCTTCTCATGAGGAAGGCAAATGATGCATGCTTTCAGGAAGAACTCTGACTCATGCAAGGAAGACGACTGAAATCACTTTGACCATTCAGCTTGCTGACAGGTGACCTGCATCTGTGCTTCCCAGTGCAAGACGACAAACTTCAACTATCCTAAAGGGTAATTGATACTACAATTCTTTTTGTACTCACAAATTGAGTTATATAAAGGGACTTTCAACAATACCAAGAGATGAGTAAGAGGTTACAAGACAACTGTATTGTTGCATATATTTAAAGATTGTTATGGAGAGGTAATGACCAACTGTTAATTGAGTTGGTCAGATCTGAAGAAAGCCGTTAGGAAATTTTCAGGGACCCTCGATTCAAATGAAAACTGTGATGGCAAGTAAAATGTCAGACTGACAAAAGTCTGATGATCAAGCAGAGTAACAGGAACTTCTTGTGCTAATTACTAAATCTTAAACTAGCTATTATCTCTTAAAGAAAAATCACAAGTTTCATGTGAACAAGTCCTTCCCTAAAACAAACATACATTTGCTCAAAAACGAGCAATATCATCTTCAAAAAATATTAAGAATGGCAATACTGGAGTTGTGATTTCTTACAACTTTCTGGAACATCATCTTCTTATTGTTTACCTATCTTAGAACACTGTTCCAGAGGAAAAAGAACCCACTTCCCAACAACAAACCCAAACAACAACAACAACAAAACAACAAAAAGAAATAATAACTGAAAAGTACTAGGGTAATAAAAAAATTATCAAAAAAATATACAAAAAATAACAAAACAACGTTCCTGTTCTAAATGGCCATTTCTGAAGGAAAATCACTTTTATAGTCTTTTATTCTGCTACAGTTCTGCAAAGATCTCTTCCCAGTTTCTACTATAATTGTTGCAAAGGATTAAAACAAAATGGTCCCAATATTTTCAGTGAGACAAAGATGAAACACAATAACATTATACAATAGTACAGAGAATGTAAATGACAATACCTTCTACAAGCGTATTTAAACTGTATGAAACAGTGTCTGTGAATTGTGAATAAGTGCATTTAAAACCCATATTTAGGTTAAATCAGTGAAGACAAGACATTTTTTTTTTCTGCTCAGATAAACAGCTCTAGGTGAAATTAACATGGGTGTGAATCCAAACTCTCAACTAGAAATAAAATCCAAGTTGTTTCATCCTGCAATACTCTGAAAAAAGCAGCAGATCTTGTGTGAAATGACTCTAATAGGATAATCTTGTTACCATATGTAGCTAGGAGATAAATCTTATTTCTTTAAGTGACTTCTTGGTCAAGAGGAAGTTTGGACCACATAGAAATTTACATGTCTGAAAATAAAGACTGGCACCAGAAAATGTTTGTTCAGTGGCTGGTGAAGCTCATTTCTCTATCTTTGAAGTTCCACAAACAACTCCACCTCAGCAACTAGGTGGTCATCACGCATTTGGGAGCTCCTGTGATGCTCAAACCACACATAAATCCCCAAATCTCAGATCTGATCAGTGTATAACCAACAGGTGTAGAGAGATTGGCACTCCTTGGAAAATACCTGTTTTCTAGGTTGCACCTGGAAGAGGTAGTATCCTATATTGCACAAGTGTGCGCCTGGAGCACACTGGAGTGTGAGTAATCTTGTTTCCATGTTCACACCAGAACCCGGTTCACACCAATTACAGAAGAACTACAAGCTAGTATGGAAAATAGGGGTGGGAAGTGGTCCACTGGTCTCAGTGCAGACCTACCAGAGCAAAGTTGCAAATTTCATGCAGTTGGCAGAAAGCCTGCTGAGAGAACAGCATAACCCCTTGGATAAGCAACTTGAGGAAGAGAAGAACACTCAGTTTCATACAAGCAAATAGATCCCACATATCTGTCAGGATGCAATGACAACCACAAAGCCTGATGAGCCCTTTTAAAAAGCCATGCTACGGGCACCTACCTCCAGTGAAGAGCTCAAGCTCAGCAGCCTGTAGACACAGGGCTCTGGTCAGGCATTGCTATGGGCTATTTCAAGGCTGTGCTGTGTTTGCAGGTTTCCACCCAGTTCTGGCATGCACTACAGATATTGTGTGTCCCAGTCCTATGTCTTTCTGAGACTAGCTACTAAAGACACCTGTTTCAGCCCTAAAAATGTCATCAGAGAGGCATGGAGTCTACATCCTGCCCTTTGTTCTTACATGTAAAGCATTGCTTGCTCAACATTGTAAACATGATTCTCCCACCAACTGCAATGAAAAGTGTATTGCATCTATGTTTTCCCTTTCCCGTGTACCTTGCAATTAAGGACAAAAATGTTGTCCTTGTGATAAATTTCCTTACCATAACACAGAAACTAACAATGATGAAGGAAAGAAAAAAAGAAGAAAAAAGAAGAAAAAGCAGCTCATTATTTAGACAAAATAATAGAAACCATAAATCACTGGAATGACAGAATTGAATGTGAAACCCTTAATTATACATTTAATCATTTACCAACTTCTTGTTTTGCCCATAGTAATGTTCATGAAGCTTCAATAAGATTTGAGTTTGAAGATGGTTTTATTTTACATGTCAGTTGCACAAGACATACACATAGAAATGTTTTTAAGAATAAAAATAATATTTTTAAAGTTCAACTATGTTGACACCTTTATTGACATCTTGTTCTCAGTCATACTGGCCCTCACTTAACGGCATCACTGTGTCAATGCATATCAAGTCCATCTCCATTGCATAGATACTATATAAAATAAAATAGAATTAGGGGGAAATAAGTGGTGGTTCAGAAAGTACACTACTGTACTAAAACACCAGAGTGTAATTACATCATTGAAGAAGATTCTGTGTTGTTTATAAAGTATGGACAAATCTGTGCCTACAGGCTGTATCTGCTCCACTGCCTTTTCCACAAGCAGGCAAGAAGCATCTGCTAGAGTAGAAAAGTGATTTCTCAGCCCCTGAGCAGCTTTTTTTCATGTATTCCAGAGTCCAGCAACAGAGAGGAATGTGGTTGATGCTGTTGTCATCGGGTACAGACTCAGCAATGGAATATTTTGATTTCTGTAAAAATTTTGTTCACCAATGGAATCTTTTGGCACGCTCAGAATGGTACTAACTGCAAACAAAAAAAATCAAACCAAAAGCAAAAATATGATAACTCTCCTTCCTCTAACTGGAGAATAAGGAAAAGTCCAGACAGCCCTCTTTTTACACAGATCCCCTCAAAGAACTTGCAGGAGGAAAAAGCAGGTTTTCATGATGTAACATTGCTTGTAGGCCAAGAAAAGCAGTCTGATATTGTACTAAACACATAATCTAGTAGCAATTGTAAAGGCACTATTATTCTGCCATATATTGCATTGCATATCAGAGAGCTGTTGGCAGGAAAGTACTTGTCCTCTGGAGTACCCTTCATTTTGTCATATCATGTTGCAGGCTCTGTCAAATTGGCTTAAGATTCTTAGCTGGGGTGGGCTGTCAAATAGCTAAAACTATAATTCTGCTGCTCTATATCTGGGTTGTATCTGGGTGTCTACCATGCCTGGGTTGCAGAGAAGATGGTTTTTCTCTACTCATTCACTGCTCATGCTTTTTTGCCCCAGCACAAAAGACAAAAGCAGACAGGGCCTAGTCAATATTTATGGTAGAGAAATTGGCAGGAGCAAATACGATGGAGAAGCATACACTCAGAGTTTCAGCCATCCCAAGGGAGGAGGACAACATTTTTATTATGTCTTTGATAAAGACATAATAAGATGGAAGACTCCAAGGTGATCTTCAGGTTTTGTTTCAGATTTCTGCCATATTAGTAATCTGTTTCTATTTTGATAATCTTTTTTAGAAAAATAAGCCAACCTCTGTACATGAGACTCTTGAATCTGTTAGACTGGCTTATTGGTACTTGATAGACCTCCAGGCTCACTGCTATGCACTGGAGGAAATGCTCCAGACTGCTCCAGTCTCTGCCTCTATCATTTTCCAGAAAAGGCAAACCCAGAAAGAAAAAAGGATAGTATAGGTTGGTTCTGATTATCACATAAGTTTACTATACATTTGCTTCTCAGCTTTGCAAGCAAGAGAAAATTGCCTGGGTAAAGAAGCAGGATCATTGGTTGTGTACCTGACAACGCAAGACTGAGACACCAAGACATTTACTCACCCTGCCAGTCAGATGATCTGTAGATATTAGGAGTTTTTCTCTCTCTCCTTTCTCTAGTCCACTCATGCATCAGGTTCCTCAGAGATATGGGATAACCAAGTGAATTTATGTATCTTGGTCTGGGTGTAATACGGTTTCCTGTGACAGAGAGGATATAGAAACCAAATGCAGGATATGAAGGCATTGAAATAATCATTTCTGATCACACTATGATACCGCCTACCTTCACCAGTAGCTAATATGGAAGAATAAAAACACCAATAAATGGTTTCCAAATAAACAGCCTAGGAGGATTATTGTTTAGTGAATGCCAGAATCTTTTATCCCGCCCTATTCAGTCGTAAAGAAATGACATGTGTGAGGAGAGTTTCCAGAGTTTTACTCAATAGTACCTCATATCAATCAATTCTAATTGTTAATTGAGCACATTTCAAGTAAGTTTTTATTTCCTTAGTGTTAAATGCATTTATTGTTAAAGTTTCTATCCCACTCTTCAGAGAACCAGAGTAGTGACCATGATCCTTTTTCAAATATTAATTCAATCCCATCATTCTACAATATTCTCTTTCCTGTGCCTTCTCTAAACAAACTTTTCAAATTGCTTTTCACTTAAGAATGTCTTCCTTAAAGGGTATTCATTGGTTTTATATGTTTTTAAATACTGATACACTTTTTCCCTTTATGGATAAACTAGTCAGACCTAAATTTATTTCAGAATGGAGACCAAGCATTTCTATTTCTTTCTTTTCCGCCCTGTACCACCAAGTGAGCTGTGGGAGACCAGTTCAACATCAAACATGATAGTAATCTATGGCACTTTTCTACTCCATTTCCGTCAGAAAATCAGTGGTAGAGAAGCAGAAGAGGAGAATGCGGAACACACAAGTGAATCACATAATCTACGACCACTGGGCTGCCATGGGTCAAGTGGAGAAAAGCAAAAATGCAAACTCTTGAAATATACTGTACTTAAAAACATTATTAAAAGAAGAAATGGACAAATGTCTAGCTTTGAAGATTTCAGACCTCTTTTGGATATTTTTTCTGATTTGTCAACTGGATAGCCAAGAAACTACATTAATTCATAGAATGGCAGAATCACAGAATTGTAGGGATTGGAAGAAATCTTTAAGAGATCATCCAGTCCAGCCTCCCTGCTGAAGCAGTTTCACCTAGGTCAAGTCAAAAAGGAATGCTTTCAGGAGGGTTTTGAAAACCTCCAGAGAAGGAGACTCCACACCCAACCTGGGCAGCCTGTGCCAGGGCTGCCTCACCCTCACAGTAAAATAATTTATCCTTATGTTTAAATTGAACTTCCTGTGTTCCAGCTTCTTTCCATCACCCCTTGTCCTTTCATTAGAGTCAATAGAAAAGAAAGTGATATCCCAACCTCCTGACATCCACCATTTAGATATTTGTAAATATTAATGAGTTCCCCCCATGGTCTTCTCTTATCTAGATTAAACAGTTCCCACAGCCTTTCCTCATCAGGAAGATGCTCCAGTCCCCTGATCATCTTGGTGGCCCTGGGCTGGACTCTCTCCCAAAGTTCCCTGTCCTTTTTGAACCGGGGAGCCCAGAACTGGACACAACACTCCAGCTGAGGCCTCACCAGGGCAGAGTGGAGGGGAAGCAGAACCTCCCTCAACCTGCTGGTCACATTCTTGATGCATGACAGGATGCCATTGATCTTCTTGGCCATGAGGGCACATTGCTGGCTCATGGTTAGTTTGTTGTCAACCAGGACTCAAGTGTCTCCCTTCAAAGCTGCTCTCCCACCTCCAGCTAGTACTTGTGCATGGGGTTGTTCTTCCTGAGGTGCAGGACTCTGCATTTGTCCTTGTTGAACCTCATGAGGTTCCTCTCTCCCCAACTCAAAAAGGAAAACAACTAATAATAAGTAATTATGGTAATTGCCTCACAAAGCTGTAAATACAAAAAAAATTCACTAGGGGTAACTTTGGAGGTGTAATTGAAACTTTTCTTCATAGATATCATGGGTATCAAAATCTATCACCTCACTTTAGATCAATTATGAAGCTACTATAAATAAATTCTCCTACATGGCACCTTGTCATTGATGCCCACTTCAGTGTAATCAGCACTGCAGACACAGGAAGTTCTTAAAATAAACAGCAGTATTCTCTAAAACCTACACTTAAAAAGGATTCAGGAGTTCTATGCCTTTATTTTAACATGGTCATTGTAATTACTCATTGATCAAATTATTATATTCATGTTTAGATAAACACAACTACTATATCAAAATACAGGGAAACTGACAACAGAATTTCATTGTTTACCTTTCTCTTTACCACTAAGCACTAAAAGTCATTTTGCTGAATTGTTTCTTAATTATAAAAATATGATAATTTCCAAGCAGCAGTGTTAGCATTTACTGTTCTTTGAACTAGTCCAATATCTTCTATGACAATTATAAATACATCAATCTACTTTTCTTGGACAAAAGTAAACAAAACAACTAGAAAATATAGTTCATATTCTACTGAAGCTGTTAGAGAACTTGTGGTGACTGTTTCAAAGTTTGGGCTAAAACATGAAAATAAAAAGTCCAGAAAATACTTGGCAACTTAATAAAAAAAATTATCTCTAGTAAATTTACTCACACAGAAATGAAAAATTATGATAAAAAAGAGAATCTTGTGGAAATACAATGTTTTTATGTCATTCTGATTACACTACTTGTATCCTGCCTTTTTTCCTTTTACTGAATTAAAGCAAACCAATAAAAGATCAACTGATAATGAAGTTTTCATAAAATTCTTCACTAATCTGAGTAAGCTCCAAGTCTAGATGCTAGGACTGATAGCACAGCTTGGTAGGCAGTTTTCCCTGTGCCACATACTGGCAGATCACAAGTGACACTACAATAAGTGGGAATAGTTAGAACACAGAGTACAGCCTTCACAAAATTACTTATAGCAGCCTTTCATTTCATCTGATGTTTCCCTGGGAAGAAAGCTTCCACTGTACCATGGGATGGCACCAGAGTGTAGGCACTATTATTTTTTCCAGATATATCCTCCATCTGATTCTCCCTCTTTACCTCTTTCTGTTTACCAAAGAAAAAAAGAATTTAACACCATACGCTTTTCAAGCCTGAGTAAGCAGCTTAATTATTCAGACAAAATACCATTGATTTAAAAGTGTCTGAACAAATGAAATTCAGTCTTGCTGACTTCATTGAGAAGGACAGTCAACCTTCTTAGGGAATTTCCAATTGTGTTACTTACAGTTCTTGTTCCTTTCTTTTATTTCAGGGACATTTGATCCAATATGCAGCAAGTTCTTTTGAAATCAGAAGACTGTGCTTAAGATGCAGCTCTTCAGCTTCCTCTGACTTCAAGAACAACATATATGCACATCAAAGCAATGTACAAATCAGGGGAGCTGACAGAAGTAATAAAAAAATAAAACAGTAGGCTCAACTAAGCTTCCCTAAAATGAACAGGACCAGATACACCTATGAATGTTCTACCCTTAAATATGAAGTAAATTTCACACTGCTGTTGACTTCTTATACCATAAACTCAAGTTTCTCTAATGTCTTTCATTGGGTTATTTTCTGATAAACCATTTTTTGTATTCTTCAATATTTCCAATGTAAAAACTTAGTCAATGGACTTCCCTAGCCTTCACTTTTATCATAGTAGGCATGCTGCAGAGACCCCATATACTATGTTTACTAAATGTAGGTAGGAAGCAACTTCCCAGTCTATAAATGGACTTCATTACTCATTATGTTATTTGCTCTAACAGTTGGACACCAACGAGTTACAGATCAAACGAATATCCAAAGATGGCTATCCAAAAAGCCCTAAAAATAAGTTCTTCACAGATAATAACTAATTCTCTACACTCCTACTTTTTATGTTATGAACAATATGTACACTATATTTATGCAGAAGAAACCAGTATTTAAACCTCTTACATTTATCATAAAACCAGATTTTATCTCAGAAAACAGTGCCTTCCCATAATAGATTTACAGTTGATTAAAAAGGATGGCTTGTCCTAAAACACTTACATGATTGCATGCAAGGAAAACAGATGGTCTGTGTAACAGTAATTTGATTTCTTCCAGTAAACATTACTCATGATATAGAAAACGCTTATATTGATATCTTCCAGAATGATGTGTGCGCTTTGCATCCCTCTTTAAATGAAGCCTGTTATTCCATTCAAGAAACAGTAGAGCAGCTCTGGTTTTCCAACAAATCAAATAAAATCAGGTAGTCTAATGCATCATTCCTTACTTAAGAGCCTGACAACACAGAGATTGATTTTAACTTTTCATTCTTCCAAAAGTGCTCAACATAATGCCATGCTCCTACCTCATTTACTCCTTTTGTAATGCTTCTTCATACAAAAAAAACCCTCACGAATTTCTACCTTCATCCCTGCCTAAGAGAATTATCATTAGCCAAAATACAATATCTATTCCCTTCTGATTGCATATAATCTTCTTTTCTTATATATAGCTGCAGGTATACGAGAAGGAAACAATGTCTTACTGATAAGTCTCCATTTGTCCAGCTCAAATTTGTCCACCCCTCCTGAGTCATAGCAAGAATGCTGCTCAGTGAACTTCAGCACCCAAGTTTCCCTGAAATTAGTCTACTCAAGCTTTAGGCTTCCAGACATTGGGTGAAACGCTGTCTGCCTTTGTAAGCTGGACAGCCCTCATGAGTTTGTCTAAATTACTGAAGTCCTTGGGACCAAACCAAGGATGGGAACTCTGTCACTTGTTCCCACTGGATGACAGTCTGGATAAGGATTAATTTTGTCTTTTGCAGATTTTTTTGCATGGAGTAAGATATATCTTTCTCAAAGGCACAAATTTAACCCCCTAAGAATACACCTTTAAATCTGGCTCTAATTTATGTTCCATCATCCACAAGTAATAACATTCCTCCTGGGATGTAACCCTATTTGTCATTATCTTGTCTTGTTTGATTTCTGTCGCTTCACCTGACTGGCCTGGACTTACCTCAGCCAAATGAAGTAAGGGCACAATCCTATTAAATGCCTGCTGGGAACACCCTAAGCTGCCACTCTTGTCAGTGGGAATTAAGGGTTCTTGACACATTGTAACAGGTACTCAGACCCTTGAGAAACTGGGCTCTTAATTAGATATTCCCTCATGACATTGTGTGATTATTTAATGTTCTGACAAGACACCTCAGCAATCTCACAGGCCCTGAATTAACTATCCTAGAAGAGCTCTTTGCCAACTGCAATTCCGTGAAACCTTTGTCATGCTTAGCCATGGAAGCAAATTGCATTTCATGGAGCATATGAAATGATTTACTCAATGAATTGTCTGAATTATGGATAACATGAACTACTGGCCAGGCTTGAGATGTCCAGTATTAAATATCTGGTTTTTCTTTGTCGCTTTCCTAATCCCTTGCCTGTGCCCTCACCTCCACCCTTCCAAACACACTTTATTGTCCCACATGCTGGCAGAGCTCAGCAGCACCAGTCTTTGCGGCGACATGGGATGATTCATCATGCAGTCTACATGAGACAGATTAATACTGCCAGAGCAGCCCCTTATTATAAATTTCCGTTTCTCTTGTCTGGCTCATCTGCATTATAATATTTATTACTCACACATAAATTTCCAACTCAAGCCTATCCATCTGAAGGCTGCTGAAGTTTTTTGATCTGTACTGAAAAGTTTAACAAAACCCCAGCAGAGTAAACATTTATGCCTTGCAGATGAGGCAATTTACCAAACACGTTAATAAAAACTACAGTAAGGATGAAAACCAAGGTGTAAATAAACAGAAGAGTATTCAATGACATAGTGTATCACATGAAAAACGCACATAACAAATAGTCCTCTCTTTACTACCCTCTATGCTTAACAGCTTTAGGCACAATCGCCTCAGAGGAAAAGGACATAGTGTCAATTGTTTTCTATAGATTGTTTAGCAACAATGCCATTCTGATTGTTAAATTTTGGCCAAGAAGGCAAAATTATGATACTTGGCATTCGATATTAATCTCTACTCTCATCTCTCTTCCAGAAATGGAAGCTAGAGAAGGAGTATTTGGGCCTCCTACCCTAACTCTTATGACACTTGATTATCCACCACAGACCCAAGGTCTGTAATCAGATTACATCAGCTATAGGCAACTGAAACCTGTACTGTAATGAACAAGAAAAACAATGACTGTTGTGAGAGGTATTAAAATACACTGCAAAGGCTATCTTTTTAGGAAAAGCTTTATTTAATTTCAAACTTCTCCATACCTGCTGAGTTACAACATCACTTTCTGAGACCACTACAAAGAAATTACAGCATTTACATGCTGTTTGCTAAAGGCTTGTAGTTCCTATGTTTGCAATTTCTTTGCAAAAGGTGAATGCAACTCTATTTATCTGTGGTTACAATTTCTACAAAGTCCAACTCAAAGAATTCACAGATATAGTTTGTCCCAGCCCCCTCCCTGCCCTCCTACCCAGACAAGACCCCTTTTTTATCTGCTTACCTTTTAGGAAGGCTTTTTTTTCATTCTTTTATTGTTAACAACACTTCCATTGACTATGTATTCTCTTAATGACAAACTTAAATTGTGCCTCACAAGCACGATCAAATCCACTTCAACAATGAGGAATCTAACTTTGGATGAATCATTGTACAAACTAGTTTCAGCTACAACAAAAAGCAGTTGAGTGCTTTATGCATTCTGGCGAGCATCTGCTTTGCCAGGAGTGGATTAAATAACACTACCTCTATTATTCTAATAGTGTAGGAGATCATATAAAATATTTATATTGTGAACTGCAGGCAAACTGCCTACTCTAAATTATGCTCTGGAAGCTCAGCAAGATCTTATATTGATAGAAAATACCTCAGTTTAAATAATTGGGCAATTTTAGTTATTTCTTATTCTACAAATCTCACGTCATTTAGCTGTTTCCCCCTTGGGAATGTGATCTGTTTCAGTAAGTACTATATTCCATGTTCAGGGCTCTTCTGTGTGCTGGTACTAACATCTCACTCACATCATACTGAATCATAGAGCCAACACAGAGGTAACTATAAAAACCCAAATGCTGTCAGTGCACACGAATGCTCTGTCTGAGCTTCATCAGTGTATTATACTGGGCATCAAACATTTTTTAATACGTAGCTATGAAGAAATCTGCTTAAGACTCAATTTTCAGCTGACTTACAAATTTGTGAACAATGAGTTTACACATGCAGTTATTTGCAAAGACTGTATTCAGAAAACCCCAGGCTACAGTTCTAATTTAAAGAGGGTTTTTTTTTCTTCCTTAAAACATAGCAAATATGATGCTTTCTCCACATTTCATAGTTATACAGCACAGGAGGGTGGTCAAATTCTACAATCAGTTAAATGCAATATAAGCAAGCTTATGTTGTTTTTGTACATCCCCAGGGCAATATGGCATGAAGAAGAACATGGAGAACTCTTGTGCAGAATTTTCTGTGGGTAGCAGATTTTTGGTCAATCAGGAGACAGTAAGGACAGTTCACCAAATCTGCACCAAGTTGGCCTGACCCTGGTGATACTTTCCTGAGCATCATCAGCGAGGAAAGAAATGATGACATGGACAGAGGGAAGCCAAAGTGACACACGACAGAGAGTGCACTGTGCTTTCCCCTCTGCTGGCAGAAAGCATCAAAAGCAATCCCACTGCACCTCTCATGCAGCCTTGTCACATGCCATGGGCAGGGAACCTTTTTAAAGGTGAGTATCATCTCAATTAACAGCTGAATGTCAAGCAAACATCCAAGCTAATGGCATTTTGTTGGCCTTGGAGAATTTTCTCTGCAAAGTGTCACATGTGGTTTTGTCTACACTTAGATTCAGACTACTTTAGTTTGGCCTTGCTTAGCTCAGTTTCCACTGCACACAATTTTCCTGCCAAAACCAACCACACAGCACTGTTGATATGTGAGGTTCACTCCCTTGAGTGAATCAAATTCACTTTTTGAGGGTAGGCACGGACAAGGGCAGCAGGAGGGAAGCTGGCAGGAGATGAATGACAGGTCTTCCTTGAATGTCTTGCTGTTATCAGTTCTGCCTCAGATCCAACACTTCCACTTGGCAAAGGCAGAGATGGAGTAGCAAGACCTATCCTTTCCACTGAGAAACCATGCATTAAGCAGTGGCTCCGTTTCCTGATGTCTCCTCACTACATGAGTCTGCTTCTTTATTTGGTAGGCATTTCCCCCTACAATGTTCTCCAGAACTCTGTCACCTATCTGCTCCAAAAGCTCCCTTTCCTCTGGACAGATGTGCCCTCAGAGCAGCTCTCAGTCCTATGGTTGCCACACTCCTTCTGCCTGATCTGCAACTAGGTCATGGCAGCCACTGAGATACGGTGCAGCCAGAAGACTAACTAGTCTGTCCACTCATCCTTTCTGGGCTGCGCAAAAGACTTAGATACCCAGTATTCTCAAATTCATTAGATCCAAATCATATAGTCAATCCCACTCAAAATCAGAATGATTGTCCAGAAACCTACCTGAACCCTGTCTTCTGACCTGTTAACTTCCCTTCCTTCAGCCAGCATATGAGAAGTAAGCCTTGAATTCATTTAAAATGTGCATGTTTCCTTTGTTTCTTCTGCAGACACCACACAAGTCTCTGCTCACATCTGTAAAGAAAATCTATGCATTTCCCCTCAATGATCTGATTCCTTCCCACTTTCTCAACCTGACCCTCATGCTGATCCTCACACTCCTCCACTCCTAGCAGTCCTTTTCTCTTTTTAACGTCCCCAACAGAGAAAAAAAAGTACAGATAGATAAGTGAACAATGAATATCTATAACCCAGTAGGCACTCATTCCATGTATTAGGTTTTCAAATGATCTTTCAATAGATATTTATGAGCTGCCTTGCCAGTGGATAGTAAGGCACTCAGCCGAACACCATCTTCTTGTAACTTATTGCTTTGAAGAGACTTAAAATTATTAAATAAACCAGAATCAATTCTCAATCACTCAAAGTACGTAAAAGAGTTTTGCACTGCTGTCTTTTTTTTTTTTTTTCAGTTACCATCAACTATAAAAATAAAGAAATTATCAAATAAGTTTTGTTTATTGCTCTATAAATACACTCAATAATATACTGGGTGGTAAGTAAGTTTTATTAAACAACATGGCAACTGAATTACCTAAGCATCTAAAATAATTCATTAGACTTATTCCATGTCTAGGATCCTAAAAGCATTTCCACAAATCTGTTTCTTCTCTGTCTCCTTGGACACAGCCCCAAGAACAGCATAAATCCCTCAGCCCTGCTTAAGCAATCACATCTTTCCCTAGAGCAAAACAGAAAAACATGTCACATGGTTGAGAGAATACTTCCTAATATTCCTGCAGAAATAGCAAGGTATTTGATTTTCACTTCCATTTTTATCTAGATATGACCTCCCTCATGGTGTAGACATAACCTTAGCATCAGACACACTGTTAACTATTTCATGGTGACTACCTCGGACAGTAAGCAATTAGGGTTATGGTTGAAATGTCTACAAGGCTGCAGCCTAAAATTTCAAGCAGACTCCAGTAGTCTGATATTGGGGAAAATAAATATTTCAAATAACCTGAAAGGATCCAGTCCCACAATAGGACTACACTGAGATATGAAACTGAGCTGCTTATTTCATATTTAAACAGCCTTGCTGACATTTCTATGCTGTGCAGAGGGTGGGAACAGATAAGGCGTCAATCCAGACATTCAGCTCCCTAACACAAGTCCCAAGGTGACAAGGGGGCTTGAATTATTTGATCCTCTTTTTTGGAGACATGGTCAACAAATACAAAGAAGTAAACACAGATCAACCATTTGAGTAAGGACTGCTGCGTCAGACACAAAGACAAAACCTACGGTGCTTTGAATTTCCCTTCCCTAAGATCTTTGGTGACAACACATTGTCAGTAAGTAGGATCCTATTGATGCAATTCTCTTCCTCCTGGCAAAATAAGAACTGGGTTCCCCAATACTGATTTGAATATTAAAACATGTTCAGACAGAGAGTCTTTTTCAGATTCTCACTAAAAGTCTTTCTTGGCTCTATGGCTCATCACAGCTGACATGATTCTTAATCAGAGTTCTTTAAAAACACAGAGAATAGATAATAATATCTGAAAAACTAGGACATTAAAACTTTGATTCACATAGTACATCTCTCTAGTCTTATCATACATTATGCATAGGTGTACTGTATTTTGAAGGAAACTGCTATGACGTGTTTTCAGTGGGAGATATATGCATGACTACAAATATGGCACAGCAAAACAGGGGATTCTGCTCTGTGGGTGATGTTCAGATAACTAGGCAAAACTGCAATAGAGTAATATTTTGCCCCAAACCAGAACTGTTTTGGACTGATAATGAAACACTTGGATTCCATATTACCATGAAGGTATCTCATGAGAGTTATAGTTAGATGTCTCAGCAGCCCAGTGTCAAAGACACTTAGTTTTCCTAAAGCTCCAGTTTGCCATGTGAAGACTATATGATTGGAAATATTCAAACTCCAAAATATACAAAACTCTAGTTGTTATAAAATAAAGTCTCAGATCTGACTACTTTTATTATGTTATTTTTGCATTTTAAAGCAATGGTAACTATTGACAACCTGGTATTGACTCTGATCTCTTTAACTGTTATGTAGATATATTTTTACCTTTATCATTTACTTGAAAGTGCTAACATCATATCCTCACTTTAATGATGTGACTGAATTTAAAGATTCATAAATTCATTACTACAACACATATCAAGGTTAAAAGAGGGAGACTTCCCTTATCAGTATGAAGGGCTCGTACAGTTTGCAACAATCCTAGATGAAATTACCCTTTTGTCTTTCAATAAGCAGAAATCTCCTGCAGCAGCAAATGTTCATAATGGACTGTTTCATCTTAGCAATCATTTGAAAAGCATCTAATTTAATTAGAGCTTTAGGACAAAGTGATCTCTCCTTTAACAATTAAATATTTATGTTAACACACATATCAATTGGCATAACATATCAAAGGTTATTAATTGTTGTACAGTGTATAAGGGCTGAAAAAAGAAAAATATTGCACAGATTTAAAAGTCTTTTCTGAATGAAATATTAAATAAAAAATTGCAAGGCAGGGGAAGGGCATCAAATATACAATAATAAGCAAAAATTAAGACAAATGAGATTTTAATGATCATTAGCTCTACACTACCACTATGCTAACTGCTGGCAGTACAAGTGATATGACAAGTCATCAGAAATGCTGTGCTCACAGAAGCTGCATTAACTAATGCTGGAATTGAGAGAAAGAACAGGAGCAGAGATTAGAACGATCCTAGACTCAACAGTAGGTCTGTGTATTCATGATCATTAATCACTGCTGAACACTTGATTCCAGAACTGTGACAAAGAAGCTGTAAGTGGCATAATACTATCTATGTCAACATGAACCCTATAATGAAATAATATCTACAGCTTTCATCATCTCGACAAAGATGGAAAGAATGTATCACATTTTATTCAATTATCTGGCAGAGAGAGACAGAATTTAAATATGTGAAGGCCACACTAATTGGAAATATTCTTTTCAGGCCTTTTTTATGTCTTTTTTTTTTTTACTAGGGAATTAGAACATATCCGTGAAGGGGAGGAGGTGAGAATTTGTCTGAATAGTTGCTAAAATTAACTTAAATGTGCAGTTACGGGCCATCTCTTCAGTTAACAAGCACTTACTGATATAATTTTATTTAGTAAGAAGCTGACTTCTGCACTAACAAGTAGCTCAATGGAAGAGCATTCAAGCAATTTCATGGGGAAAAAAAAATTAATCTCTTATATGCTACTTTTGGATATCTTACAGGCTCTATTGTTAAAGCCACATTTTTCTATTTCTCTATCAAAAGAAAACCAAAAATTAACAGGTTTAAATGTGCAATACCAATTCAAGGGGCTAGTTTGCATGTAGATATGTGTGATTTCCCTGTTCTACAGCCATTTTGAAGTGCAAAAACTGCCCTTCCAAGGTGCAAATATTAGCAAATAAAGGCTATTTAAGCTATAGTGTTAACACTTTAAGATGGAATGAACAGATGTTTTTACCAAAAGTACTCTTAGATCTCTCTGTTAGTATTGCTGCCTTTGTGGTTTAATCCAGGACAATTTCTTTCAGAATCACTTGTTGTAACATAAGAGAGAACACAAAGTAGTGGAACAAAGCAGTAGCGTGGAACAAGTAGAGCATCACTTCCTTCAGTGCCAACAAAGTTTAAAGTGGTTGACTTCATCTCCACCCTCTTCCCTAAATGAAACAGGAGGGAGAGAACAGCTCAACCCTAAAGCAGAAAGACCTTTCACTCTACATCTGAAAACCAGCTGCAACACTAAAACAAGGGTGTACTTCCATTATTTGCTATAACCATGACAGGAGCACAACTGTGTGCATCAGTGAAAGCATAGACTCGTGATAATTTTCCACAATAGCTTAATAATGACAAATAAAGGAATAATAACAATAGTAAAAATTTCTGTTATCATATTTGCTTTCTATTTTGTTCTCACTCTGTAACTACCTGAAAGAAGGTTGTAGTGAGGTGGAGGTAGACCTCTTCTCCCAAGTAACAAATAGAAATGGCCTTAAGTTGTGGCAGAGGAGGTTCAGACTGGATATTTGTCATGGTTTGACATAACAGTCATTTCTGGTAAGGGGGAAGGGGCTGTAAAGATGGTTCCAGTAATAAGTTGCTTGAAACTCTCCCCAGCTCTGAGCCAGACCCACTCCTGAGGCTGAGCCAATTAGACGTCTCCACGATCACTTTTTAAGAAGAAGCTGGAAGAGGAGGCTTCTTCCTGTTCCTTTTTTTTCTTCTGTCCCTTCTTTCTTTTCTGGCTGGTGGTGGTGCAAGGAGTGGGAAGAATGTGAGAGAGAAATAACCATGCAGACTCCAAGGTCAATGAGGGAAGAGAGGAGGAGGTGTGCTGGAGCAGAGACTCCCCTGCATCCTGTGGATAGGAGTGATGAAGCTGAGATATGTTTGTATTTCATTAAAGACACCACATCAGGGGCAATGATTCACTTCCTTAAAGACCCAGTGCCAGGGGCAGTGACTATGGCCAGAGGAGGCTGCGTCCTGTGTGAGGGACCCCATATTCACAGAAGTTGTAGCTGTGGGGAAGAACCCACACCAAAGAAGCTCATTAAAATTATCCGTAGAAGAAGTCGTGTCTCATCAGAGGGACCCTCTATCTTCAGAAGCTGCAACTACAGAGAAGAATCAATGACAGAGATATTCACTAAGGACTGTGTCCCATGGGAGGGACCCCGTGGCGGAGCAGTGAAAGAACGTCAATTCTCTCCTCTCTGAGAGGAGAGAAGCAGCAGAGCCCTTGATTGTATCAGCTGAAGTAAAATCAACAGATGAAAAGTTGTCAGTTTCACGTGGTATTTGTTAGGTCACAGCTGGAATAATGTGTCCAGTTTTGGACCCCCACATCAAAAGAGACATTGAAATCTGTGAAGGACTAAGCTGACTAAAGGGTTGGAAAACTTCCTGCATATTGAAAGGTTGAAGGAATTGTTTGCTCAGTCTAAAAAAGAGAAGATGCCGAGGGGAGTCTAATCACATTCCATTCTCTCAATACCTAAAAGGTAGTTCTAGGGAAGATGAAGGCACTCTTTTCACAAGGACACGCTGACAGGACAAGAAGCAATGAGCATCAGTTGCTTCAAAAGAAAATCAGTCTGTATGAAAAATTTCTTCACTGTGAGAACCATCAAACATTGGAAAAGGTTGTCCAGAGAGGTGGTGGAATCTTCTTTTCTGTGAGTAATTCAGGACTTGCCTTGTTGGGTCAATAGATAACCTAATTCAAATCCCTACTGCCAACTCTAAGTGGGCTTAGATGAACTCCAAAGGTCCCTTCCAATATAGGCTTTTCCCTGCTTCTACACAGGAGGACAGCAGACACAATGACACCTCCAAAAGGGCTTCTGCAGTGGACATGGAGCAGCAGAATATCATTCTTCAACAATGAAATGACAGATGAGAGAAAGGGGCAAGACCAAGGTTTTCAGGATCATGAAAGACCCATGGAAGATAAGTATGTAACAGATATTCAACCTTTTTCACAATACAGGAAGGAGGGGATATAAAATGACATTTTCAAAGGGAAGACTTGAAAGAAATCAAAGTGCTTTCACCAACAAAACATAACTGACCTGTGAAACTCACTGACTTATATTTCCTGGGTAACAAAAGAATAAAGGTAATCAAAAGGACATGCTGAAATGAGTCTATCAAAGGCTATTAATAGAGAGATGACAATTCACATTCTGGACAAGAAGTCACCAAGTGCCAAGCTGAGCAAATATGTGAGAGTATACTATGGCAAGAAGTGACTCATGAGTTACTTTCTTTTTTTTGTTTGGGGTTTTGTTTTTTGTTTGTTTGGTTTGGTTTTGGGTTTTATTTTGTTTTTTTTTGTGTTTTTTTTTAATTTTGACTAAAAAGCTTAATCCTTTTCCTGAGGTCAAAAATAAATCCTGCAAAATGTATCCGGTTCCTAAGTTTTTGGATAGCTTACTACATAGCAACCAACATTTGGCCTGTTTTTCTCTTTTAAAGGATGCTATGAGGTCTGAGATGGAAGACGGATCATGAATATGATTATAGCAACAATGGGAATTCTCCTGGCTTTACAAATGAGAACCATGGCTTACCAGAGGGAAGCCACAGAGCGCCTTAAGGCCCAACTGTAGCAGCCTGTATAAACCTGCTGTGCGGCAGGATTTGTTTCTTAAAATTCTCAGTTTGCATCTTTTTGCCAGAAGGGAGGTTGCACATTCTCTTATTAGAAAAAAAAAAAAAAAAAAAAAGAAAATTAGAAAAAAGTGTAGATTTTATCAGTAGCTTTTTGGTAAGTATTTCTTTCTTTCTTCTACAGAAAGGCTCCAAGAGAAATCTGACTCATTTAAAAGTCAAAGATGAGCTTGCATGTATTTTCTTGGTAGCATTCTCAGAGCAGGATGTTTCAATGCTGCCCCATCACTGTTCATTTTCCTAGTCACACAAACTCAGAGGTAGCTGAGGACAGCTAAATTGCCCAGCCACACCAAGAGTGGTACAGGACTGAAATAGCCGTAGCAGATCTCTCCATCAAGATCAATGTCAGAATGCTGATTGTTTCATTTCATTGAATCTTTCATTTCAGCCATAATTTCCTTCTCCAAGTGTTTATATAGACCAATGCAGAGCGGACATACTGATATCAACATTTCTGTTTTTTTCCACATTACTAACATTAGGGGACTGAACACTAAAATTGTTATTTCTGCAAATAAAATATTTTTCTGATAGATTCTAATTTCACTGCTGCTTTTTGCTGTAATCTAGTAGAGAAACCAAATGAAGTATCCTAGGATGGTACTTCGAACTTTATTCTCAGGCATGCTGGCCCTCCATTTCACAGAATCACAGAATCTCAAGGGCTGGAAGATCATCTAGTCCAACCTGTCTACCATTTCAACCAATTTTAAAGCTGTGTATTGCATCCATTCTGTAACAATATTGATAAGAAAATCAAACATCCAGATTTAAGTCACTTACAGCACACGACTCAAACACTTGCTTCCCAAATTAAACAACAGAGTATTAAATTTCTTTCTACTTTGCTTTGGAAAGTTCTTTCCAAATCAGAAGTAAATCAATGGGCCTGTTCATATATATCTAATTTATCAGATCTGTTGTGATGCATAATTTTGTTCCTTTGTGATAAAATGTAGATTCTTGAAAGGATTTGATTCTCTTTATATAAAAATCTCTCTACATCCAATCACAAAGAAACAAAATTTTCTTTTGCAGATGGTAGCAAGCAATTGTTCAAAATTGCAGAAATCTGCTTCATTTCAAGCTACTACATTAACTTCTTGCAGTGATATTCAAACTGTATTTTATCAGTTTGTTTTCATTTGTGACAGTCAATTGTGTTCTTCAATGGACACATTCTCTGGGTTTCACCATAGAAAAGATATTTTTCTGTTTGGATATGTTTGGGCAGACTAGAAGGCCAAGGAACCTAAACAAGAATATCCAGCAGAGTATTTGGATTTTAAATACAAATACAATTTTTAAATACAAGAAAAGAAAGCCATCAGCTCCCATCCACTTAAATCATGATGTTAATCTGGTGAGAATCAATGAGGAAGTATCAAATGTCAAGTTATTTGGATGACATGGAAAGCTTTGTGTGAAATGGATTTTACAAGTTTTGAAAAAAATCTCAGAGATAAGACTTCATACTCAGTAGATTTAATAACTGAATGTATACACCAATTTATAATATTTCTCTCATTTATGAGAAAAAGCAAATAAAACTATGAGGCAATGCTAGAACCCTCAGAAAAATATATTCTTTAGACCAGTGAAGAGAGCAATTAATTTCATCTAAAATCAGGATCCACTTAAATGGATCCCAAGTTACTCTTCAAACATTTCTTTTTTTTTTATTATTTTTCTGCCAGAATAAATAAACCAGATTATCATTATTCTAATTTAATTTTAAATATCCTTGTCACCATTTTGTTGCTATTTGGAATAAATTTGACACAGTGAGAAAGGTTTGCTGATGTGTTTTGTCAAGACCATGAGCTGTTACAAGCAGATAATCAATGAGTTTCAGATATGGTTGTCAGCTTCTTAAACACAAACAGAAAATCAAACTTTGGAGAAGAACAGAACTGATGTTATTATCCTGTGACCCTAACTGAAGTTGATTTTTCAATCATTCTAAATATAAAAAATACAAAATAAAACTATCCATCTACATTGAGGTAATGGAAGCATGCAGCAATTAGACACATTTTTTTTTTCTCAAATAGAAGACCTAGAGGATAAAATACTGACTCCTTCACCAACATAAACCCCACATATGTATTAGCAAGAGGCATCCACAAAATTCAAAAGCTACAGAATGTTACAATCTCATAATTTTCTACCAAGCTGGCAATCTGTGCAAAACACAAGTACTTATGAGTCATTTGCATGTTACCCCAGCAGATTAGAAAATTGTTATTTTTGTTTGGGTTTAGGATTGTTTTTAAGGAGACTAAAAAGGGAAAGTTGTAATCAGGCCTGATTAGTCTAAAACAACAGATGCATTCATATCACACACAAATCAGTGTATCAGACCTGAAATGAAAGCGTATAAAAAGGGATGCACGGTTAATGTGCAAGATTTCTAGGTATTCTATTTCCACAAATTACATAGGACAGTATATTGTGATTTTCAAGGGATTTCTATATTCACAACTGCAATATCAAGTTGATAAAATTCTCATCAATGTTATGTCCTAACACATCCATTACATCTATTCCTTTACTCAACACAATGGGAAGAGCTAATATCTTTTTAGGACAGGTTGTACTTGCACATGAACAGAAATCTATAGTATCTAAAGTTTGACTTCAAATTGGCCTGTTTATAATTCAGTATCCTGGCATCCATAAATCAGAGGACCAGATGAAGTAAATAGCCTTAGTGAGAGTATTCTTAGCTTCCCTGTTTCCTGAGCTGGTTCTTTGCAGTTTCTAGCACAGTTTAATCTAGACTTGCTGCACAGCAAGAAATGACCATATGAAAGAAACTAATAGCACATTGTCTGGGAGGGCAACATTTCTCCAAAACTGGGAGAGAAAATAGCTCAGTTCCCCAGATCTCCCAGGCCAGTGCTTTCTCCTCAGCACTTCCCTTCTCCAGCAGTCCAGCTAACCTGACCACAGTTATTAAAAATCATGACTGGACTCAGAATACTGAGATATGAATAAATTGTTCTGGTCAGGATTTTTATGTCTGCAAGCCCTCACTAAGTTTTCAGACCACAGAGTATTGCTACATTCCAGTTACAAACACATTTTTTGTTACCAATCCTTACAATAGATAATGCAATGCCCTGGATTGTAAACCCTTGCTTATTCTCATGCCAGTTCATATCATGTCATGTTCTCTAAGCTAACTTTTACCTCTCTGAAGCCTGACTTTTGCCTCAGATTCAGTTCTACCCTTCTTCCGTGGGTTGAACTTATTCCCTAGAACCGAGGAAAAGAACACTAGAGAAATGTTCCTTTTACTCCTTTCTGAGTAAACAGGTAGAAAGGAGAGCAGGATACAGGCTACTCTCTGGTTCCAGGATGTGGGAAATCACAGCATAGTAGTGGTAGGCTAAACATAGCCTTTAAATTCTCTTCCCTCCCCTTTAAATATGTTTTGTTGCTCAACAAAAGAAGAATACCTATCAGTGTGATTTGGATAGAAAACTCTAAATATTGTATTCTAACCCCATTTTGCAGTAATTCTGAGTTCTTCTTGCAAGCTGTTTTCTGATTTACATGCTAAAGTCAGTGAATTCCTGCTTGCCAGACAGAATGGACCAGGTCCCTCCCACCTTCTCACTTGCAGATTCTGTTCACAAGTTGGCTAACAAGGTCACTTCTTTGTCTTTTGACAATTTGTCAATACTTAGAATTATTTTAATTCTAGATTAGTCAGTCATCACACTTGACTTTTCAGAAAGAAAAATGTGTTTTAATACTGCTCAATCTATAGAAAAGTGTTTGGTCAACTAATTTTAATGAACCATCATTTAGCTTGTACCAAGAACTTCACACTTTACTAAGAGATTCTTTTTTACAATAATGAGGAGAAGGAAGAGAAAACTATCTTCCTTTCAATACATTTGTAAGTAGATTTACTTTTCCACAGACAAACAAGCAACACACTGGATAAGGAAACCTACTTCTGAAAATGTTATTGCCTGCATCACCTTCCTCTGCCCTAAAACTAGATAAAGCTAGAGCCAGTATCAGCACTGAAAGTGATGAATTAGTCTTCAAAAGAAACAAAAAAATGGACTATATAAAGCTAAAAGCAATGATGGACCATGAAAATTGACTGAAAACAACTGACTGCCCTGCAGACATTGATGCAAAAATGTGAAACACGATGAAGGTGGAATTGTCTGGTTTTCAGCCTTATGTGCCCACTGGCCAAACCTTTTCAGTTACTTTCCTTTAAAGTTGATGGAATGGGTCAAATAAGAAGGAGAAGTAGAGATTGGCTATAAACATTCCACTCCAAAATGGAAAAAAAGGACCAAGACTTGTCATCTGTATTTCAAAAGTCAATAACCATAACTTGATTCAACAGAATATTCAGGATTATGCTACCGAGATCTGAAGACTAAAAAAGTGAGTATCCTGAAACTGCCTCCAACTGCATGTGAATTGTTACTGATGGATGATGGCAAGACATCAGGACTGAGTTCCTACAGACATATTTAAAATTATATTGATTGTACCAATAATTGCAATTAAATTATAATGAAGACAATATGGAGAATAATACCTGTTCATTTTCCAGTGACAGTAACACAAAAGGAGTTTTTCTGGACTAAAAAATATTTTTGAATTTGCATACAAGATAGTAATGCAACTTTAAGACTTAATATTTAGTAGGATGTGTGGGTTTTTTATTGATGACAAGTGTTGGGATTTTGCAACATTTAAAAATCTTATTTCAATTTGGATTTTATTTCCTGATAGTAAATCCAGAGTAACACTTTTATGTTGTTTGACAAAACTATAAAAATACTCGCACGTATATAAACTGCTCCTCATTAAGTGGGACTTTCCCATCTGTATTCCTCTGCCCCTCTACAACAGATGTCATTCCATTTTACAGTATATAATTCTAATTTATTGACATCAGTAAGGTTGAATTGCAAGAACAAGTAATTGTTGGCAGACAATATAAACATTGATTTTACAACATTCTTCCACTGCTACACTTCTAATTCCTGACTGAAGTAAAAAATCCACTTAATCTGTGAATGATTCTCCAAAGCACAGAATCAAAATCAAGATATCATTCCATTTTTGGAACAGGAAGAAGAGGAGTATTGCTCTTGGAGTGTCAGTTAATTTTAACATTTTGAGGAATTTAAGTCTCAGCACTGCTTCCATTGAAGTAATTGGGAGTTCAGATAACAACTAGGGTAGGAGATAAAAACTGATAACATATGATTGAAGTGCAATAAGGTTAGATTTCTAGACTTAGATTGCTTAGTCCCATTGAATATAGGTAGAAAGAATTCATCTTCTCAGAGCACTTCCCATTGCACAGCAACACACAATAATGTGTACATACTAAAACCAGAGCTGATCATGAACAGAGAAAGGATTAATATTTATGTATACACATATCTCTGTACAATCTTTTATCTCATCAGCCTTGCTTCAGAGAAAAAGTGATGAAGTGACATTTGGTGTTGTATTCTGGTTTTGAAAGGAAAACACTGGAATCCCAATTTCTGCTGAAATGGAAAATACAGTATCTGAAGAGTTCTAGAGAGGAATAACTGTCATGAAGGCTTTGTCTTGGACTATTAGTGCCAGTCACTTACATTGACAAAAGAACCTCCTATCTTTCTTAGAGAGGCAGAATTTTGTATAGAAACTACATGAGAACCTTTATCTGAAAAGTCATTTTTACTCAAAAGTAGGCAGTCTAGATACCCATTCAATATCAAGCTTGAAATTAAGATTTCTCTTTCTTTTTTTCCAGACTCTGTATGACAAAAAGAGGTCAACAGTCACCACACAGTCTAACAGTGTTTCATATCTGCCTCCCAGGCCCCTTACTTAAATTCATTTACTAAGCCAAGAACAATTTAAAAAGCATGGCCAGGGAATCCACCTCTCTAAGCTCTAGTGCTACCATTTTATTTTCTCATTTGAGAATCATTACTTCAGGTACTGTCTTGAACTACTCCTATACAAAGGACAACAAAACTCTCTGCCTCATATTTTGGTGCAAGCATGTTCTTGCGGAATAGCTCCAGGAGGGCTCATCAGTTGCACTTGTAGCATTTCTGAACCACAACAGCAAAAGGACAAGTGCTTCTTTGGCTGCTACTTCTCTGAGGCTCTTTATAGATGCAGGAGGAATAATAACTAGATTTTGTCACATGGCATCCTATAGCTGCAAACAAGTAGAAACAACAATTTAGAATTCTACTAAACATAAATCTCAGCCCAATCTCTGCCTCTGATATGTAGGGCAGACTGATTCAAGGACATGCTGCAGAAATGGCAGATTTGACTTACAAGAAACTATAGTGTAAATGTTTTTCATAAACTATTCCATAGATGTTCTTTGCAAAGAAATTAACACATGTTATTATTTAGGAATGTGACTTTTGATGCTATAAATATATTAGCAGAAATGTATTTGGTCAGTTTTGATGTGAGATTTGTTATTGATTAAATACGCAGACATTCATAGTAATTTCAAAATGTATCGACACTTGTACAGCTGTATATGCTTTAAAAGTGTGTAGGAGTTACATCCTACATAGATTACAGGTAACTATGTAAATAAGTAACATCATTGCAATGTTTTTGTCTTTTGATTGTAATCAATTGTTTATCTTTTTCATTGTCTATTGGAGCAGCTTGTAACGGACATGATAAAATGTTTCCATCCAGTAACAGGAAACATCCACTGTAGATAGATTTAATTTGTGCAGTCAGAGGCAATAGTGCACCAAATGAAAGATGCCTCCATGCATTTTTGAAGCATGATAATGAACGCTATGCAGATGAGATTAAGAACAAGCTCTCTACATAACACTTCTTCAATCAGTTCTTTTAATTTTGTAAGAAACACTTTAGGTTTTAAGGATTTAACTTACAACATGAATAATTTGCTTTACATTTACTAATGGGAATGTCGCCATAGATAAACGGAAGACTATCTGTGAAAGTAAACAACACAATGAGGGAAAGGGTTTACAGAACTTCCCTTGAACCCATAATTTCTCTATATTCCCTTGGTAAGTCTCACATTTGCAGAAGACATGCTTTTCAAAAGCTTTCATGTAACATTAATCTGTAACATTTGCTTTCATTCTTTCTACTCGATTTCTCATTCTCCAGACAGAATTAATTGCATAACATTAATTAAAGTAATACTTGAGTAAATATCTTTCCTATCTTTAAAGAGGTATTCTGATTTTTTTTCTTTTTTACATCTAGATAATTTATAAGTTACTAAATTAGCAGGGAGTACAAATTGTGACCTGTGATGCACATAAATAAATTTGGATACAGTTCTAGATCCCAGCTCCAGAGAACAGTAGAGCAGAGCTAGCTTTCTTCCTCAATAAAAGTTGAAGGTTATTTGAGTAAGTAGGTTGCAACTGTCTGCAGCACTAACTGGAACCGCAAGCATCTCCATATAGGTGGCACAGGTACATTTTCATACCCTTTTGCCAGGCTTCTTCATGTGGTAGCCCATGAGCCAAACCTGGTCCACGAGACAGAGCCATTGAATAATATCACTGCTTACACAAAGCCAAAGTTGGAAGAACCTGTGGAGATACTCGTCAAAATGTCAACCGTTTCAAGGCTCCATCTCTGGCCTACATAGCACATATTTTCTTTTCCATCTGCCTGTCTTCCAAAAACAGTAAGAATCCTGCACTATGCTCTTTACTTCTCTTCTTATAAGTCAGCTTTCCTGTCTCAGCTCTGTTCTCAAATCACTTAGGTATGCAAGTGATACCATCTTAGACTCTAGCAAGAACATCAGAGAGTGTTGCTTACTCTCTCTGCCTGCTGTCATTTATGTTACATCTGCATTGGACCAATTGTATCTGTTAAGCTCCATATGCTATTTTGGGAACAAATCCTACTTTGCTGAGTTCAGAGAGTTTACTGTAAAGGATCCACTGTAGAGAATGCTATGTTCACCTTTCTAATAGACCCTTCTCACCATCCCTTTACTAATATGTTTTGCAGTTCTGTCTATAATACGTGACTTTTGACAAAGTCAGTTCTTACCTTTACAGATAACTAAGTGAAGAAAGATCTAAGAGACACAGAAAAAAAACAATGCTACTGTGTCATCCATGAGGATAACAGTGTATAATAAAATGCTGAGGCTTTCTGCAAGTGCACAACCTAGCAACCGTAAAGAGGTAGTTCATGGGAAATACATGGCCAAATCCAGTTAATCTAGTCCAGGTTCACACAATTCCCTTCTGTATGACTACGAGTCTCCAGCTTAGCAAGTACCATAGGAAGAATTAATGCATCGGCTACAATCCCTTTGTCCTCTGATGCTATTACATGCTACGGTAAGAGGCAAGGGAAACATTTCCTTCCTGGAGTGTGTTTTTGGTTTAACAGTGTGTTTTGGTTAATTGAATCAAAAGGAAAAGAAAAGGTTTCATATTTTAATGTAGTATCTATAATCATTATTCTTCAACCAAACTGGTTCAGGTTTGTGATTTTTTTTTCTTAGCTCCCTGTGTCTACTTATCAATTCTATATTTGGCTGCTTCATTTAATTTTCATTTTGACAGTTTGTGTTTATATGTGTGTGTGCATGCATATGTGTATGAATTTATATATAAAATACATACTGTTTTTAATACTTGTGTTGTTAGCCTAGATTACGAGGTTATGAACACATGATTTTTCTTATGGTAGTATTTCAGATGTTTAAAATTATGTTCTTGAATAGAATTCTGAGTCACAATGATGGCATTTTTTGAGCTCTCTTAATCTTATCGCTTGTATAAAGGGACAGTATCATCTTTAGTATGTCACTTGGAGGAAGGATCTACTATTTATTAGCAGATATTTGATAAAGCCAGTCAGACTTTTTCCTAAGTCACAGCTTTATATATGTTAAATCTTCAGAAGCCAAATATAGATTTATTAGAACACCATTTAATGAAAGAACGGTATGTGTACAATTAGATATAGTGAGTATTTTATATGGCCAAACTCGAAGATAATTGTTTTTGCTGCTGTACACAAAGAATTTGGGGCTATTATTTATCCGGTGGAGGAACATTTTTCCACCAGAAAATAGTTCATAATTTTCACTTATTTGTGATTGCCAAGATGAGAGCAGTTATAGGACCCAAACACTGGCTTCCATCACCCTAAAGGGGCAGAATGACAATTGGGTTAATTACACATGTGCCTGAGTGCTTCAATGTGCAAAGCTAAAGCTTAGGTTCTTGGTTCAATGATTCTTGGGAAAAATGACATAAAGATTTAGATGGCCAGAACTATTATAAAGGGTTGATGTCAAGAGGATGGGGTTACATTTTTTTTTCTGTAGCACCCAGTGACATGACAAAGAGTAGCGGGCACAAGCTGAAACACAGGAACGGGAGGAGAAACTTCCTTCCTGTGAGGGTGAGTGAGCGCTGGCACAGGCTGCCCAGGGAGAGTGTGGAGTCTCTTTCTCTGGAGGTTTCCAAACCTGCCTGGATGCTTTCCTGTGACCTCTGATCAAGGGAAACTTGCTTTAGGAGGAGATTGGACTGGATGATGTCTAGAGGTCCCTCCCAACCCCAACCATTCTATGATTCTATGAAAACGCAGCTATTTGTTTTACAAAACAGTGACATAGTATGTGTCAGATACTTTGATCCTGCATTACTAAGGTCACCTACTCAATCATTAAAACCCTTTTTTAGATACCTTAGTTTCCCCTTGAAGATCTCTTGTGCAAGCTGTAGTGAAATCTGATCTTGTACAGTTAGTAGCAGGTTCACAGCCCAAGGTCATATTTTATATTTGAAGGCTAAGATATAGATGGATAATAAGACATTACATTTAATGAGATGAGCCCAGCAGGACAATTAGGAGTTGACTTTAGAGCACATATTTCCTCCAGGTTCACATGGGTATTTCTATAGAGGTTTGAAAAGCAGCAGTGCCAGAGAAATGGATGCACAAAGAATGAAAAGAATAATGTGGAAGATTTTCAAAGACCTAGAGGTAACTCAGGAGCCTATTCATTGGAAACATCAGTTCAGTGAAAATCAGAGACATAGAGACCTAATTTATCTTTCTGTCTTTGAAAATGTCCTGTGATAATGCAAAAAATAACTGACAGTCCAGAAGACTCACTACTTGAATGAAAAAATTCTATTTCAGAGAAATAAAATAATTTTCTTTGGACTTTATCAGTAAATAATTTTCTATGGGAAGTATTTTAGATTGACAATGATGAGAATAATGTCTGGCCTTATAAACTTGTAGAAAATAAAATTACCTATGACAATATCTTCTGAAAACTTTAAGTGCAAATGCCTGTAGTCATGTTAGTAGAGAACAGACTGTAGTTGAGCTACTTCAAAAGGCAGGTTTTAAGTGGTGTGTGAAGAGTTACTGAAAAGCACTGCATTATTCTGGTTTAGCAAAGGATCTGCCTTTCAAAGATTTTCAGTATTTATCTTTTGATGCATAACTAAACTTTCTTCAAGAAACTATTCTGATTTTAGACAGAAATATAATCTTAGAAAATAACAATTTATAAGAAATGTCATATATCAGGTATCATATTGAGAGCATCCATTGGCAGGTTTCTTAGGTAAAGAAGTCCGCTGTGAAGGATTTCCACTCAGAATTGCTCCTGCCACAAAAATTTCTTAGTCTGATATAGCAGCCAAAGAAGAAAAGGCTTTGGTTTGCAAGACATCATGAAGAGCAATGTGTGTTGCAGAGTGTGGCCTCTGTGTTCAAGATTAAGCTTATTTCATGAACACCTGAAGTCTTACCTGTGCTTACTTTTAGAGAGATTGTTTCACATACCTAAATTACCATCTAGGTGACCACAATGACTGTTCTGCATTACTAACTTTACCCCTCAAAATCTTGGGAACTGTGACATTTCAATGATAGTTTTTACTGTATGGCTCCCCTCCACCTTCCTCCCAAAGGGTCATTTATTTGAGAAGCATACGTAGTATAAAAAGCTATTTCTGAACTAAAGCAAACCACTGCAGCCAAGTTTACTTTGAAACAAGATTAAGTTGATCAAGACTTCTGCTTAGACTTACCATATTTGGAATTGCTAGCAGAGGGCCTTAATTATTCTGAGGAAATGGCTTCAAAAGTTCATGAATTTATGGCAAAAGAGGCCAAATCCCCCCCCCTCAAAAGAAGAGAGATTGGAAAATGATGTCTTGAAAGTACTCCTCTGCCCTTAATTTTAAAATATAGATGGTGCATTATGTGCTAGAAGAATCTATAATAAGTGGAAGAAACTTTGCAGGTATATTTTTCTTCAGTGTCCTTTCAATCAGGCAAATACAACACCATGAAAAATATCTATTCCAGATGGAAAAATATAGAAAAGCCTTTTACCTATTAAGAGGTGGTATGGTTCTTTTGTTTTTTTTTTTCAGAGAGATCCAACAAGATGCAGGAGCTCATGATTGCCTTTTGTTTGACATGAGGTGTAAAAGAATAATGGCAATTACTGAAAGGAACTGAGTATTTTCACTGTATTGAATGAGAACATGACTGAATTACTGGCTGCTATCTTACCAAGAAATCTCAGAGGGAGGAAAGATTGCTCACCCTCTCATTAAACATGCAAAGTAAGGTATATTCAAGCAATATATATATAGCCCCATACTGATATGTTGTATCAGTAGCCACCTCAAGAGTATTATTATCCATTTACAAGGCTAAAGTCTCAGTAACATATCATACTTACAGGAGAAAGGGAGAGAGGTGTTACCACAGTGTGCAAAGTATCAAAGGTAAGCCAATTGGACAAGTTCTTGGCTCTGTGTCAATTGTGCAGGAATTTGTTAGCTGACAGATCCTTGACTCGCAAGACCTTTTCCTCACTAAACTCTATGGGCTTTGGAAAGCTTACATTGCTCCATAGTTGGAATGGAGCAAGTTGGAGTGAATCCTCTTTGTTCTGTGCCACTTGGAACTGGGGTAGCTAGAGACTGGCTTTCATAGCTCTCTGTGATTTTGAACGGTTATTTAGACACCCTTAATTCTTTTCATTTAAGTAATTACCAACAGTATCATATCATTTTTGAGAGTTGAAGTCTAAAAGACCCAAGACTGAAGAAGAATACAGGTGATGGGTTTGCTGCAGCGTCACCTGTAAGAGAGGGAACGGTCCTTTCCATCTCATTTGCATTCCAGGGGAAAAAGATCCAATTATGATTAACTTATTGCTGGTAAATTGGTCATCTTTTACCTGTGAAATTGCAGCACAATCATTTTATAAAATGAGACTTTAGATCTCGCGTTGAAGACAGTCCCATGTAGATTAAATAAAGTGGTCTTCTAAAGCCTAGACTTCTCAGGTGATAAACACTGCAGAATGAGGTCTATATACCTATATACCACAACAAAGATACAAATTGCTTAGCCATGTAAAGAGGCAAAAGGGGAACTGAATGTTGATCTATCTTTCCCTTAGCTGTTTTTAAACAAAGAGTAATTTATTTGGTTCCCAGTTACAACAGTCTTACAGCAACAGAACTGCTAGATTTGAATTTTCAGTTACCTCAGAATAACATGACAAAAGTCCTCCTGGCTTACAAGCACATTTTCTGTACCTGTCTTTCAAGGCCTCAGTTCTACTGAATACAAATGTATACTTTCTTTTCTGACTATCCTCAGCCTGGATCAGCACATCTATTGGTGGGCAGTTCTCTGTTTTGGCTTCCATTTCTGAAACAAACAAAATCTGCTTGCATTTTCCCAAGAAGTCACAGCACCCAAATAAGCCAGTTACCAGTGGATACCCTGACAGGATTTAAGAGCAGTCTTTTAGCATTTTACCTTATCATACCATTACATGTTGAAGTCCACAGGGTGGAAAAGGCATACTTTTTTGAGCAACAACAATCTGCAGGGCTATGAGCTGCTATTTAACAAGCACAGAGCTCCAGATATTTTTCTGTGGTGCACTCTGTTATTATCTGTGTATTCCTTTCAAAGTGGAGCACAATGCACAGCAGAGATCTATAATTATTCAGCAAGACTAAAGAATATCTTCTAGGAATTTCCTTAGAGTTAGAAACAAATAAATGTTGGCGCCTCAAAGTTTTCTACTTTAGACCAAAAGCTAGCTGATTTACACTAATTTAGCAGCATACTTTTGATTTAAATTCAGTGACATTATTTATGTTAATGTTTTTCAACCAGAGTAAAGTTTTCCAAATGCAGCCCCTGGGTTTTAGCTACTGAGTAGACCTTTCTATTCCTCATTTCAGAGACATACTCCTAGAAGAAATAACTGGTTTCATTTTCTTCAATAGAACTCTAATGTCATTCCATATGGGCTATATCTGACCATGGATGAGATTTTCACAGATATGCAGTGGTGACAGAGTTATTGTTATTGTCATTATCGGTTTCCTGGCTTGAGCATTACCCAAAACTAGAGTCTTTATAATATTTTTTCTATTAAAGATAGATACAGATTTATTATCATTACAGTATGAAAAAATTATAAGCATTTTGGTGGTGTAAGTCTGGTTACACGCACACACACACAAAGGGAAAAAATATTTAAAAGACAAGCCCTATTTCCCTGAATGCAGCAGAAACCAAAGGAAAAAAAAAAAAAGCAGTTTTCTTCTGAATGAAGAAATTAGAAGGTTTTTTATTACAACAAGCCCTGTGTCTAAGTCCTCACTCTTCCTTCTTTTCAGGGTCATGCTCGCAGATTCCCAGACTGGCTTCTTCTATAGCCTGCAGCTGACATTTCTGCTGTCAAGCACAAGCCACAGTCTGGGTAGTTTCTAACATTTCATTCTGCCCAAAGGCCCAGATCAAGCCATCAACTGGTACTGTTTAGCTGCATGCAGGAGCTGTTTATTCCTGCTTCCAATGAAAAATATTGGTTTGTACACCCTTAGACTAGTGCACAAGTGTTCTAGTGCCCTTGGAACTGAGATTGCCTGCTTAATGGCTGCTGTATGGCCATGAATCCCCTCCAAGGTTAGCCTCTAGCTGTCCACATCTTTTGGGATCACCTGCGTAATCCTGAAAGAATCAGTCTGAACAAAATAAAATGCCTGCTTTTGAAAGACATGCTTGTTCACCTTTGTCCTCTCTAGAGAGAAAGAACTTTCCCTGGTTTCTAAGACACTTCTGATTTTGTTTATCTTAGCAACTCTTCACATTTTCTGTGGGCTCAGTCTTGTCGCATAATCTAGTTAACTACTGTAATCCAGTTTTATAGACATACCAACACCATTAAATATTTTTAGTAAAGATTTTACCATCTGTATTCCATATCTACTGTGCAAACAAATACTTAATTATTTGGTTTAATAATGTTTATCTTCAGTTTATGTATGTTTATTTTTCATTTTTCTAAAAGACACCTGGTAAACTGAAAAATGTCATGTATTTTTTTTTCTATTAGCTTCCTCCTTGACATGTTCACCCATGGACACAAAGAATAACCTAAAATTATCAATAAAATTGTTTTAAATTGAATTATATTTTCTTATTTTGTACAAGGATATTATAGCCTATATATCTATCACTGAGAAATATTTGTGGATGTAGTTCATGGGTTTACAATCACTAGGGAATATTAAAATCCATACAATCTTCCCAAATATCTATAGGAATTGAAGGATGCTTGCCATCAAAGAACTCCTTATATTGCACATGTCAATAAGGATGTTCTTACAAATTGTTTATTCACATAGTGAAATAAATATGATATGTGAAAAATCAAAGCTTCACACAGGTAAAAAATTCTCTCTTCAGTTCTAAATCCCGTATTTTATTTTCAAAAGAATGTCTAGAGCTACTATGACTACGGAGCCAGAAGCAAAATCACAGGAAATGTAAACAAGGCAAAACGAAACAATTGTCTGTACTTCTATTATATCGTATAATCCCTTTTCTGAGAGTAAAGTAAGGTTCAGACATACAGGTTTTTGTGTCCAGTTTCCATGAAGTGATCTTTCATACTATTGTTATTTTTAAGTTTGGTAAAAATGCTTGTATCATAGAATCATAGCATGGTAGGGTTGGAAGGGACCTCCAGAGATCAAGTCCAATCCCCCTGCAAAAGCAGATTCACCTAGATCAGGTCACATAGGAACACGTCCAGGCAGGTCTTGAAGACATCCAAGGAAGGAGACTCCACAACCCCTCTGAGCAGCCTGTTCCACTGCTCTGTCACACTCACAGTAAAATAGCTTTTTCTTATATTTAAATGGAACTTTTTGTATTGAGGCTTTATCCCATTAACCCTTGTCCTGTTGCTAGCTACAATAGAAAAAAGGGATGCTCCAACCTCCTGACATCCACCTTTTAGATATTTGTAAATGTTAATAAGATCTCCCCTCAGTCTCCTCTTCTCTAGACTAAACAGCCCCAGTTCCCACAGCCTTTCCTTATATGAAAGATGTTCCAGTCCCCTGATCATCTTGATGGCCCTTTGCTGGACTCTCTCCACAAGTTCCCTGACTCTCTTGAGCTGAGAAGCCCAGAACTGGACACAGGACTCCAGATGAGGCCTTACCAGGGCAGAGGAGAGGGGGAGAAGAACCTCCCTTGACCTGCTGACCACACTCTTCTTGATGCATCCCAGGATGCCATTGGCCTTCTTGGCCATGAGGGCACATTGCTGGTGCATGTTCAGTTTATTATCAATCAGGACTCTCAGGTCTCTCTCTGCAGAGCTGCTCTTCATCAGTTCAACTCCCAGCCTGTACTGGTGCATGGGGTTGTTCCTTCCTAGATGCAGGACTGTGCACTTGTCCTTGTTGAACTGCATGAGGTATCTTAGCTTCACTCTTATTATACGTTGTACTACATTATTTAAAAACTGATAGAGAATTGCTAAAAGCACTGGCATTGTTTGCCTAGAGAGGTTGTGGGGGTCTCAATCTGTGGATACATTCAAAACCTAATCAGATAGAGTCCTGGGTAACCTGCTCAACTGAGCCTACTTGAGCAGGGGGAGGTGAATGGAATGATTCCAAGACATTACCTCCAATTCAATGATTCTCCAATTCTGTGAAATAAAAATATGTATGTTTGCCGCTGTAAGCTAGGTAAGTCATTGAGTACTTTCTTTTCTTTTCTTTTCTTTTCTTTTTTAAATTTTAATAAGCAAAGCACAAGACTGCCTTTGTACTTAACTGCTTCACTGCTGACGTATGGAGAAATCTCAAGATATAAGAGCTCCTTCAAAAATAAATCCCATTAGCTGCACATTAAACATGATCAGTAAGTAAATATGAAAAAAAAATCTTAAATTTTACCAATAATATATGAATGCTTATATAGAGATACAATCTGAGATAAATGCTTAGCTGTAAACATATATATATTTCATATATACTGCACTTATATGGCTGCAGATAACCAAAAGCAAAGAAAATGTGAATTTGGAAAGAAGCTAAACAGCTTAGACCGGACACTTAAAGTTGGATGAGATAGACCCCAAATTAAAATATTGCAGTCAAGTATTATTTTCAGAATGAGATGGATTCTGTAACTCATAAAATGAGTTGTAGTTGTGCAACAAGACTCATGTCACTTGAGAAGTTGCCAGTGTAAATAAAGTCAATTTGGCCAGTTAATAGGGAGCATTCTGCTCCTTCCCAGAGCTGTCCAAATGTGAAAAATGCCTTCTGTAGTGAAAAATGTCTTTTGACTGATACGGATTACCACAGGAGTAAAATATTTTCCCATTTAGCAGCACAAAAGTGGGAGGACAGAGTAATATAAATTATCTTTGGATTGTCATTTGGACTGTTTTGTTAATGAGGCTTTTGTTTGCTTCTTATTTGATTAGTAGAAACCAGCATTGTTACAGTTTTTTTTTTAAAAAAAGTCTTTCCTAAATGGAAAGGCTTTCAAGCACTAAGCCTAGTATCTTCATCGGTGCCAGAAGTATAAATACCAGAAAGAGTGACAGCTAATCCACATGTGCTCAGAAGCAGAAATGAAAAGGCCAGTTACATGTGCTTGTCAGCACTAGTCCCATCTACATCTACTAGCTTGCAAGGCCTTCAGTCAGCCAGTCAGTCAGTAGCAAAATTAGTAGGGGAAGGAGGAGAACAGAGGAACAGGATAGCAAAGAGATGGAACACCAGCAACACATCATTCCTCATTTGTGGAAACGAGAAGAGGACATTTTTTTAAATAAAGCTTTACAAGATGACAATTTCAGAACTTAATATCTCTCTGTACCTAAACAGCTTCTCAGGATCTGTTTGTTGGGGTTTCTGTAATTCCCTATCTCTTTTTTCACCTCACCTTTCTTACTCCTATTCATTATCAGCATTTGTGTCTTGGCAACATCAGAGCAAACAGAGAAGGGAATGAAACAAGAGAATCACATTGAGGAGGTTGTTTTGGCAGAGCTATGCAGGGCTGCCTTACTAATCCAGCACACAGAAGGTATTACTGACTTGTATTCTATTAAAAAATATTAGCAAATTGAAAAAGCATCCCATGTCAAATCCAAGGGCTGCTGAGCTCCGAGTGACATTCTTTCTTACAGCCTTCACCTTTCACTCTCACTCTGCAAATGAGATATAAAAGGAGAGACTAGTTTTTGTTTGCCTAATAGCAAATTTAAAAAAGGCAATATGCATATGGAGTCAGTCTGCTCTGCAATTTGATCAGCCATGCCTGACTGACATATGTGTTCTTTGAAACTGATTAAAATTACAAGGCATCTATGCATCAAAGAGGAGTTTAGCTGTCTTCTCTAACAGCTGTGGGATGAAAGTACTGATTGACAATGCAATTTTACACAGACACATAAACAAGGCACTGAATTCCTTTAGGCTCCTGGAAAAATCCCATATGAATACATTCCTATGAAGGAATATTTCCATGATTACATGTAAGATATCCACTGATTTTTCCATTGAAGTTTCTGAGTTCACTCAGGGCAGAAAATATGGCACTGAAGCTTTGCAGTCACAAAAAATTGTCAGTCTTTCAGAAGTACCATTTTCACAAACTTTGTCATGATGTCAACATCCGCTAACAAAGATCAGCATGCTGGTATTTGCAAAATGAAAAAGACACCTGCTTTTGCTGAATTTGACAGTGAAAACATCATTATATTATTATTATTTTGTTCAAGCAGGCTATTATTCGGTGAATCTGAAGGTTAATGTAAGACATCCAAAACTGATCTTCATATCCCGATACATTTATTAAATAACACCATACAGGCAAGATGGAAATTTAATGAAATATTTAAGTAAAGCCATATTGTGTTATTAACATCTGAGGTTTTATTAAAAAAAAAATAAGCTGCTCAGTAGTAAATATATGCTGGTTATAATGCTGGACTGGCAGACAGAGGGAGAAAAGAAATGTCAACTGTCACCTTAGCTTTATCCTTTAAATTCTCCTGTCTTAAAGCCTGATGGAGACACAAATTTTCTATTGCAGAAGGTCTGTTAAAGTTTCTTTATTGAAGATTTGATAAACTTCTGGGAATTATTGCTCTGAATAGGTATTACAATCTTTTCATTTATTCCTGGAAAGTGTATTCTGCAGCCTTAAAGAAGATGGTACTCCTCTAGCTATTTCTGAAGAACATATAAAAAGATTCTTGTGGGATTAAACTTATTCACAGAACAAGCAGAGGTCATGATAGCTCAGAAGTGGTTAATTGGTCTGTTGTGTGCAGAAGCAACAAAAAGTTGCAAATGGGAAAAAAAAAGAAAAAGTTAAAAAGAAAACAGGATACCAATGGCACAGCTAAATTCCATCACCACCCTTACTCTAGTCTTGGTCTTTTCCCAGTGTCTGGGAAGACATGAATGACAGAGATTTAAGACACAATGGTCAACTGGTTGAACACTCTCTTTCCCACTTCTACCAGATATTAATCTTCCTGTAGCAAAGCTGCCTGTTCTTTAGAGGTGCCAGCTGACAGTATGGTATATTAATGAAATGGCAGTTTAAGTAGACACATTGGACTGTGATTTCCAGTGGCTGAGAAGCTAATACATGCTCTCTTCTCTTATTTCTGCTCCAGGTTCCTTGTCCACTGAAGGATGGATGGCATAGAACACAGGACACTTTAACAGTTTACACTGCTGGAGCAAGTTTCAGCAAAGCTTCATCCCCTTGTGACCTCCTAAATGTTGCCATTTTTATCATTAAAACCTACAGCTGGACCAATTGCATCTAGCAGTTTGTGACAGTATATATATATGTTTATATATATAAAAAGAGGAAAAGTTCTCCATCTAAAGGAAGCCACAATCTGTTGGCAAAGGCTTGAGCAAATACTGACAAATAAGCTGTGTTTTGCTCTCTACCAGCTTCTTGAAGAACTGTTTTTGCTTGAACATGTTACAGTTTTTCTGCTGGCACAGAATGGCAGGAAATTATGACTCCTCAGAAAGCAGAAAAGAAGTGTAAGATGAACTAAGCTGACAGGACACATTAAATTCACAACTGAAATTCCTCCCAGTCTCTGACAAACACACTGACCCACTGACAACACAAACATCAACCAGTCTTAAGCTCTTAGCATCCTCTTCAGTCATCCAACATTTTCTGTTTAACAAGGTGTTTGGACCTGAGTTGTTTCTTCCTTATTTGACAACAAAGACCATCCACGTTCAGTGAAAAAGAAACAAAACCAGCATCACAAAATATCATAAACACAAGGCAGACTGGGTGCATACACATGTGCTATTTTATTGTTAGAATAATGAAAGACCACTCCACTCAGAAAACAAATATATTCCTCAAAACATCACAATGGTTTTTCCAAGGTGAAATTTTCAATGCAGTGTATGAGCATCATATGATGGTTAACTACTGTACAGAGAAAGGCAAAGGGGGAAAATAATTAGATTTTTAATACATGATTTGATTAGTCCCAGTGGCACATGTGAGGACATCGCATGAGAGAGACATTCACTTTTTCTACAACATGAAATAAATGCTATGTTGCAAAAACAGTCCACATCTCCAAGCTATGCTGCAGAGAAGTCTGCAGTAATATGGCCATCTGTTTTAATTGAAAGGCACCATTGGGTACTGCATTACTGAGGATTCGTGGAATAACTAAGTATATTGGAAAGAAAATAGGAGTTAAAGGATGATAACAAAAAGCTCATAGATTTTGTTAAAGTGCTTACCCTCTTTAGGTTACCACATCCTATTGGTTAAATAATACTGGAACCTTTGTTGCATTCTAAGAATTTCTTTTTTGGCTGATTTTTCTGCAAGTCAGCAGGAATAAAGGCACTTGTCATTCAGTACTATTTTTCTTTCTCTCTCCAAAATGGTTCAATGCCAATGGAGCTATGCCACTCATAAAAACTGAAGCAACAAAACATAAATTTGCTTGTCTAATTTAATGTTTCAGAGAATATTTTGAACTTTGATTCAAAAAGGAAAACAAAACTTCAGAGTTCATCTTCTGCTTTCAATAATTCAATCTTTCAGGCATTGCACTTTCTTACTGTAATCCATTTATTTACTTTTCTTACTTTTATTTCTTATGAATGTAATGATCATGAACTAAGCTGGTAAGAAAGCTCAAGTGAATAAAACTCACTGGCTTTTGTATCAGTGTCTAGTGCATTATTCTCTTTTTATCCATGCTGGACACATCAAAGGCAATGACAGAAACAGATTGCTCTATCCCTGTGGCCTGTCCAAATCCAGCAAGAACTGTAACTCTTTCAATTATGCCTCTTGCCTTTTGGTGTCATTTACTGAATGATGTACCATTTATCTATGCAAAACAATGATAAATTCTTTCTAACTATACTTTTCACAGCCATTTGTTAGTATAGATGTAAACACAGGCTAGATACCAGAGAATCAGGTAACACTAAAACGAAAGGTGATCAAGCTCCCATCTCTAAGCACAGCATTCGAGCCTCATAGAACACAGGATGCCCACAGGTCCGAGCAAGAAGGCTAGCAACGGAACTTAGTGCCAGGTGTAATCCCCTTTCTGATGCCTGTTTGTCTCTATGTTAGGAGCACAAAGAACCACCAGAACCCACAGGCCCACTTTTCAGAGGAGCTCAGCACCTTGTGGTTCATGCTCCTGGAGTCCAAAGGAATTTCATCCTTCTGACCATGACCTTGTGTGAGGGACACTTTCATTTAAACAATCAAATAAAGGGTCTCACTCTGCTTCCATTACTGACACCATACACCTACTGAAATGTACTGCCTCAAGCTGAGGAGAGATCAAAGATCATTTGTTCATGTTTCATCTAAAAAGTATTATATTTTCCTTAGGTACAGAATACATTTTCAGGGGTTGAGGGCAGTTATGACATGTATCACGGGCTATACTGAAGAGATGAAAACCTAATCCTCATCAAGTAACGGGGAGGTGCATGTCACAGCAGGCAATACAAATGGTGTCTGGCAAGTCCAGTGAAAGAAGTGGAAAGGTTAACATTTTCAGCTATCAGACCATTCACATTCACATTCACATTCACTACAGCATTTTTACAAGCCCATGATCTATGTTCACTGTCTCCCCAGAATTTTGTCAACATGACCAGCAGTTCGATATCCACAAGATTATTTACAAATTGTTATCTTCAACTTTGTGTAGAGAAAAAAATACTATGTCCTTTTCTAATTTTATTTAAAATTGAAGTTTTTGTGCAGTGTTCATCTACTCAAATGATGTCTTCATTTCAAGTTTTTTGATGCAATACAATCTCTCTGAGAGTGCTTTGAAAAGTAAAAAATCTCTATTAGTTTCTAAGAGCTAGAGGCTCACAGTGCCTAGTTGATGCAAAGTTTCCACTAACGATAGATAAATGAAGTTTCACAGTCTTCATTATTCAGACCACATCATATTTACATTCAGAAAACCCTGAATAGGAACCTTGCTTGTAGAGAAAAAACAATCTGTGTCATCACAATTAACTGTAAGCTTGCAATTTATACTCCCCTCCCCCGTGAACATAAATAACGCTCACAAAATAATAAAGAGAGACATCCAAGAAGGCAGCACAGTGGAGAGCAGAAGAAAAAGTAGTGCAGTTGTTAAAGATGCCTGGCAGTTGTAGCCACATCTGGGTGACAATGCTCACTCTCCTTTCCTCCATTCAAGTCTGAGAATGAAAAAGGATATAGGTTCTAAACAGAGTCCTCTTACTAGTATTATAGATTTCACCTTATCCTCTGATAACATAAGAGGTAACCTCATCTTGGTGGATGGCTAGAAATATCTTGTAAAATGAATCCCTGACTGACAGAAGACTCGATATGTGGTAAGGTCACTGCACTTATTCATGGAGCTGGAGTGAATCAATATCCTCACAGGAATACACACACTGGGGTAGCATGAAAATTGTGGCCTGGTGGTCTAATACAGAGTATGAAAGGACTAAATCAGGAATGAGAAATGGCCAACAGGAAAATCACCCATACAGTCTCAGAGAGTACGAAGGATGTTTTGGAAGTTCTTGCAAAAAGGACAAATTGAACTAGTAGCAAACTAATGCAAATTTCTATATCTTCTTCAATTGGCACTAGTTATCGTGTCTAAAAAGAAGTAGCTTTTATGGACATGCAGGCCAGCACCTCACTGCAATGAGTACTTCACAAGAGAATCGTATCTCAGTGATGATAATTTTCACTTGTACATAAAAGCTGGACTCTTGAGGTGATTTAGGACTCTAAAGATGCGCATAGATGCATACACAGTTCTGTGCCACTGAAATCTGATGCATTCTGTTCCCTATCCATGCAGCATGGAAGCTTATTTTCAAATTTACATTAATGGAATGTCTTTTACTCAAGATAGGGAAGGTCTCACATCTCAGTTGAGCAAATTCAGATATCTCCTTTCCAGTCAAGTGACTCAGGGAGCTGTAACTTGATAAGAATAAAGATTTACTTCCACTGACATACTTTCATCTTTGCTTTTTTTTTCCCCCTTTTTTTGTTCTCATCCCTATCTCCAAAGCAATCTGGAGATATCGTTACCAGTGCTGGCGCTAATGGCACATTGAAAATTCTAGCAAATTAGATGATAGACAGGGGGTTACTTGGTGCACTCTAATAAAATAAAAGACTGTTATTTTCCAGACATGAATAATTCTTCTTTCCAAGGTGTACTTGAACCATTAGGTCCATTGGTGCTGAATAACAAATAAATAGCATCCTAAAAGCAAGTGCATGATAGGATATATGGAAATCAAAGTATCTCCTATACAAGGACTATAACCCCTCTAAGCTTTCAAGATGACATGTGCTGAGATGTCTTGAGAAGCCCTATAAAACTAGCTCACACACTTTCTGGCAATACAGCGGGTCTCAAATATTAAAGTCTAGTTTTGATAATTCATGATAAGCAATGAACTAAATTACTAGTATTGCATTTCTTCTCTACCCTGTCTTATTCCTGAGAATTCATGTAGAATTATGAGGTCTCCCAAGAGTAGAATTTTTACAAATATAGGAGGACTCAAAATGTTAGAAACTTGTTACATTAAGTCTCTAAAACTATCAATAGTGGGTACTTAAATAACATGCATTTCTCTTTGTGTTTGGCAATCTGGGAGAATATTTGCAGAAATTTCATGTACTGTTATGAGAGGATCCCTTCATCGTTATCTATCCCTAGTCACCAGAAGTCACCATACTTCCACGGCACTGGAACTGTAGTCTCAATCAACAGTTGCAGTCTGCAATTATGTCTCAGAAGTAGCAAGGAGGTTAGTCTGTCCCCAAAATCCATCCACATACAGACTGCAGCATACCTAAGCAAATGCTTTAGACTTTGGACTGCCTATGCCAACCTGTTCTTGCTCCTGAACACTGGAGGGAACATTCCTCAGGAAACATATGGGACTTTGCCTGAAAGATCACCATTTATACAGATGAATGTATAATTTGGCAATACTGTGTGCTGACTCCGGGCAATCTGCTTGATCACACGTATTCTTCTTCACAAGACACGAGGAACATTCACAGGAATTTAGAAATTGTGAAGTTTCTACACACTCCATACAGAGACAATCTTAGCTGCAGGCTAAGATAGAAAAATAAACTATCTATTAAAAGTTGAATGCAGTTTTAGACTCTAGTTTCTCTGTTTCTGGGCTACCTACTGCAAGACGAGACATAACTTGGTAAGAAGATTCAAGCAAAAAGTAATCATGTCTAACAAAACAGCTGTACAACAACTAGGTCTTTTCATTCGTGCTTTCAATTTTATGTGGTCTAAGGTTGCCAGTGCATGTATGAGGACTAATAAAATACAGGATTTAACATGTAATTGGAGCCATGTAGTACTGGTGTTAACAAAATAGTGAGCTCAAGATTAGTGAAAACAAAAACAAAAACAATCTCTTTACTTGTCTATTTATAGAAACTGAATACTAATTCTCTAAGTACAATATCCTGTTTTCAACATCATGAAATTTGTCACCACAATGGAGTCACACACATCTCTATAGACTAGCTCCAGATTCCAGCTCTGTCCTTTTAAAACACTTGCGGACACATCGTGTGAGTCATCTCCACAGCTAAAGTGGCTGACAGAGAAGCAGCTTAAAGGAGCTATAGAGAGGTACTGTGCAAAGCAGTGTGTGTCTAGAAGGAAAACATAAAGGACAAACTTCAGAATTTTATTGTTGAGGAAGAAGGTCAATATATATTAAAAATAGAGGCAGGAAAATCAAACAAGAAAATTCATGTCCTGAAGATAAAACTAGGAGAAAAAATAGCCCATAGACAGAGCCCAGGGGACTATTTTGAAGTCTGAGGTAAAATATATAATTTTCCAACAACCCAGGGTCAATAGGAATATTCTGCTGTAGATATTGTGCTAATAAATATTCTGATTGATCTTTTTAATGCAAAGATTGTGCTAATAGAGAAAGAACATGCTGTTATTTCAAGTCTGGAGCACTTTCCATTAGCTATTTGATCATGGGTGGAGGATTTATTGAATAATAAATTGCCTACTGGCAATAGGCTTGCAGAGGCTCAATAAGTCCTTATTAGTGTCTCAAAATTCTGCAATACAATAATTAGGCTCTGAGTGGAACAGAGACATTTTTCTGCATTCTGCAAAGTTCTGGCTGTTCTCAGTTATGCTATGTTCTTGTTTGTTAAGATCCATGGGATTTGCACTTGCAGGTCTTGATGTCTTCTATGGGAAATTTTGACTGAGAATAACATGACAAACTAAATCCTTATGTAATCTATTACAGGGAATATTATTCAATTCATAAATTGAATAAAATAAAAACCACAATAACGTAAAAACATAATATGAAAAAACCCAAACAAAAAGTTCTCATAAAACTGTAGGATACCTTTAATAATCTCTTAAAATTATAGGATTTCTGTATGTCTGTCTTCCAGGAAACAGAACAGCACATTACACGGAGCGTGCATAAGCTGAATAGGTCTAGAAAAAAATTTATTAGCAAACTGAGTGAACATGGACCATAAATCCCATTTTTAGCCACCTCATAATTTTTAGTGAGTGGTCAACTCAAAAGACCGAAAAGGGCAAAACTGCACTTCAGATTGGAGATGTAAAAAAAAAAAAAGTTTAGCACACAAAAGAAATCATTCTGGTGTTCCAAGCACAGTAGCATAAACCCCAGTTTAGTTCCAAAGTTGTTTTGTACAGTTCAGCTATAGATTATTTCAGCTTCTACAATAATTTATTTTGGGGGTGCTAGTAGATGCTGAACTAATGAACAAGACATAGCTGATTTAAACAAGAGTAGATTGCCTCTTCCTCTAAAGATATAGAGAGCATCTATAAGTGTCTTCTGACTCAAGAGCCTATCTTCTGATAGAATACAAACCTAAATAGTTGGGAATATTCATATTCAGACGGTAATTAGTTGCTTTATTGAAGGTGGAAAAATGTCTCCAATTCCAGCATCAGCCAGAAGAAAACAGCAACTGGTGATCTGAAGACAATTTCTGCAGGACTCTTGCTCTTACCTTAAATCACCATGCAATGTAACATCACAAAAGCTGTGGTCACATCTACATGAGGTGCACTACTACTCTGTTTTGAGAAAATAAAAACCCCACTCCACTCGGTTCCTGGCTGTGTTACAAGTAGCCACAATTGGTATCATCAGTCCATAACTTTAATAAAAAATTCTACAGACTGACACCATATCCATCCCAACTAATCTAACCCCATCCTTCCACCTGACCTGTGGCCAGGGCAGTTCCATGGGTGTCTGTTCTGAGGCCAGTCATGTTCAACATCTTCATCAACGACCTGGATGAGGGGACAGAGTGTACCCTCAGCAAGTTGTATGATAACACCAAACTGAGAGGACTGGCTGATTTACCAGAAGGCTGTGTCGCCATTCAGCGGGATCTCGACCAGCTTGAGAAGCGGGTGGAGAGGTTCAACAAGGACAAGTGCAGAGTTCTGTATCTGGGAATAACCTCATGCATGAGTACAGGCTGGGAATTGACCTGCTGGAGAGCAGCTCTGTGGAGAGACCTGGCAGTCCTGGTTGATAATAAACTAATCATGAGCCAGCAATGTGCCCTTGTGGCCAAGAAGGCCAATGGTATCCTGGGGTGCATCAAGAAGAGTGTGGTCAGCAGGTCAAGGGAGGTTCTTCTCCCCCTCTCCTCTGCCCTGGTAAGGCCTCATCTGGAGTCCTGTGTCCAGTTCTGGGCTTCTCAGCTCAAGAGAGTCAGGGAACTTCTGGAGAGAGTCCAGCACAGGGCCACCAAGATGATCAGAGGACTGGAACATCTTTCTTATGAGGAAAGGCTGCAGGAACTGGAGCTGTTTAGTCTAGAGAAGAGCAGAGTGAGGGGGGAATCTCATTAATATTTACAAATATCTAAATGGTGGGAGTCAGGAGGTTGGAGCACCCCTTATTTCTGTTCTATCTAGGGACAGGACAAGGATAAGAAGCTGGAACACAAAAAGTTCCATTTAAACATAAGGAAAAACTACTTTACTATGAGGTCCCTTCCAATCCCTATCATTCTATGATTCTATGATCCTATGATTTTCAGACTTTCAAAGGTTAAGGGAGATGACTATTTTCCTAATTACTGAACTCTACAGCATGCTATATAAACACACATAGATATAGACACAGAGGCATGCAGTTCTGGGTTCAATGATTTTCTTTCCTGAATCTTTTTTTGCCTAGATGTTCAGTGTTATCGTAAGAAAACCATATAATATCTAGATAATATGACCGAGTAGGCAGTGTATTCAAATTGAAAGACCTGAAATCTCTTGCTGCCTTTAACCGCTTCACACAACTTCTCTAAGCTTTATTTTCTCTAAAGATAAAATGTCATTCTTAGTAAACTGGTCTGACAGCTATAGATGCATCCCATTATTTAAAAAGCAAAACACATGGAATGAGCTGTAGAAACATGAACAATACACGAAAATTATAAGCGTGACACATACACAATCTGAATAAATTACTGTGAGATCAGAGTGGGCAAAACTGGTTGGTATCCAATACAACTAGGGTTACAGGATAATCAGGGCAAGGACAGAAGAACATGCTGGTTTTATTTACAGAGATTAAACCATCATTGTGACTAAAAAGCCAATTCTGATACTAAGAAAAATAAGCTAATCTTATAAAGTACATGTCATGCTGAACAAATCAAAATCAATCCTGAGGCAATGAACACTATGAAGCTGTTCTTTTCAGATTTATCTTTTCCCCTTTTTATCAAAACCAGGTCACATAGACCATGCACTACATGCCTCGTATCTGTAAGTAAAAGATCTGAATTACCATTTACAACAAATGCTCTGAATTACGTTTGTCACAAAATTGTTTTCTACCTCTTCTCCTTCCAACCTTAAAGCCTTAAAATAAATAGGGTAACAGTAACCTGTATAACATCTACAGCACGCATTTCTACCTATTTATCCATTAAATTGCATATCTCTTCAGACTTGTTCAAAAGTGTATATTCTGCGAGAGTACATGGGAAACCACAAGAAACAATCCAGTGCAGCATATATTCCAGAGAATGGTTCGTTCACTTTAATGGGCAGAAAGACCTGCTGAAAACTGTCGATTTCATCCTGCATGAATTATTAGCAGTGGAGATTTGTTTTGAAGAAATCATGACTTTTTCTTGTGTTGTATTTGACACCTGTGCGGTACTGTACATAATCAATATGCATTGTCCACTACCTGGGAGGCAAAAAGAAAATGACAAACCCTAATACATCAGATTTTAAGAAACCAAACTACAGAAAGGCTGGATGTGCAAGTGAGGAAGAGCTTTCTGAAAAAGCTTTTGAATTGGATTCAAAACCATTCGGGATGCCTTCTAATAAATAAAGACTTTGCCTGAAAAAAGGACTGACAAAGGTCATGGAATCAGGCTGGCATTTTGTTCCATTTCTTTGTCTTCTGTGTAAAATCAAGGAGGATAAAAAATTTATATATATATATATATACACATATTTAGGAAGAATGAATTCCACTTTCCCACTTTTATTGCACTTAAAATTCAAGTTTTGTTTACTAAAGGAAACGGCAATGACAAGACAAGTCATGAAAAAAACAGACAGTATGAAACCTAGGAAACAAAAGTTGAGTGAATACAAGAATTTATTGTTGTTGTTATTGTTAGACATACAAATTTTTACTTCTTTAAAAAATTCTGCAACTGCAATGATTGACATTTTGGAGATAAAATTTTTTGTCAACACTTTTGTCTCTCAACTTAAAGTGTGAGAACTTGCAAAATATATATTTAAGATTTCCAGTAAGTATCCAAAAAATAAGAATCAGAACAGGTGGTTTTGACTTTTCTATTTTTAAATAGCAGGGAGAAATTCAACATTTGTCAGAGTCCTTACAAACTGTCTTATTCACTGCAAGAGAACAAAAAGGAGTTCAAGTGGTTAAAATCACTCGTTACCTTGAATTGAGTGAACAATTACAGAGACAATAAATGAGATTTTTTTTTCTGCTATTTTGGAAATGGATTTCCAACGATATTGAAAGGTCTATGTCAAGGGTATGAGGCAACACTTTTTTTTTCTGTAGCATCCAGTGACAGGACAAGGCAGAATACAAAAAGTTCCACTTAAGGGAAAACTTCTTTGATGTGAGGGTGAGGGAGCCCTGGCACAGTCTGCCCAGAAAGGGTGTGGAGGCTCCTTCTCTGGAGGTTTTCAAAACCTGCCTGTATGCATTCCCATGTGACTTCATCTAGGTGGACCTGCTTTAGAAGAGGGGTTGGACTAGATGATCTCTAAAGGTCCCTTCCAATCCTATAAAATTCTATGGTTCTGTAATATGTACAGAAGACTTTGGATTTCATTTGACTTCTGGTCCTTAGAGTAATATAGCTACAGCAGACTTAGTCTGTAAATTGTAATTGTCAATATCTGAATATTCTGTGAAATAATTACAGCAGGGTCCTTTAAAAGAGGTGATATTTAAAGTGGAAATGAAAGTAACTGACAGAGTTTATCCTGTTCATAACTCATTTCTGATGTTACATGAACTAATACTTGAAAACAGAGACAGGTATTGTTTGAAGCTATGAAAATGTCCTTCAGTCCATACAAAACACCTGAAGCCTTTCACTCTCTCACTGTTTATCCCAGAAAGAGGTGTCAGTAAACATGCTGGCCTACATACATGAACAAATAAACTTACTGCGCATCATAACAGTACATCTTACCTTTGTTCTACATAACAGAATTTTGCTATGTTGGCAGATTATCTCCAAGGAATAAGACGTACCCTGAGAACAAATTAAATTCTTGCACCATCTAATAACGTGAATGCAATGCCTCCCTTATGATCCTTTGTGCAAGGACATTCCTAAGATGCAAGGAATGCATGTGTCTATGTCTTTATTTGTTCTGATAACGATGGGAAAGTGTGATCATTTTCCCACATATGGTTGTGATGTTTTCCAGTGAACTCTTTTAAGTATCTATGCCATATTTAAAGGAGTGATTGATCTTAAAAAAATGCCTTCTGGAAGTGTTAGTGTCAATTCATTAAAATCATTGTTTTGTTCAATGCAATGTCAGTTTCTAGCCCTCAGGAAGTTGGTGCAGATTTTGGCAAAGACCTGATTAAGGTCAGGACTATAATCAACTTCTCCGTTTCACAGAGTACCCATATAAAACTTGATTATTTCCCTCTGGATACAGATTCCTATGCCAAAGTGCACACTGAAATAACTCCCAATACTCATTGTTACATTGATGCTATTAAGTAATTGTTGATTCAATTGACAGCAAGTAAATCAGACAAAATGAATTAGATCATCAGCCTTTGTTTGCATAAAATGCTGACACTACTCACTGCTGCCACCACAAGCCAGTGCAGCAGATTTGATCTATGGTTATCACCATGGCAAAATGCCAAGTAATCTATTAGGGCAGCCTCTTAACTCTATGTACTATCATCCCACCCAAATCAGATGGAAGGAAAACATCATCAGCAATTCCCATCTCGATGTTTCAGCCTTTGATGGTCTACTACAGAAAAGGAATTACAGGCATTTCTGGAGTCACTGGTGCTGAAACAGTCTAATAGTGAGTCTTTGAAGACCAACGGAGAGGGCTTGAGAAAAAAAAAAAAATCCTTGTTCAATAAAAGGGACTAATTTTAAAAAGCCTGGACAATATCCCTCTATTATTATAATTCAACTGGAAGACTGAAAATATGAAGTCAGTGGATGCTTCTTCATTTTTTACTTTATTTCCTTATTCTTCTCCGATAAAAGAAACACAGTGAAAGGGAAAGAGAAGTGAACAAAAGCCATCGTCATTATTTCTAATTGAAAAAGTGAAGAATGTTAAGGATCTTCAAGTTTAACACAAGTACATGAGGATGTACTGCAAATCCAACTTACCAGACTATTATCTACTCATGACCACGAGTGAAAAATTTATCGTCAAGTCCCATACTGATAATATACAGCGACTGCAATTAAACTTGACACTTGGCTGTAGCCTCTCATGTTGAAAAAATGACTGGCAACGTGGTGTGTTTGAAATGTCAGGCTGTGAGCACTATTTTTGTCTGCAGGTTATTCTTCCATACCCAGCCATAACAGTTTATAGATGAAACTTAAGCCTTCCAGGATACATATTCATAACCTTTAAAAATCTCTTTGCCCTAAAACTAGTTTTCTCTAAAGTATCTGCCTCATCACAAAGATGTAAGGGTTGTAAGTCATCAGGTCTGAGAATCAGTAAAATCATAGCTTTTCATCCTACCAGCTTACTACAGATGAAATAGATTACACAGAGCCTGCCTGTATGTGAATGCATTCATATGTATTTAAAACTGCATTTCTTGCTTGCTATGCAGCATTTTTCTTTAGAGTTTTATGAGAATATCTTTGGCAAAGCTCCTCTTCCTTCCCACTGTTTTGCAGTATGCTATGAAACTGTTACCTACTGCCCATCTGTAAGGTGGCTGAATTTGATCAACCTTGTAAGCACAGGCTGAGCAATGTAAAACAAGAAGAGTGTCAGAAATTTTAAAAATGGTATCCAAATTAATTGCATTATTCTGCATTTTTATTTACTGAGCGACATGATCCTATTTCAGCCAGCAGAAGAGCTTAAACACTGTTTTATGCCAACTACGTGCAATTTGCTGTTCATTACCTCTTCGTAGTGCAATCCTCCACATTAACTTTGTTTTTCAGATCTGATTGAGAACATCTCCAAGACAAATCTTCTGTTGCCTTCTGGCACTTTTTTTTCCCCCTATGTGTCATCTATCTTTAGTTCCCTATCCAAAATGTTTGAGCTCTGTTATGCACCAGTCTTACAGGCAAAAGATAGAACAGGAACTATAATTTGTAAGTTGAGTGAATCAAATATAAATATTTCAACTCTGAAAAGCTTGGTTTTTTTGGTTCCTTTTTTTTTTTTTTTTTTTTTTTTAGGTGCAACAGCCAGAGAAAGACCTTTTGGTGGCTACAAAGAATGCTGAATATATTGCAGATGGCACTCCAAAGGCACTGATCTTGTGACAGCGGGAGTCATTTATCTTAAAATAAAATGAAAAATAAGCCTAGTATAACCTTATCAAACAAGCTGCTGCATGAGGCTTTGCCTGGTAGAGACTGTTCTTCCACATCCTCCTACGAGTATGACCCAAATCCTGTCTTATCAATAGTTGACTGAAAATACTGAATTTCTACAATTCAAACAAACGTGCTCAAGGCCACATTATTAATTACCAAGAACCCCTAGTACTGTTAGAATTCTACAGGCTTTTATAACTTTATCTAGACATTATAGATAATAACTTGATCCAGGTTCTGTATCAGAGAACAAAAGGGTATTATAGATTGAATTGCTCCCAGCAAATAATTTAGTCCCATTCAAGTCTCATTTAGGGGTGTTTTCTTTTACCTTGATTTCAGTAGCTGGGATTTCACCTGTAAGAGTGTAATGATTGCAGTGGTTAGAATAGAGTAGAATTTGTTTTTAATAATTATTATTGTTAGACTCCAGTCAGTCACTCTGCATATTGAGAAAAAAGAACAATTGCTGCCTCTACATACAAGATCACAGGTTCAGACTGTAAGAAATTTATTTTTATCTTTTCAGTGTCATACTCTTTGTCTATCTTTTGTTTGCAATTAAAGCATACTGCAGTTGGAAGCATCCATGACCTTCCCAGCCATGCCCCACTCCTCACACCCCACCCAGCCGAAGAACCCAAACCACCAAAACCAGACATTAACTTTCTTTGATTTTAAAATTCCTAGTGGAGCTCTCTACCCCTTAGTAACATTTTGTTTCCATGGAAGAATATATGTTGGAGATTTTCCGAGATGCAGTAACTGCTCATTTGCATGAACAAAATGGAATTTACCCATATCATTTCTTGTGACAGTATTCCAATATTTATTTTAGCAAAATTAACAACAAAGAATGATATCTTTGCTGCAGTAATGGACGCACTACATACAAGTTGTGGAAGGTTAAACAAACGTATATATGAATAATCAGTATTATCCTCTATTATAGGACATGGTAAATTTTGCAATGTGATGGGTTATCGATTCCACTGAATATTTCAGCGACAGAAGAAACCTGTCCAGCAATAAAATAAAACAGAATGTGGTTCATAGATTAAGCAACTTTAATAGAGTAACTGATGTTACTCATATTTGTTTAGTTTAGTAGTAAACATCTTTATACAAAACACCTGCTAGAATGGCTTTCATTTTAGCTTTCCCCTGAGCTCCTCTATAAGGATAATGCTACTAAAAGGATAAACTGTATAAAACAGTTTCCTCATTGGATTTGGACCACAACGTCTCCTAAATTACAGCTTTCTGTTGAATGTAAGTTGCTGAATTCCCTGTTTATTTTCTTGACAGAATACGTATCCTATGTATGCATGTGAGTCTCATCCCGTCTGCATTAATTCCTGTTAAAATGTAACAGTAAACTCCACAATTGGAAAAATGCTGGAAGACTAAACTAGCTGCTCTTTTGCCTCAGGGCCCTTAGGGAAGACAACTTTTTACTGAGAGTCCCACATCACCCTCCAGTGAGCTCTGATGGTAGTCAGGACTGAGCAAGAATATAAGCCTGACAGGCAGATGGGTGGCCAAGAGTCTGTGAAAGATCTGCCCCAGACCAATCAGACACTGGGACATATTTGGTCTCTAACCTCCACTGTCACTCCCTGACCTCTGCCCCTTGGCAGAAGGGGCTTACAGACTCATCTGAAGTGAACATGTAGACTGGCTATGCATATGCACCTCTGGTTATAGTGATCTCAAGGTAAGTGTTCATATTTACATAAACAGTGTCTTAAAATTTTTCCCTTTCTCTGTAAATATAAAAGTTTTGAAAGGAATAGCTCCTTCTTGAGTAAAAATTATCAGCTCTGTTTTACAAATTCACACATATGCAGTACTTAAAATATGCAAGCTCATTTTGGAGGGTAAGAGTGTATGGCACAAACAGGGGGCAAATGGGTATGTTTGAAAATTATTTCACGTTTCCTTGGCTATCATGCCATTACATTTCTTTTCCACAAACTTGTAGTCATTCTTCTTTGTCATTCTAGGCTGCTCACAGGTGTTACAATTTATTTAACATTCTACAATGATTTTGACAATGCACATACACAACTGACAATTTCAATATGAGTGTTGAGGAAATATTGTATTGCATTCCATAGACTGACATAAAATGAAAACCAAACACTTTGTTTTCATCTAAGTAAAAATGTATCTCAGACAAAGTATTAGTGTTATATTCACAAAGCATAGCAAAACTCATAAATGAAAAGCAGTTATTGCAAAAGTAATCAAAAGAGACGCAATTAGTTACAGTACTTGGGTGAGAAAAAAGAAGGGATATTATGATCATTTAAACATATAGTTATAATTTCTTTTTTGTAATCAAATAATTTAAAATCAATGAATAGGCTTCTTAAGAACACATCACCCTCAGCAAGGCTTTTCCTTCTGTTTTCAGCTTTTTGTATTTTCAGAGTCAATTTTCAATACTTTGTGTCTCCAACTCCAGCCATTTTTTAGGGGCAGCTTTAATACAACCAGTGAGAAAACTGATTAGAAAAAGTGGGCAGCATGGGTAAATACATTAGGAGTGAATGAGAGAAGCTGTGAGGAATTAAGTTGCTTTTGTTATACATGCCATGGGAGCTAGGACCATACACCAGGGAGTATCTCATATAGCCAGCTCACATTAATGTAGCGCTAGTGGCTAATGGGTGTGCAACAGGATCAAATCTGCATGGTAATGGCACTGAAAAGGGAAAAGAAGGAGTAATAAGAAAAGAAACAGCATAAAAGGAACAGCCAACTCCTCTCAAACAATTTTAAACCTCAATCCATCTTCTGATGAAATAGACCTATTTGCCACTGGTTTTGATGGGAGCAGCACTGACATCTGGCTTTACAATATATTACATAACTGTCCCTAATGCACTCCCAGAAAAAGTAACTACCAAAAATACCTACCCCCAAAACATTCACTAAGGGAAGGGCTTCTATTAGTGCCTAGCATAAAAAATCCATCTCAGTTATGTTGTCTAAAAGGCAATGGTCAGGAACCTTGGTCCAACAGCTGATCTCTCCTTTCCATTCATCCTTTCAACAACAAATGCTTGGAACACCCTCACAGCTAAGGACTCTGCTGCCAATTGAAAAGACGTATTAAGAGAACGCTCTCCGTGGCACTTTCGTGGTCACTTAAGTGCTCATTCAAGCTTGATGCTCCAATATTTTCCAATACAGCCAATGTTAATCAAGAAAATTCCTTTGCCTGGATGAACATGACAACTACTAAGCTTGAGAGTTTCGTAAATGTGAAACTATTGGTAGGATGAAGACAGTTCCAGTTCCTTCTCTTCTCCTCTGTGTATAAGAAGTTATTTTTCCTATTTTCTCACAAACTATGATCTCCCAGAATGAAGTTGCAGTGCATAGGATTTACAGGATAATTTCTAAAGTGATTTCAGAATGTAAAGAAGGAGAAATGCATTTACAATGTATTTCCAGTGAGCATAAGAGTTACTGTTTACAATAGTACTTGAGACTTGAAGTGTCTGGAAATTATATTTTACAATACTTGAGACTGGAAATTATATATTATTTTCAAGGCCCAGTAAAGTATTTGAGTGCCACCCACAAACAATTAGGATCTTGAATCAATTGAAATACTATTGTTCTACCCTGTGAAAGTTTGGAGGCATAGGCATAGCATTTACAGCTCTACATTTTCACATTGGCATTCTGAAATCTCACAGACAATCTTGTATTGTTCTTAAAGATAGTGACTTAATGGCTGTAAAAAGAACAAAGGCATGCCTCTCCCTGTAGTATGGCATTAAATGTAATACTGAAACAAAAGAGAAAGGAATAGGAGACAGTTCTGTTGGGATGGAGAGGAGCACTGTTGCGTCAAGTTATGAAGACCTGTCTTTTTAGCTGAGGAGTTTTGCTGAGCTTTCTGTTGCTCCTGCTTAAGGAATCCCCTCCCCTGACAAACTATGAGGACTTATTTTTTTAATGCAGCTGCCAAAAAAAGATTTCCCTTAAAGGACTGGATAGTATATGACAAAGAGGAGTCTTAGTCCTGGTCATGGGAACACCTTATGAAAAAAAAAAAAAACAAAAAAAACCTGGTACATAGCTCCACGGTTCGTCTGTTGCCCTACAACTTGTCCTGCTAAGCACCACAGATATCTGAAAAAAAAATTGTTGCTCACAAAAAAGAACCACAAAGTAAAGGTGGAAAAACAAGCTCAGAATTAAATAACTGTATCTTAATTATACTAGAACTTAAAAATATTTGGAGACAGGACTTTGATTCACATCTCTCTGTACCGAGGAACGTATGTGAAACTTCTTGTGTCAAGGGGACGGCAAGTTTGCTGGACTGAAATTTGCCTTTGACTTAGAGGTTTGTAATAGCTGACGTGGTAAAATGAAAACACTAGTTATAAAGTAAGCATAAATAATCAAAAACTTCAAGAAATGATTAGAGATCACAGAACAAGTGTGATGGGACACTTAAATGTCAAAAGTATCAGTGGTCACGCCATTGAATATTGGTGCTGATTCATGTCTAAAAGATACAAAGCTGCTGTCTCCAAATGTTTTGGAGATTTAGGAAAGCTCTTATTTTGAGAAGATTTCTGCAGAAAGAGCAGCAAGTTGTGCAGTGTTGTCTTCCTGAACTGAAGGTGTACTGCCAGCTTGGGTACAGAAAGTGCATGGCTTCCTCCACTGATTCAGCTGGATTCTAAGATGTACCAGAGAAATAACCTATGGTTTCTATAAATAGAAGTACCACTCTGTTCTCCTCTCCTGCCCAGTATACTTTACTGCTGAATCTTTCTCTTTTTGCCCTCCAATGAGTGCCCAATTTGGCACACTCTGAGAATGCATCCTTGCTTTCTTTCGTGATGAAAAGGTAAGTGAAAACCAAGACTTCTGTCTGATTCTCTGCCACAGAGACAGTGTTAAATTTTCCTCCGATGAAAATCACACTTACAGTAGTGCCATTGTACCCATCATATTCTGAGATCTCCTGTCAAAATGCAACTCTGACTCACAAGACCAGAACATAAATATATCTGTAATTTTCACAACACACTCAAAAATGCCTTATTTTTTTTTTCCTAGATGTAGTTCTATGGCCTGTTAAAGAAGCAAAAGTTTGATCCATCACACTAAAAACATCACCACTTGTCAAGATTTATGAATAGCCTACTCAGCCACTCTGTGGGAACAGAGAATTGCAGGAAAGGACACACTCTCTCCCCAAATCGCTGTATTTGGAGAGATTCCTCAGATGGCTGTCAGCTGCTCTCTCTTTGGGGAATAGTGTCAGCAGTTGTGACATTGACTTCTGTATGAAGATCTGGTGCAGCTTTTGCTTTAAATGAGCTTTTTGGGTATCAAAAAAAAATTGTACTAAGCAGCACAAACTCCACATATGCTGAAAATGGAGTTATGACCCTGAACTGAGCTCTGTGCTTTTGTGATGAGACTGTATTGACTACTCAAGCTAGCTATTCAAAATTCACTGTAGTACCTCTATACTACACTAAAATCTATAGCACAGACGTGTACTCACATCTTCACAGAGATCAAGCGCTTTCTTACAGGTAAAACTGTTCAACAGAAACAAATTTTTTTCCACTTATGAGTAAACAACTATAAAAAAAAACATTAAAAACCACCCTAAGACTCTCAAATGAAGTAAACAAGGGACATCGTCTCACTTACTGTTGAAGACAGCCAAAAAATCTAAAGAAAAACCTCATAGCAGAGATTTCTTTATTTACTCATTAATAAATAGTACTTTAAAAAAAAATGACACAGGGAAAAATATGCAACAGCAGGTAAGATCTTCCACTTCCCTTCAGTTAATATGCTACAGTAATGCTAGAAACTAGCAAGTTATTTCTGCACTATATTGGTGCAATTGAGCTCAGCATCAGGTGTTTATAAAGTGAAGACATCTATACTCTCTATTTGAAATTAGAGAATGTAGTAGTTTTAAGACTTTTAAAAAGCCCAACTTTCCACCATTATATTTCAACAGTATGCAATAAATACTTAAGCAGGTCAGGGCATTTCCAATATAAAGTGGTGACATGCTTACTAATGAATAAAGAGAATAATATTACACCATTACAGACTCACAGGCTCACAGCATGGCTGAGATTGGAAGAAACCTCTGGAGGTCATCTGGTCCAGCCCACTGCTCTAGGACTAATCCAGATAGTTTTTGAAGATGTTCATTAAAGTCTTACTAGATGTTACACTGTTTTATTCTGTAACACATGTATAGCATTTTGTTAACTGTCAGAAAACAGTAAAAGTAGCTCTCAAATTCCTAAGGAAGTAGTTGTTTCTTATAAATAAATAAGAAAGAAAACATAAATAAACAGCATGTTTTGGTATTTATCTTAAATAATACCTATGAGTGAATACTAGAATCTGCAAAACTATGTAAAACAGAATGATGAAGTTTATCTAACAGACAATTTGGACACTGCTGGCAATTTCTAAACCACATCTCAATTAATCAAATTGACTATTTTGAAGTGTTTGCTAACCTACCCAATACATTTACAGCTTTGGGGAAAAAAACAAAAACAAAACAAAAACGTAGTAGCAAGTTGGTTGAACAGAAAACTTCAATACTCACTTATTTTAATAACTAAGATTTACTCAGACCTTCAAGTCCACTGCAAGGTTAAATTACAGATTGAAAACATAAACAGTCAGTGTTGAACCTTTCTGTCTTGTTGAATAGTTACTTTAATATGTACTGCTTAATATATGAGATGATGTATTTTAAAACATTACTGATTTTTCCAGAACGTATGTAAACATAAAATGACTGTTTGGCCATGGAAGATTATGTCTCTAGTTCTTCATCAGATGCAGCTTTGATGCTTACATTTTCTATACAGTATTTCTTTAAATAGTGTACTCCAAAACAGGAAGCAATTGCAGCTTCTAAGGATGTCTTTCTCTGCAAGATCTGCATGTCTATAAAGATAGCCTGATAGGAGCTGGGGCTGAGATAAGGATGTAAATAGATTGTTTCCTGCTCCAGTAATATGCTACTGTATGTTGTACCTTTCTCTCAGTAACTGCTCTGGATCTTACACATCCTGTCAGAACCACTCTGTGCCATCGTCAGTGTAAAACTAGGTGATCCTTTTACGATTATTGACTTTGAAAGTATGTATGTCTAGTAAAGCACTTAATTCTTCTGGTTTGGTCCATAGCAAAGCTTTTCCTTTCTGTGCCTCCAGGATATCTAGTGTATGTGCAGACAGATGATAGTGCCAAGGTGGTGAAATAGAACAAACAACAAAGACCATCTCCTGACTGCACTATTTTTGTTAAGACATGTATTTATAGTGGTCTAAAGACTGAGCTAAATCACAAATTATCTGACGTATGCAGGACTTCATGACATGGAGCTGCAGTACCATCGCCTGTGATTAATGATGGAGTACAGACCTGTTTCTCAGCATGCATGCTGCTGTTGCACCGAGGAAGAAAATATCTCCTTTTCAAAAGATTTTGCATTTCAATGCTAACTTGTCCCAGTTACACTCAAATGTGTTAGGCATGCAATAAGAAATACAGAGTTGTTGAAACTTTTATTTTGAGATGAGCAGGATAGTCACTCAAAGTCAGGTTTAAAATAGAAAGCACGTTGATTGCATCAGTGTGGAAACATTCCTGTGACTGTAACAGAGATTGCTCTTATTTGAACAAACCTTACTACTAAAGAGCCAAATTATGCCATTGGTTTAAAGCAGACTCCTCAGTGAGATCAACAGTCTGTTCAATAACCAGTGGTATGTCATGGAAAAGATATTAAATACGATTTTTACATCTAATTAGCAAGTTCCCTAACAGAGTATTTGTGGAAAGGTATCAGTGGTTTGAAATTATTGAGACGGAGTACCAAAAGAGAACAAGAAGATACTGACTGGCTCAGGAAGCAAGTTGCTTCTGAGTAGCAGTGCAGCAGCCTTCCAGCTGTGCAGTGTGAGCTGCCAGTCTGACCTTCCTCACTTCTAGACAGAAGATCGCTTGCAAGTGGTGTTCTGTGATAGCTGTTGAATATAGATACAGCAGCTGTGGTTTTAATAAAGAGAAACAGCACCACACTGGATTGCTTGCTAATTTCAAAACAAAATCTGTCATCTGAAGTGACTCAAAGGTCCTGAATAGTGAAATTAGTGCTGAGGCAGGTGAACTGTAACATAAATGTAAAATACAGGAAGATAGAAGGTAGCTATAGGGAAAAAAAAAGTCTCTTACATAGTTCTGTATTTCATCACCTGGAGCAGTGCTAACTTCTAAGTTGTACAAGAGAGGCGGGCAGGCGGGCAGGCAGGCGGGCAGGCAGGCAGGCAGGCAGGCAGGCAGGCAGGCAGGAAGGAAGGAAGGAAGGAAGGAAGGAAGGAAGGAAGGAAGGAAGGAAGGAAGGAAGGAAGGAAGGAAGGAAGGGGATGCTATCCAACACATTCAATACTGTTGTCTCTTAGCTGACATCCATAGTTAATGGAGGCAGGGACACTTCTCCAAAGGACTATGCTGGCCACCTGGTTAAGCTTCCACTCTACACAACAATGCAGAATCACAGAGCAGTGTAATTTAAGCAGTGTAAAATACCCTGTCCTAAATTCTTTTTCTGCCAAAGAGAGGGGAAGGAAGCGAGACACAACCTTTCACACTTCCATCAGAAGCTCTGCTCTGTTTCATCAGAATTGCTACAGAAAACAGTGACTAAAAAAAGAGGAAAAATAAAAAAAAAAGAAAAAAACGAGAAATAGATTATGAATCCAGGTTCTGAAAAATCTCTGATTATTTTCCTGGAGTATGTGCCACCCCAAACTACTGTTCAAACTACATAGCACAAGTAAACCACAAAATAAAACAGGACTGCCATGGACCTTTGTCCTAGATACAGCCGTGATATTACTGTGATTCATACATTATTCACCTTTACACTACATAAGACTTACAAAGTAAAAGATAAAGAAGATAATATTTAGAGCTGTAAAATACTTTTTTAATTCATAAAATAACATTCAAAATATATAATAGATTTTTTTTGTGATCATTTAAAAAAACATATGTGGAATCAGGTTTCCAAGCTTTTTTTTCTGTAACAGGGTTGACTAGAAATGTGCTTTTTCTAAAGAAAGATGAAATTACAGTGGATATTAGAGGAAATATCATGAAATATTCCAATACTATGTTGGTTTACAAGACTTAAACACCAGTGCTGTCAACAAGAAGGTGAGAAAACAAACAGAATGCAGTACCTATACAGAAGCTGCAGACAGGAAAACAGTAACATACTAAGAATGAGGGGAAAAACAAATCTAAACATAGCAGACAAAATAAGTTGTCTGTCATGGGTGGAATGTATTTTAAAATTCAGTTTGATTCAGTTTAATTAAATAAAATGCTTTGAATTAAAATGAGGTTATTTCCTTCTTCTCATTATGCCAATGGTGGGTTGAATAAAGAATAGAATCAAAGCAATTTCTGGCTGAGCTGATATTAAGTTTTACCTTTTAAATTTTCCTTAAATTACTTCTTAAATTTTCCTTTTTTGGAAATGGAACTCAAAGGAAAATGACTCTTATCATAGCTTTCTAGTTGATGGCCATGAATGAGGCCTCCAAAAGTAGCGTCTTTTGATGCTGTTGTATTTCCTCACCTCCTCTTATCTTATGCTCTTCAGAGCATACAACAGAGAGAGCATTCAGTATTCATTTTTTATGCTCTTAGAGAAGATGCTTTTTTTCACTTTAGGATATAGAATTTAATTTATGTCATTATTCTCAGTGTTTGTTTTACAAGATAATCTAATGATTCAGAAAGAGAATCTGTTCCACTATATGTCACAAAGAGTAATACTAGCTATTATTGTTCATGGTATGTTAGGATGTTATCTTACTGGATGTATCAAAGTCAACATCAGGCTGCTTCCTCTCAAGAATTCTGCAGATCTGTTCTAAACATAACAAAATAAGTAAGAATGCTTCCTAAATCAGTCAGTAGAACATATGTCAGAGACTTAGGCTATCTCTGGTAACTTTTAAACTTGCTTTTCATTTTATCTACCCATCTTATAACTTTTTTTTTGGAAGTAAAAACCAATTTTCTTTCTTAAACATATAAAGCTTCTTCCAGAGAGCAATAAACTCTAGACCATTAGGGAGGCACACATGTGAAGGACTAGTTGGAGTGTAGATACGTCTCTTCATGCAATGGTTTTGAAAAACAAATCCCCAAAACAAAACAAAGCAAAAACAAAACAAAACAAACTCAAATCCTAAACATGACATAAAATACATTTTTTAATCATACCCATTGATGCTAGTGAAGTGATGGTTGTTTGAATTTGCAGAAATTTTGGAAGATTGCTTTTGAATTCTGACTGCCCTAAATTCTCTTAATATATTCTAACTCAAATTTTACAAAGGCAAAGCAACCTCACTCCATCTTTTTCATCCATGAACTGTATCATAAAAAAACAGAAAAAAGAACGGCAAGTATTCATACTGTATTCATATAAAGAGCAGTTTTTTTAGGAACTAGCATTAGCCTGATTTTTATTACTGCACAGTAATATTATTTCTTCATAGTTTCCTCATTACTCATGCAGATGATTTTGGATTTGTGGCTCTACCATCACGACTGCCTTTTTCCCTAGGTATCCTGTATATGAATTCCATTTTGTATTATCATTCCTTTTTTTTCGGTAATCACCTGTTTGTCAGTTTGTTCACACCTGTAGGAGTTTTAACAACCAAGAGAATGAGATTAATCATGATTACTAGAGTTTATAAGAGAAATCAGTTTCAGAATTTGAGTCCTCCTGAAATCTTTGCTCAACTATGGACCACAGTATCTAAAAGATAACACAACCATATTTCATCCTCCTTCTGAGGCAGTTTTAATCGAAATTGCAATAATTTTCTTAATAATCTACACAAAGTCTTTTTTGTACTACCAACAGTGTTTGAAAGTTGGCTGATATCACCAAAGTCTTTTTATTTCTCAGAAGGCAGTAAAAATGTGATATACAGCATGGAAAGCCATTGAATTAAGATAGCTCCTGAGCAAGTATTTAATTACTTCCAACATACAAATGAAAGTGAATAAATAACAAGGCATCTAGGAAGATGGAAGATAAATGAAAAAACACAAGTTAAAAAAAAAGATAAAAACCACATTTTATTAGGGGGTGAGGATAGGGGAAAATAATTTAGAAATTGTAGCCAACAAATAATCACAAGGCAAATGACCAAGGCAAATCCAGACTCTGACATAGCAATGACTATATAAAATGATATGTTGGACTTCATCGTGTCTTTCCGATGATGAACAGACTAACTTCTCTGTGTTGCACCTAGTACAACACAGCTCCTACCAATGGTGCTTCAAGCGTGCCCAACACCAAATCGTTTCTTCAGAAGAAATGACTGAGCAATGTCTATTGATCAGTGACTAAAATGCTTACAGCTGATGAATGGGACATGCCAGCAGAACATACTAGGCAAGGACAAATTATATTCATAACTTTCCTGGGAACTTGGTGGAAGATGATCCTGGAACATGCAAGCATAAACCTTGAGGTCAGTAGTCCTAAACCAATTCTCTAAACAGAGATTCTAGTTATAAGTATGCGTACAGACGTTCATCAAATTCAGAAATACTTTAATAATCTGAAAAAAATTAACGTATCCAAATTTAATTTTAGACACTCAGAAGTCCCTTCAAAAATTATACTGGTTGAAATATGTTACAAATAATGATTATCCATGTTGCCTTCAAGATAATGATAACAACAACAACTGTCACCACCACAAACAGAAAAATTGCTTACAATTTTTGAAAATTAAGATGGATTAGTGTTTAAGAAGAATTGGGAGGACTGGCTGATTCCCCAGCAGGCTGTGCTGCCATTCAGCAGGATCTCTACTGGCTTGAGAGTTGGGTGGAGAGGAACCTCATGAGGTTCAACAAGGACAAGTGCAGAGTCCTGCATCTGGGAAGGAACAACCCCATGCATCAGTACAGGCTGGGGATTGACCTATGCAAACATAGGTGCATTAGGCAAGGTGCCTGAGGACTGGAGAAAGGCCAATGTCACTTCAGTCTTCAAAAAGGACAGGAAAGACGACCCAGGAAACTACAGGCTGGTCAGCCTCACCTCCATCCCTGGAAAGGTGACGGAACAACTCATCCTGAATGTTATTACTGATTACATGAAGAAAAAGATGGTTATCAGAGGGAGTCAACATGGATTCGCCAAGGGCAAAGCCTGTTTGACCAACCTGATAGCTTTCTATGAGTGCATAACCGGCTGGCTAGATGAGGGGAGAGCAGCAGATGTCATCTACCTTGACTTCAGCAAGGCTTTTGACATTGTCTCCCATAACATCCTCATCAGAAAGTTCAGGCAATGTGGCTTGGGTGAGTGGACAGTGAGGTGAATCGAGAGCTGGCTGAATGACAGAGCCCAGAGGGTGGTCATCACTGGCACAGAATCAAGTTGGAGGCCCGTGGCCAGCGGAGTTCCACAGGGATCGGTTCTGGGGCCAGTCTTGTTCAACATCTTCATCAACGGCCTGGACGAGGGGACAGAGTGCACCCTAAGCAAGTTGGCTGATGACTCCAAAATGGGAGGGCTGTCTGATTCCCCAGCAGGCTGTGCTGCCATTCAGCGGGATCTCGACTGGCTTGAGAGTTGGGCACAGAGGAACCTCATGGGGTTCAACAAGGACAAGTGCAGAGTCCTGCACCTGGGAAGGAACAACCCCATGCACCAGTACAGGCTGGGGGTTGAACTGCTGGAGAGCAGCTCTGCAGAGAGAGACCTGGGAGTCCTGATTGATAATAAGCTAAACGAGAGCCAGTAATGTGCCCTCGTGGCCAAGAAGGCCAATGGCATCCTGGGATGCATCAAGAAGAGTGTGGCCAGCAGGTCGAGGAAGGTTCTTCCCCCACTCTCCTCTGCCCTGCTGAGGCCTCATCTAGAGTCCTGTGTCCAATTCTGGGCTCCTCAGCTCAAGAGGGAGAGGGAGCTGCTGGAGAGAGTCCAGTGCAAAGTCATCAAGGTAATCAGGAGACTGGAACATTTTTCATACGAGGAAAGGCTGCAGGAACTGGAGCTGTTTAGTCTGGACAAGAGAAGACTGAGGGGGAAATCTTATTAATATTTACAAATATCTAAATGTTCGGTGTCAGGACATTGGGGTAACTATTTTTTCTGTGGTATCTAGCAACAGGACAGGGGTAATGGGATGAAGCTGGAACACAAAAAATTCCATTTGAATATAAGAAAAAGCTATTTTATTGTGAGGGTGAGGGAGCCCTGGCACAGGCTGCCCAGGAATATTGTGGAGTCTCCTTCCTTGGAGGTCTTCAAGACCCACCTGGACACATTCCTATGACCTGATATAGGTGGACCTGCTTCTGCAGGGGTATTGGACTACATGATCTCTAAAAGTCCCTTCCAACTCTATCATTCTATGATTCTATGACAGATTTTAATAACACACTTTAAAGCCTATGGTATAGTAGACAAAGCAGCAAAAAGACCTCAAGAATGAAAAACTCTAAAGATCTCCTACTTCTTCCATCCTGGGACATCAGTTCTACCCAGGAACATCAGATCAAGCCTTTTACAGACACCATAATCTTCATGTTAAAGCTAGCTGTGTTTTTTTTCTGCTCATATTAGAAGACTTTTGTGGAAATCCATTCCTCTGACATCTAAAAATCTTTAAATACTGTTTCCTGTTTATAGTCACTTTTTCTTTGTGACAGTGCAGCCCCTTAAACATACACCCATCCCAAATGTTTATCTTTTTGATGTTGAAACAGAGAATAACAACATCTGCTCTCAGCCTTTGTTTATCCAGAGTAAGAAGCCAGGTTCTTTAAATCTCTCTGTAGAAAATCACTTAGCTTAGTACTTCTTCCAGAAGAATTCAGGTCTTTTCATGAAATTCTAAATGCATAATCTTGTAATTCTCACTGTTAAATTCCATTTTATTGGTGCTACTTCACCCCATAAGGTGACCCCATTTTCCTCCTATATATATCTTTCTTTTCATTGTTGATTTCTACAAATTTAGAATTTTCTTTTTTCCTCTCACTTTTTGGTGTTTTTCCCCAAAGGTCACTAATAAAAATATAGATAGATATTTAGAATATTACTTAGTAGATTCTGGAATGATTTTAAGATGTATTTCTGGCAAAAGAAGCTTGTAGGTGCTTGCTAGACTTTTGAGTAGTACTTAGATACCTAATTTGCACTAAATTCTGTGACTCTTGTACTTCTGAATTCCCCTTAAGGACTAACCAGATTCTTTAGGTACTTAACCTTACAATCTGACTGGTTGCAACTTTAAGTTTCCCTACAAACACATTTTTTGATCTTCTGTAAAAAAACTTATTTGCCTGAATATTTTCTGAAATGTTAGTTTGGTGATTTTTTTTTTAATGCATTCAAGTAAAATATAGGAGTTTTCTCCATTAGTAGTGTTTTTCATATCCCAGTCATACAAGATTTAACATATGCAGTTTTCAAATGATTAGCTTGTTACACAGCAACCAGCAATAAAAAAAATTAGTTCTCTTCCCACCAATGTATGTGTTCTGAAAATAAAGTCTTTCTCTTAAGACTGCAGCATGCAGACAGGACAGCTATCAGAGCTACTACTCAGAAGGAGAGTCCTGACTTCACATGGACAGAGCTGAAAAGACTCCACCTCTTCCACAACTGAAAGAACAGCTTTCTTCTCCCCTTTACGTTCTCAGAATATTTCTGAGAGACTAGAAATTGAATCCCCTTGCTGCTAGGCCTCAGAGTGGTACATCAGTCTTTGACTTGCTAAATGGATTCTAGATTTGATGTGAAAGACTGCTATTTTTTCTAAACAGCAAACATGATCTTTTGTTTTATTATGATAGAAATTGCCTGAATTGCCTCTCACTACTTAGTTAACCAAAAACCCAAAGGGAAAACACTCAAAGGCTGAAACAGGAGAGCTTGCATTCCTGTCAATATTTTTCTTGTTAGTACTATTGTTACTCTGATGGTTTTATTTCCATAAATGCTTAAGTCTTCTGTGAAGACTGTTAAGGCCAAAGCTGCCACCAAAACCTGCAACTGTGATAAAGTATTGGCTTTTCTCTTGCTTTGAATCTGTCACATTACAATTGTTTAATACATTTTTGTTCATCATCATTTCTTCACTTAAGGTCCACATGTCAGTGAGATACTTTTGAAATTTAATGTTTTCATATAGTATTATTCACTCTTTTTCTATTTCTGTCAAAGAGCATTTATCAGTGATACTGCGAAATTACACTCTTGGAATTACACCAACTTTGAGTTTACAGGAGAGTTTTTTAAAATGCTTACCATCAGATAGGTAACATAAGGGATTAGACTGATACACTTTGTTTTATCAAAGTGAATTTATTTGACTTTTCATCTAGCTGATAAACCAAAATGGTTCGGATCAAATTAACTCTTGGGTGGGAAGAGTCGTTACTACAAAGTTGTGCCTGTGTTACAGTCACAGCATTCATCTTTCATGACAAGTCTTCAGCACCCTTCAAGGCAGGAATGAAGAATGTTTCTTCTATTTAATTCTATCTCTGAATTATTTTGTTGGCTGAGGCTTTGACTGATAGGAATTTGAGAGGATGACTGGTGAAAGGGGGAGAAAAACATAAAGAGAGGATTTTTTCTCATTTTCTAGTCTCTGTTGACTATATTTGGTCTGCAACCTCATTCGGATGCTTGTAATTTTGTTTGTAAAACACCAACAAAGAAAAAAAAAAAAGGCCTCAGCTCTTAAGTAGCAAAAGGAAAAAAAATCCAAAAATTTCTATTTTCTTGTATGGTTTCTGAGGAAAATTTACTCATACCCAGTGTTTATGTTTTGTTTTGATATTTTTTTCTCCTGATAATCCAGTGCCAGTGCACTGTAAAGTTATGTACTTGACCTGGATTTTATTCCTCCTTCTGTGTGTTGCCCCTAGAGGCTTTAACTAATACAGTTGAAAAAAAAATAAAATCAGTACCAATCAAGCATACCAAATCAATCTAGTCTTTAATCTTTTCAGCTCAAGCCAACAAGGGAAGGTTGTATCTGACCAGGGCCTCAATAGAGGCCCTCAAAGGAAGAAAGAGAAAGAATATGTAGGTACCATCATTGTGCGCCCCAAAGGAGATGTTTTTTCCTCTGCAGACTCTTCCTGGAGTTTTGGCAAAACTGCTTTTTCTTTGCCTCTCATTTAAAGAAAAAAAAATGAACCTGGTTTGTAACTCTCTCCTTCAATTTTAATGAAAAAATTACTAGATCACATAGACTACAGACAACAGTAGGTTAACGACATCTACAATAACTCTGACTCAGCTACACTGGAGAATTGTTGCATGGACCTCAGCTATTTTAGATTGATACAGAAGGTTTTCCCTGTGGCCAGTGGAAATATGTAGGTTCCTCCAGAAGATTCAGAACATTCTATGTGGAACTTCTTTTTCTTTTTTTTTTTTTTTTTCCCCCAGTGTCTGAAAAGATAACCTAAAGATTACAGTAGCAATGCTCTTCTGTCTGTGTATGTATCAAAATAGTGCTTTCCTTAACAACCAGTTCCCACTAAGCATCTTGTGGAGTAGCTTTCACAAAGGTCGTCATGCCCTGGTGATAAAGAAACATCCTTCCACTGTGTCAGCAAGGCAACTCCTGAAAGACAACTGGTCTTTGATATTGCTGAAAGGAAAAGCATACTGACTTGCCACCAGTCTACCCTTACTACATGATTTAAACCACAAGCAAACTGAAAAATACCAGGCTCAATGAATCTGTCTGTGCCTCAAATTCAAAGGAGTCTGCAGCTCTGAAGAAGTTGGGACATTAAGAAAAACATCTGATTACAGCTGCAGAAACCATAACCTGGTGCCTAGATCAATATATCTCAAGTAAATAAAGGCACTCCTGGGAGCTTAGGATCTTTGTAAATACAGCCATTAATTTAGATGCTTAATTCTGAATTTGGAGTCTATCATCGATACATGTTTTCAAACCTGCTAGACTGCAGACTGCTTCAGCATTGGTAATTTCTTCTCTAGATCTCTGTAAATATGTGCAAAAGTGAGTGATATAACAGCTATGTTATTCAAACAAAATACTGCACACATGTAAATGAGCTCTGCCAGGACAGTAGGCAGAGATTTGAAAATTCAGAGCTTAAAATGTAACAGCACGACTCTGTCATTTAAAAAAAGGAATATTCGTTTGCTATCATTATCCATGGTTACTTGCCAACAGTCACTTGATAAAAATCTGAGGTACTAATGTATACATAGCTTCATTTAGAAAATCTAACAAGTCATTAACCCTATACAATATATGCCTATCTTTGCCAGTGATGCTGTCAGTGTTTAATTTCCTGTAGATTGTAAATTCAATAGAGAGTTGACAGTGCTGCCTGGAATAAGTAGGGGAAGAACTCCCTTTTTAATATCTCATCCTATTGATCATTTTTTTTTACTAGTGAAGTTCTCTGTAAGCCATTTGGACAGTAAGATCATTTCTGAAAGTGTCAAGAGGCATGTGATTCATAGTGTTTCTCTGTTTAAAATAAATGGGGAAAGGAAGGAAACAGATTTCCTTTTCTCACATCCCCCATTCTTAGATTCCTTGAGCTTTCCAGTACTTTTTTCTTATGAGCAAGTTCTACATTTTTCTGAAAGATTTATCTATTTATTAAATGCTTTTCTCTGAGAAATCAGTTTACTAACATAATTTGTTCTTCATTATTGGAATTTAACACAACATGTTTTGTTCTTTGTTTTATTCAGATTGTTATCAAAACAATCACTTCTGCTCTGCATATTGAATAGCCCCTTAGATACACTATAATATTATGTAAGACTTGATCCTGTTCTCAAATAATAAGATGTCTACCTCCAAGATGGGGAAAAATCCAGACAGATGGTGCCTAAGAAAAGGTTTATGGAGGTGAACAGAAGTCACTTCATTGACTCAGCCCCCAGGCGACATGAGCTGCAACCTCTTATCAAATATGTGCTCCACTAAAATATTAGAGAATGGTCCATATGTTTATTGAGCTTGTGCTGGAGATCTTGAAATTGGCATATGGCTTAACTTTGAGAGTGGATTCAAGTTTTGCACAAAGTTATTTGTGTATATCCTGTAAAGTCTGGCAACTTCAGAGCAAACAGCTTTAGACTAACATATTTTAGACTTTTAGACTAAGCTATGTGCACCAGCCCTCTCAAATTTATATTCAACTGGGAACCCTCTGGCCACTTTTGAGTTGATTTATCTGTCAAATGAAAAGGAACATCAAATAAAAAAGTGCTGTATTCAGAGACATCAGAAGTATTGTCACATTCCAACAGGGCTATGTTTTTAAACCTATGATTAGGTTATATTTAGCAACATATGTAGTTTGAAAATGGATATAAAACAGCACTACTACTGCAGCAGTCTACTTTGGTATTCAATACTGTACACAAAAGATCTCACAGATTTTGGAAAGGCTCTGTTATGCTAAGGCTTCACATCTCTACCTTCGAAGGTGTGCAGTTAAAGTAAAACTCTGGATGGCAACAGTCAGCTGTCCTCTGTGAGCAAGGTAGCATCATGTAGCCTTATTAGTTATGTTCTATATTCTTTGTGTTGCATGAAATGAAAATTTCAGTAGAAATTCATGAAGTTTAAACCACTTTGTAGTGGTCTAAACACAAAAGCCTATAGTCCAATTATACTCCTGGGGAGAAAAACGTGTATTATAAACTTTAGTGGCAGGACAGCAGTGTTTAAACATAAGCGGTTCTTACTGCATAATCCCAGTGTGATTCGTAGTTATAAAAGTTTTAGACACGATTGAGATTTTCACTGTAGGAGCAGAATAGCTATAATGATCCAATCTGAGGATAACATCCTGCAGGGAAGCCAGATCCACCTCTGGAACTATGTTTATTATGTACTCTGCCTTTGACTAGAACCAGAGTAATCAAAACAACTTTTTCATGTGAGTGAGCACTACACCATGACTACATTTTGAAGGCAAAATAACTGGTTGTTGCAACTTCTGAGCGACCACAGACTGCAAATGTAATCAGCAATGTCGTGAGTAGCTTTGCATGGATCTCGCATGGGCTTAGCCATTTTAGATCTACGACTGGTATACACTGACTAACCACATTGATTAGAAAATGTTGACAAATAATACCCACATGTGAAGATAAGAAGGAAGAAAAATTTCTAAATGATTACATAATTTTTGATTTTTTCCACCAGGACACATGAAGCAAACATACAGCTGCACTGAAACCTGAGGTTCAGAAAGCACAGAGCTTAAAATACTTTTTTGGCAAGAGGACATACTGATAGGTCTTCAGGGTGGCTTTTTCCTCCAAAAAATTACTTCAACAAGAGTTGCATCTTTTTAAAAATGGATATGATTCAGGAGTCAGTCTAAAAAGCAAGAACATAATTTCAGATTTCCAAAAAGCTATTTAACTAAAAAGGGCAAATACTGTCACGCTACCCAGCTGCTGGACTTGGGAAATGAAAATCATAAACCTTTCTTGTAAATAAGTGTCTGTTTGTTTAGTCACTTCAATAACAAAAATGTCTTCAATTGTTATTGAAGTCTTCAATAACAAAAACCTTAACACATAGGACTGAAAAAAAACCCTGATTGTGTAATCCCTATTCACCATTACTGCTATTCATCTGCCCATAATGATGGTGGATTGTGTGTATTGCCCTTCTCAGTGACTCATCACAGATGGACAGTTATGAAAGAGCTCTCTTCACTGCTGCAGGCCCCACTGTCCTTTGAATCATGAATGAAGACAGCAAGAAGCTTCAAAATCCCAGAAGCTGAAGGAGATAACCTCTAGCATAACAGATTACAAGGGCAAAGATTTTACTGCTACAGCAACAGAAATGTGTCCAGAAAGAGTAATAAAAACTAAGGTAGGAGTGATACTTCCCCTTTGTTTGCAAGAGAAGCATTATCCTTAATTTTTTAGGTTAGTATTAGTTTTGTTGGGTTTTTCTTTTTTTTTTTTTTAGGTTAGGTTAGGTTAGGATATATCTTGCTGCCTGGCATTTTGTTTTGTTTTAGGGTGATTTTTTTTCTCTTGCTATTTTTAAGATGGTAAGGTATGAAAAATGGAAGTTGTGTAAGGAAAACATCTCATCATGGCTCCTATAGCATTTTTGAAAAACAGATTTTAAAGCCTAAAGTAGTCTGGAAAATCTAGAGAGAACCATCTACTTTAATACAGAACAACTGAATAGTTCATGTCAACAAAACCCATAAATCCTCCATGAGTTGAAAAATATGTTTTTAGTACAACAAATCTAGCTGACCTTAATTAAAGAAAACAACACCGTGCCACATGCATGATAATCGGTAGGTCAGGATTACTCTGTTCTCATATTATCTGGTCATTCTGTATTCATCCAGTCAGTGGAAAAAGTTTTAACACTTTATCGTGGTTCTTATTACAAGTAGTTAGTAGATTGTGTGAATGATGCAAGCTGAAAGTAAACACAACAATAAAATAAGAAATAGCTGTAGACAAGAGTACAATAAAATACAACTGTATTTTAACAGAAACTGTGTGCAGCATGTTCCCTACTTGATGGCACACACATTCTCTTTTATTTATGTACAGTCTGCAAAACTGAAACTTCTGTATGTAAAAGCACAAGAACTATCTTTATCCTGTGAAAATAGTTGCCTCTCCATAAAGCTAAAGCAAGGTCATGGGTCTCATATAATTGTTGTTAATTTTTATTAGTGGTTTTGGTGCATCAGGATGTGTTTTTTCTTCACAGACTTTGAAGAAATTTGATTTTAATGTTATGATTTTTTGGTTAATACTATTGTAACTTGATTATGCTTTATTTCTTTTGAAAAAGACTACTGATGAAAGCAATTAGTCAAACTCCCCACTTGTATTGTGTCTAGTTGTTTTAGGATCAACAAGTTATATTAGCAATACACTCATCTACAGAGGAATTAATCTTTTAAGAAAAAAAAAATTGTTCAGAACTAGTAGTTTAACAGCTAAAGAGTCTGTAAATTAGAACACACATGAGCCTCATCCAGTTAGCAACAAAGCTAATCTGACCCATTACTGCTTTATGCACTTCTGTTAAAACTATAACTCAATATATCTAGGGTTTTCTTTGCTCTGTAATCACCATGAAACAAATGAAATATGAACTGAATACCATCCTATCCAAGGGATAGTAAGCTCTTCCTTTAATTAAATCAATATTGTCCTTATGAATTGAATTTGGAAAAAAAGTTACTCTTTCTGTAAAGAATGCTGACTCTTCATTCTACTAATGATTCATTTTTTTTATTCAGAAAACTGTAGTCCTGTCAACCCATCAATTGATTAGCATTGATTCATGGACACTGCTGAACAAAAGCTAAAAATACTATATTCCAACTTATCAGCAAATTATATTACTATTATTAGGATTCTTTATATTTTTTTTTTTTTAAGTAGCACAAGCTATCTAACCCCTTACTTCATGGCTCTTTCTTCAGCATGCATGAGGTCAAAAGTGTATCTGTAGCTTATGTATAAACAGCAATACAGACAATATTATGGGATATATTCCCTGAAGTAGATGCTTATACCGCTTGAATGGATTCCAGGAAATCTATTTTCATACTTTCCTGCTCTCCAAGACGGGGCCACTGAACTGGAAATGTCTCTGATATAAATGTAGGTTTCTATCCATATGATTAAGCAAATAAACATATTGCAATGTAAATAAAATCTTTCTGGTTACTTTGTAGAAAAGGGGGGGAAAGGGAATTAATACATTCTGAACACTTCCTCTAGAGTTTCTCTAGTGCAAAAACATGAGTGAAAGACAAAGTAGGCTTTGAGGGAGAATACTGCTTATTGAGTGCAATGACTGACTTGTCCAGGAGTACTAAAAAGAGGCAAGATACTGCAGAAATGTTGGGCATACTCAGGGGCAAGACAAGGTTTTTAACAGGGCAGTCAGTATGTCTATTATTATAACCTCTCAGAACGCTCCCTCTGCTTATGCATAGGCTTCAGGACTACTGCACAGCCTCAACTTACTCCACAAAGACTTGTGTAAGGCAGCAACTCACAGAAAAGATCAAAAGATACAGAACACATAGGTTAGAAAATTAAAATCTTAAACCACTAAGAGAATACATCTTTTTCTATGTTCCTTATATGGTCAAAATGTCATGCTTTTATAATGTTTGAGAAGATTGAAATTATACATCCCTACCTTCATATTGGACCTTTCTCCGGTTGTTTGTGGTGAGACTACACCTGAATCAGCATTGCATTTTATTCTGAAGGACAGCTATCATGAGCAATCAGTGTGTCATATTTGCAATCCATTTGTAAAAAAGAGGCTGTGTTTGTTTCTGCCTGAGGCTCATGTTCGATGGAGTTACTAAAATATGTCTTGAGAAAAGGCCTTAACTGTTCAGCAAGCATGTTACTCTAAGTCACCTGGGTCTATCCTATGAAAGTTTTTAAAATCAGAACCAATTAGCACTAGAAGACCAATGGCTACAACTTTCATGTATTACTCAGTAGATATAGGCCTTGCCCTTCTGAGAGACCAGCACAGCCAACTCCTAGGTCTGTGGTTAGCTAGGACAAAGTCAATTAGCAGCATCACTTTGCCAAGAAAAAAACCTCTCCATCATGGGACAGCTACATGTGTATTAAACGCCTTACTGCTCAGTTGGTGGCTTAGGCATGTGTTTCCATTACGTTGTAGGGCCTTATTCATGACCATGCTTGATGAGCAGCTATTGTCTGGCTTATTTGTTTTAAAGGGCCTCATCTACACTTCACACTGATATTTCTTCAAGTTAAGCTTTGAACTGGAGCTCCTAGGATCTTATTACATCTTTTCTACGTATATTTTAGAAATTCAATATTTACATATTGAATGCAAATTTACAATATGAATGCAAAAACAGCACACCAGGAACACACATCGCTTCCTGCTGCTGTATGAAATATCTCCTTAAGCACTTCAAAATACATTCGGGTTAGCCATTTAATGACAACTTGACAAATTCATTATAAAGGACTACTTTTCACAGGAGAAATTTGGAAGCAAACTAGCTCCAGACTGTAAATATTTCATAAATAATCCATGGGGTTTTTTTTAACTAATTCTGGCTGATATTGTTAGACAAATTTAATAAAATTTAATGGGTTTCCTCTTGGTATTGCATTGCTCTCAGTCTTAAATGAAGCTGAGTTCATAACCTGTTTTATCACTAGATTGGCATATTCTTCTGGCTCCTCCATCCCACCTATTATTAGTGAATTTCTTTCATGTACAAATAGCTAATGTTTGACCAAATCCAGCTTATATGATCCACTTAATCAATCCACTCATGAGATACTAAGCAACGCTATTTGATGCTTTTGGTACATAGCGCTTTTTAATTTTATAACCAGCTGAATCTTGGTCCTTTTCATTAATCAAAAAAACCCACGCCAAATTCTCCTCCCCAAAATAGAGAAAAAAAATCTGCAATTTGTAATATCTCATTTTGAAGACGGCTCCAGTTTTTATGCTATTTACAGTTGTAGTTTAAGTTGTGACTTTGTAATGAGGTCTATTACTTTGGCAAATTGTCATGTTATGCATTCTAATTTGTTAAAGGTAAAGTAGCCCTGAAGTATCTTCCCTTCACAGGTATAGAAATGCTAAATATTTATTTTGTTTCCCTATCTGCAAGTAATTTGTTTTAATTTTAAAAGCACGTTATCATTTCAAAACATTTAACCCCACTAATACAATAGAATAGTCTCTTTATGTTTTATGATAAAAATCCTCATCACACAGAATCACAGAATCTCAAGGGCTGGAAGGGACCTCAAAAGATCATCTAGTCCAACCTCCCTGCCAGAGCAGAACCACCTAGAGTAGGTTACGCAGGAACTTGTCCAGGTGTTTTGAATGTCTCCAGAGAAGGAGACTCAACAATCCATCTGGGCAGTCTGTTCCAGTGCTCCGTCACCCTCACAGTGAAGACGTTTTCCCCTTTGTTTCTTTGGAACCTCTTACGTTCTTATAAAGATTTTCCTTATGTTCTTATGAACCTCATGATCTAGCCTGGCTCTATCCTCCTGACACCTGCCCTTTACGTATTTTGAGATCTTTAAACATTAATGAGATCACCTCTCAGTCTCCTCTTCTCCAAGCTAAAGAGCACCAGCTCTCTCAGCCTTTCATCATAAGGAAGATGGCCCATTCCATCATCTTTGTGCCTCTGCACTGAACTCTCTACAGCAGCTCCCTGTCCCAGAACTAGACATGATGCTCCAGATGCAGTCTCATGGGGGCAGAGTAGAGGGGGAGGAGAACCTCTCAACCTACTCACCACACTCCTCCTAATACACCCCAGGATGCCATTGGTTTTTCACAGAGTACAAGAAGTTCAAAGACTTTCTGAGCATTCCCCTACATGTGTCTTGAAGAGTGGGTTTGCATTATCTATGTATGTATGGCAGTGAAGAATTGTGTTTACAGAAAGTGAAACAGAAGAACTATGGCTTTAACAGGGACAAATACACTTTCCTATTTAGTACAGCATCTGCTGAAAAGATAGGTAGCACACCTAGCTCCTCCATGTCCCGAAGTAAATTGGCTACTGATCTGAAATGCAGACAATGCTCTTGAGTAGTACTTTAAAACACCATGTGATGCCTTTAAATCATAAAGTAATTTGTATTTGCTAGTTTAAAGGTCACTATATCAAAAAAAGACAAACTCATAAATTAGTTTTAAAAAACACTGCTACAGTGGCTATTTACTGAGGTTCTGTGAAACAGTGTCTTTGTAAGCACTGAAGAAAAGTCCTCATGTGCTATCCATACATAACCAATTCTCCACAGTTGGAGTGATGTGCATGCCTGAAAGGGAAAAAGTCCCTGAACATGGATTTCACAGTAATGACAGCACTGCAGCAAAGTGGACAGAAAAGTGCTGAATGGATTATGCTAGATTTCTCATACCAGATAAATACAAAGACTGTTTTGCAAGAGCAGAAGCAGGATGAAAAATTACAAGCTATTTTCTCCAGTTTTCATTCTTAATTCAAAAGCTCATTTGACTGTCTGTCTTCTAAACAAAGTGTTAACTGCATGTTTCTTTAAATAGCCTACATACAAAATATAATGAGAGTCAAATTTGTCTGTTAGAAACTCAACTTACTCTAATACAAAAGATTTATCACAGACTGTGCGACATATACGGTGAGAGCAACCATTTTTCTGAGACAATTTTCCTGTGAATTCCTACAAGAACATAAACTTCTTGGGCACGAGATGCCATCTTAAAGACTGAAACACCAGATTGTATCTCAAAACCCTTCATGTACAAACATGCAAGGAATTTCTCAGTGGCATAAAACAATTAGTTAATAGCCAATAGCAGAACCAAGCTTTTCTTGCTAGACATACCTGTCATCACTTATCCCAGACAACTGGTAATAGATCTTACAGAAAAAGGAAGGTAGAGAAAGAAAAGCTTTACTAAATCTCTTATATAGTGCCCAGAAAGTGTCAATACAAAAATCTTCCCTTACAGTTGTTTTGATTCTAAAAGAGATTAGGTGCAGTACATGGGGAAAAACAAAGAACAAGGCTTCTGCTTTTCAACGCGTTGTGACAAGAGAAGCGGTACCACTACAGCTGTATATCAGGCGCAGCGGGATGCTGAAACCACTTGCACATTCAGCCCCTTGCAATCCGGAGTGCAAAGCAAACGAGCCATAGTACGACTACTGGCAATTAGTGGTCCTTCTGCATCTCAAGAGATACTAGCTGTAGTGAAATTCAGAACACAAGTCCTTCTTGGGCCCCCTGGGAATTGAATATATGATAGCAATTTCCAAGGATTTTTATACTTTGGCTTTCCTCCAAATTACAGCAAAACTGAAACACTTCAAATAATCTTGGAAGGCAAATTCAATGGCTCTTGTTTATTTGTTTATTGTTTGCACTTATTTCTAAAGAAATAATAGATAAAAACATGATTTGAAATAATCACTTCAAAACTAAGAATTAAAAAAGATGTATTCCAATACATTAAAATGTATTCTGTCTGACAGTCTTTTTTATTTTTTGAAACAAAAGTCTACTTCAGTTGACCTGCTTTTGTGATGTATTTTGATTCCAACAGAGCTGCATTTTCCAGGAGAACTTTCACACCTACAAAATTTGTAGATTTCTTCCATCTGTCTATCACTTAGCCAAGATATATATTTGAATTGTATTCCTTTTTTATCTTCAGCTCATTAAACAACCTTCATCATTCCCCAGCCAATTCTCATTTTTCCATTACCCACCACCAATATATTTATCTCCTAACACGTGAAAGTGAACAAGTAAGGGTCTGACAGAGGCTGGGATACCACATGTTGGCTCGATAAATACAGCAACACATGTGGTAAACTTACAGTTCTGCAAACTTCTATGTAAACAAATATGAAGGGGCCAGGTAATACCTACCAGCCTTAAATAACTCCACTGCTTTGTCAACATTGCAGCTGGAATAGTACAAGAAAACACCCAGTGAATTAAGCTCCATGTGTGCTGTCCACTGCACACCAGTTAGGCAATATTGTTTTCCTCCTCCCTGCTATTTATCCATCAGATCAAACTCTGCCTTCATGGATCTGTCCACAAAATGTGATAATTTTCAGACAACCACTGAAATTAATCTAAAGATACAGTTTCTCAGGTCTCCTCCAACAATATGAGTGTGCAAGGATCCTCTCTAGAGGAAAGATCAGTCACCAACTACAGAAAGACTCAGATTCTTACTAAGAAAACATGCTATCTGAAGGTGGCATTCCCTGCCTCTAACAGGATTTTGTGTCTCTTGGGTACCTCAATCTGTTGTTGAGCAGCAGAAAATTACTTCACTCTCCATCACAAGCTTGTTAAGAAGCCATAGGAAGAATATAAAGTTAAGGACACATTTGATATGCAGAAAATGAATGACTAACACAGGATGAATCATAGAAACAATTGTTGGAAAAGACCTCTGGAGGTCATCTAGTTTAACCTCCCACACAAAGCAAGGAGTATCACTAACATAAGATGATGTCAGCTGTGATCATGGTTAGCTAACTCTAGAAAATCTTCAGGGATCAGAGAAAAAAAAAATCTGACAGATGACAAGGCCATCGGACAATTCAGAGTTTAAATAAGGACAAAATATAGAAAGCATACTAACATACATTTGTAATAAATACCAAAAATCACATTTGAAACAGGACTGCCAAATATTAAAATGGGCTACTTGGTCCTCAAAACACCCAAAACCCAGAAGTGTTAAAAACTACATGCCTCTATAATATCTGAAACCGAGAAATGTCATGGAGGAAGGTGGAATATATCCAAGAAAATAAGAAAAGTGAGGAGAAAGAGAATGGGTGGCTTAGATATTGTAAGACAATACTTATCTCTTTTTATCTGGGTCATCAGTGTAAAGCTGTATGACTATAAACATGTTCCTCACTGTTGAATAAAGATGTGATAAAACAATACTGAAATAGAGTGAGCAGACCTTCATTTATTTTTGCCTACTTTTAGAAATAATCTGCTATATAATCTGATATAGCTACATCAGTGCTTTGTGCATACATCCAGGAAACCAAAAAGTTCAGTCTGCAGTTATATCTTCCTTAAATCTGCCTGAAAAACACTTCTCCAGGATAAAAAAGTGAATTCTCTACGTCTGTACATCAATCTGCAGAAACCGATTCAAATGAGAGAAGGAAAAACGCCATGAGCAGGACTTCTAGCGTGCCACTTGTCTTCTCACTGCAGCAAGATCAGGCATGTACTCTTATGTGCCATTCTCCATTCAGATCTTCATATTTCTGAGATGTTTTATTTGTCCATAAGTCAATGTGTAGATGGATAGCAAGCAAATGAAACCTAGAAGCAAGCTGTTTCATCCCTACAGATTCTCTTAGAAAAACCCTAATTGGTGGATGTACATTTGACAGTGAATTGTAGATCCTGTGTAGAAACACAGCTCATGAAAAGGTGCATAAAAGAGCTTTGAATTTAGAAAAATAATGGGGCTACTGATATCTTTTTTTTATTTACAGAATGATCTAGGTTTTGCATCCTGCAAAGGATGATGTGTACCAAAGGTCTGTGCATGTAACAGGAGACTGGAGGATCTTCTAGCACTCATAAACCAATACAGATGGCCATAGGCACTATAGTTTGCAGGATCTGGTCTATTGTGAAGCCTTCAAAACAACTTTTATTTAATTCTGTTTATCCTGTTTGCTTTATCTTGCTGATGAGAGACATTCAAATGCTCGCACCAGCTTTTCTCTTAGAATTTAATCTCATTAACCTTATTAAAAAAGAATCGGTGGCTGCCCTTTTTACTAAGAGGCAGCTATCTGCGTCTGATTTGGCAATACATGGCCCTTAGGCTTACTGTTTATTCAGAGGACAAGCCTTGTAAGCCATGAGGTATCAGCAAGACATTCCTGAGTGGCAACTTTTAAGGCAGCTGGTGATCCAGTCCTATCAATAGATCAAAGATCTTTCCTTTCAGGGGAAAAAACCAAACCAAAACAAAAACAACAACAACAAACCCACTCAACATGTTTTTAATCAAAACTTCTATTTTAAAGAGAGTAAATAGAAAAACTTTCAAACAGCAAAACAGAACCTATTAACATCATGAGCAATTGTCTTGAATGTGTTGGTGTATAGAGTATTCTGCATTCTTTTACAGCATATTAAAACTTATTTGATTTTCTTCTGGTTAAAATAGAAATCTTAATCACAGGACTGGGAAGTATGATATCTGCGAAACTGCAGTCATGCTTTTCTGAATAATCTCTCAGTTTAGGAGGAAAAAAAAGGCTTTCAAATATATATTTAATCATCCTTAAGAAATGCTAATGTTAACCAGTGTAAATGAAGAGCTGTCCTGAAGACACTGAATTGTAATGACATTTCATTTACATCGACAAATGAAATGCTTTTCTCCTATCTAAACTTAAGTGTTATTATGCCTGATTACATTTTCAGAATTTTTTCCCCCTCTTTTGTTCTACCATTGGACTGTCTGTTTTACAAACAGGTTTAAGCAAAAACAGTTAACATTTCCATCATGTGGACACTCATCCCACTTAATTGTGTGGCGTTCAAACATTTCTGGGATGACTAAAATGTATATGGCTTTGCTTAGCAATGCAAACTTCCTTGATCTGCTTGAGCATAGCCTAACACACACAGTAACGTTTTTGTTCTGGCTTTTAACAAAGACAAAAAACTAGACAGATTTAGGTCAAAGAAAAAAGAGCATGCAAAAATGCTGTAGAGTTAAAATTCAGCTGCACCAGTAACAATGTATCCTAATTAATTATAAACTTCATGCATACAAACTCAAAGATAATGTCAGTTATCACAGCATTTGCAATGTTCTTCTTCAAAACAGTACCTCCCTATTCTTGCTGCCTAATGCTGCAGTGAGTTTTCTTGTTTATCTTACCTCCCTAAAATTTTTCCTTTCCTCTGTCACAGTGAGAAGTGAAATTATTATTGTGGTGCTGTGAGGATGTCCCATTTTCTGCTAGTAACAATGAGGTTGACTTCAAACTTCACAGGTTATATATTGAAAATATTTATCCACTTACTTTTCTGTTGCTCTGCTATCAACATTTAGTTATTTTCAAAAGTATTTTAACAACAAAGAGTCAATGCACATGCCAATCTTTACAATGGTTCTCCCACAGAGCTTTTTCCTACTCAAAATTAGTTAGCCAAGGACAAGTCCACACATTCCATCAGGTAAACTTTTCTTAAAAATGGCTATATGAATGATGGCAACAAAGAGAAAACCTAAAATATTTTCCTTACTTTTGGAATTGAGATTTGCTTTTGGGGAAGTGGAATACATTATAATTTTTTTTCCCCAAGGAAAATACCTGCAGTATTGTTTACAAAAAGAAAAAGGCCGTTATGGTAATGACAACGAGTGTCATACTCTGTGCAATACCTGTAAATCATACATCCTCCAGACACGTCTCTGGGCAGCCAGGTTGACAGCAAGTGGCACATGAAACAGAACAGGAGTTAATAAGCTGTGTAGCTTATCAAGTTTAGGAGCCAGGCACGGGTTAGTGCCCTGCTGCAGCTATAGGCAGGCAACTGGAGAAGCAGAAGGGAAAGCACACTGGAGCCATTGGCAAGGCTTCTGCTCTAGAGGTAACTGCAAGAGAGAGGAGCTATTGGTGAAATGTGTGGTGGGATGTACTGCCTTTAGCAGGGCAATGTTAGCTGCTATAGAGGAGACCACTGCTCTCTGCTCCTTTTGAGACAGTGAGTGCTGCAAAATCAAAACTCACTTCTTGTCCCTGTTATAAAAATGCACTGATTGACAGGACAGTCTTAGTCCAACTGGGCAATGAAAAGATGACTAGTATAATGTTCTGGACATAACATATATTATACCCAAACTGTAATTCGATCTCCTAGCTATAGGAAATACATAGAATATGATTCATAAACTTATGCTTCAGTTAAATACACTGAACATTTAGAGGAAGAGAAAAAAAAAAAAATTTTCCTTCTGTCTCCCAAGATACTTTCCACATCTCCAAAGACAGATTCACACATGGATCTCACATCTGACATCAAGGGCAGAAGCATGCTCCTAGTCAATCCAGCCAGCAACATTAATTTCTGAACAAATCAAAAGGCAGATAGATTTCATGTTATGCTAGACACCTAATAAATTAAGTTGCTAGTGGTTATGGTAAAAGCACTAAATTCATGAGATAGGAAGTTGTTGTTATTAACTATACTATTATTGACTTAAGTAACAATACAGTTACGAATAGTTTACTGAGGAGTTAAGATTCCCCAGACTGACAGATGAAGTGCTCCAAATAAGAGTAAAAAGCATCAGCAAACAGAGATAGGCAAAGAAGTATTAAAGGAGAGCTATGGTTAACAGTCATTTGCTCATTTCAGTGGATTGCTAAGATTTCAGAGAAAGGATGTAATTGAAACTCCTAAATGAGTCATCAACTCTATACAACAGTATGCCTCACAGAGGCTTCCTTCAAAAAAAAGCCACACTTTCCATGTTATTTGGAGCACAGGACGTTAGTAATAACTTGAGCCCAGTGGGCAGGAAGAATGAATTTGAAAAAGCTTCTGTCAAAGGTGCAAACAAACTATTTAACAGTTATATTTTGTATGCTTGACAAACAGGATAACAACTTCCTCTTACACGTCTTCGCCTCATGCATAACTTTCAGTGTTTCTCACAAGAAGATGAAAAAAAGGAAGATGAAAATCTAACAAAAAATACATTAACATAGTAACCCTATCTGTCTACATTCACCGAGGCAGTCAATCCAGACCGACATAGAGGTATTATTAGATAGCCGCATGAGCAAGGTTAGTGAATCAGCTCATTTATCATTACACAGTTCTAGTCTAGTCTCTGGTTCACCTAAAATACTGTTTCCCAGGATGAGTCACTCAACCTAAAGTATCACTTCATAGCACACAGATGGATCATAACTGCACTGCAGCAAAAGCTGATTCTTAACCAACAAACCCACCCTAGGTAACTGATTCTGTCACTACACCAAATAAAACAATAATAGCATTAGTACAGATGGAAATATTTAAGAAAAAATTTTTAAAATAAAAAATACTATACATCTTTACACTTTATCTCAAATATCATACTAAGCTGAACCTGATGTCTTACTATATTAACCTACTGTACGCTACAACACTTCTTTGGAGTCTCTGAAATGGTATCTGGTAGCACAAGACTAATACAGGAGGGAGATAGGTTGTGAAACCTCAGATGAGGTACCTGACCAGAAGTTAAATAAATGTGAATGAGAGTAAGAACCCTAAAAGCCAAATCTAACAGCTCTTCTTCAACTGTCAGGAAAATCTACAGCCTCAGCATCACTATCACTGAATTGTGCTACTGAGTCAAATGTACACTGAAAGTATGCCAGTATGAATTATTCATAGTCAAAGTGGTGTCCTAATATACTCTGTAACCATTACATTGCCTGAAGATTTGGAATAGTGTAAGAATATGAAGAACAAATACTTCTTGTTTGAACAGATGGCAGACATAAATTCAGGACAGAATAATACCTAATCAGGTATACAAGGAAAAACATCACTGTTACTAAAGAAAGAGTAGTAAGTAGTATGGAAGATGGAGAAGAAATCCCATGATGCAGCATTGCAGAAAGGTTGGTTTAGGAAGGGAAATAACAACTCAAATTTAAAAATGTAACTCAAAATTTAACTCAAAGTTGTTAACAATGAAAATTATCTGAAAGCATCAAATAACCACCAACATGAATTTGACTGAATGATAATGACTAATAATTTTCTGAAGATAATTTACTATTTTCAAAAATTGCATTTCAAGATAGAGCTCTACAGTGTAAATGTAAAATTAACAACTGAAACACTATCTTTCTTCATTTATATTCCCATTCAGTTTTGTTTCATTTGTTTCTTAAACTTACTGTTAATATTTATCTAGGTTCTGACATTCTACTTATAATCATGTAATCCAAGCCACACCTCCTAAAAATAACTCATAGTCATTTAGGTTGGACAGGACCTTTAAGATCATCAAGTCCAACCATAAACCTAGCACTACCAGGTCCACCACTAAATCATACCCCTAAACACCACATACAGACATCTTTTAAATACTTCCAGTGATGGTGACTCAACTACTTCCCTGAGCAGCCTGTTCCCCAATGACTGGTAACTCATTTGGTGAAGAAAATGCCAATTACTATTTTATTGCTAGAAAATTAACACATGATGCTTGTACAAAAAAACAACCTGTGATAAGAGTAGACCTCAGACCAGTAATCACACTAGCTAAAATTCAGAGTCTGAACCATGAAACTCTCTTTGGTTATTTATGAGACAACCCTAATGCACCCTCCATCCACTAAAGCAGCAGCAGCACTGCCACTATTATAATTCACTCCTAAAGAGTTCTGATGCTGAAACATGTAACACAACTAATTCATAAAGATCTTCACCACAAGTAGGAAGACTCAGTGTTCAGAATGTTTAATGTCAGTCAGCATTGTTAATTTTCATTCAGTGGTTCCTGAAGCTGCTCACTGATGTGCCTTGCTTGGTTGAAATACACATATTAGCTGTTTGGTCTACACTGTGCCCTCTTTTAAGTGAAATCAATTTGGAAGCATAAAGAAAAAGCTCATCATTTAAGATGTCCACTGACTTTGTTAATATACACAGAGATTTCAGAGGAGACACACTAGATCTCAAAACAGAGTAACATCTCCACAAGAACGGGCTAGATTCATCATCCAAAATTATATATGCTCCTGAGGTTACCTGAAAGCTTGCAATTCCTGCCATAAATGCTGAAGACAAGCAGTCTTGATTTAGCCTTGAATCTGAATGTGGAACTCCTTGCCTATGTAGAGATCATCAAGCAGCAGAGAAACCAACTATATTTTTTTTCCTGTCAGGACTTCAGCATAGCAGCACAGCTATCCAAAAATTTTTGTAGGTTTAGAACACAGAACTGGAGAATCATCTCAAAAGAAGAAAGATTTCAGAAACTTTCAGGGGGAACAGCAAATTACTTCAAAGAGGTCACATAATTGACACCGGGTTAGAGAAGGGCTGAACCATGTGAACTCTGACTTTACTGATCTCTTTTTATTCTAGCATTACATATTGATGCTCAAAGAGAGGTCTCTCTGAACTGAGAAGGGAAATTGGCAAATAAAAGTTCACTGATTTAATAGCTTACAAAAATCACTTTCATGAAAACCTAATGTGTTGATAAAGTGTGACTCTAGAGGAAATATTTGCCTCCTAAAAGTTTTCTTGGGTCTATTGCTCAATCTATGGAGCATGCTTTCACATCAAGCAAGATCCCAGTTTGACTGCTTACCTTTATGTCCAGCTTTTTACCAGAGTGAGCACTAATCTATGTCTGTGACACATTGAGAGGTTTCAGGTCTTGAGCTCCTTTGAAAAACTGACCATGTGCACTAAAGCCCCACAACACACACACATGCACACACATCAACAGATTAATGACTTGCTCAAAATTCAAACCTGCTGACTACTCATGTGGCAAATAAAAGGAAGAAAAGTCACCACCAAAATGACAAATCTCTGTCACTCCCTATTCTAAGAAAATTCAGAGGTTTGCATCACTCTCCCTACCGCAATTAAGTCACATTTCTCACATATAGTGTGGGTTTACTCCCAGAAGTGTTTTCATTGAGGAAGTCAGAGTAGCTGATAAATGTTTAAGGGAAGACATAGCAACCTGAAAAGGTTCCAAATGACCACTCTCATCTTCCTCTGCATACTTTTTTCACATAATTAATAAAATTTTATTAAAAAATGATGACTATTCCATGGTGTTTGGTTATCATCAGATTACCATATCCCAAGAGCATTTCATAGCCAAGGCGGTCTGGTCTTTTTGAATAATTTGAATGGTATATCTACGTGTTAATTTGAAGGTCTCAGTTTATCTCTGTAAAACTAAACAGCCATTTACAAAGCATACACAAAGCCTGATTCAGACTGCAATATCAAACATTTCCCATTTTCCAATTACTAGACATTTGATCTCTTAAGAAAATTACAACTGCATCATAAATGTTAGTATATTCTTGAAGAAAAAGAAAAAAAAGGGAAAGAAAAATCACAGACCTTTTCAAACTTAGTGCTTGCCAAACAGTGGAGTTTCTGGATGCTGGGTTTGGGCAAGCCACTCTGCTGAGCACCTGGAAAAAAAGGCCATCAAGTCTACACTGGCAAAATTCAGCCTGAATTCAGTACAAAGGTTTAGGTTTTTTTGGTCTCTTCGAGAAAAAAAAATCTAGACAGTTGTAAATTAACCATTCTAATGTTTGTTTCTGAGCAAAGTTATCTGTATTTCTACCATATTTTGGTTTGTAAACCAGCTGAACTTCTGCTGAAAAGTTTTAAATCCTAAATACTGCATAAGTAAAATTTTCAGTTTAGGTTAAACTAAATATTGGGGTGGGTAGTTTGTTTTTGGGTTTTTTTTGTAGATTTCAATTTTTCTGAAAATAATCCTTTTATTTGCTTTTTTCCTTATTTTTTCTGAATGATGCAGTCAATAAAACAAATCAACTACCTGCAGCACTCTACCAACACAATTCTCTGTAAAGTTACTAATGTAAATTGGCTATGTAATTGGTTAGTTATGAGAACCTCAGCAGGGTAATTATGCACAAATCTGAATGAATACAAGTAGGAGAAAGAGGAATATTCTCCAAATGCTGCTGGACAGTAAATAAAGGTGAATCGGTGATCCCTCCTCTGATAGTGCATCCTCAAAACAAAACCTCTTGTAATATCCATTTAAATGTTCCTGTTGCTTTCCCTATCTGTGGTCTTCCGATGTGAGCTGCTTTTGCCTCTTTACATGGCTTTCTAACAGCATTCATTGCCATCAGTATGAACAGAATGAGCTCAAAGATTCGATATCTTGAAAAGTTTCACTCCACCTATAGGGGAATCAGATGCTACGGACAGTCACATGGATAACTAGCACCTCACATCATAAAATCATAGAATGGTAGGGTTGGAAGGGACCTCTAGAGATCACCTAGTGCAATCCCCCTGCAGAAGCAGGTCAATGTAGATCAGGTCACAAAGAAGTGTGTCCAAGTGGGTCTTAAAGACGTCCAAGGAAGGAGACCCCAAAACCCCTCTGGGCAGCCTGTGCCAAGGCTCCCTCACCCTCACAGTGAAATAGTTTTTTCTTATGTTTAAATGGAACTTTTTTTGTTCCAGTTTCATCCCATTACACCTTGTCCTGTNGCTGGCTCATGGTTAGTTTATTATCAACCAGCACTCCCAGATCTCTCTCTGCAGAGCTGCTTTTCAGCAGTTTGACCCCCAGCCTGTACTGGTGCGTGGGGTTGCTCCTTCCCAGATGCAGGACTCTACACTTGTCCTTGCTGAACCTCATGATGTTTCTCTCTGCCCAGCTCTCAAGCCGGTCAAAATCCTGCTGAATGGCAGCACAGCCTTCTGGTGTATCAGCCAGTCCTCCCAGTTTGGTGTCATCAGCCAAGTTGCTGAGGGTACACTCTCTCCTCATCCAGGTCGTTGATGAAGATGTTGAACAAGACTGGCCCTAAAAATGACCCCTGTGTCAAATGTCACGTTTCTCTCAGAAATATAAGACTGGAAGAACTGACTCAGAAATAACAATCTATTTCAGGACAATTGGTTTTAGAAGAAACACAGTTTCAGTTAGCTCTGTGAAAATAGGAAATAGAGCTCCCAGGAGGAAACGGTACAAGATCATTATCATCTCAGATGCATCAACAGAATAACTTATAATTCTGAGATATTTAAGGAATATCTTTGTTTGCATCATAATTCAGCATGTTTCTTCAACCACTGATATCATTTGTCTCTGACACAGCAGCTCTCTGTGGTTTTTAATGTTTTTCTGTTTATATTCTGATTAATACATTTTTTTACCAGTGAGTTTCTGTTGCTCATTACCTTTTACAGATCCCCCAGGAGTAGTCTACGGATGCCTCAGCATCTTAAAAACAGAAGATATCTGAAAATTATTATGATTTATGTAACAATTATTATTTATGTTCCCACAGAAAGTTTACTTAAGTTTTTTCAGGACAAACTAATACACTTTTATCAGGGGACTATGATCCTCCTAAAAACTGAGGGTAACTCATTGCATTTAATAACTGAATAGCCTCTGGAAATTACCAGCTCTCTACATTGATTTACTTAAGGCAGGTGCTGAAGAGCTTAAAGAAGGAAAATGCATGATATTTATAATCAATTGTTGGCTGAAGAGGTTTCTCATCTGAAATTGCATATCTCATTGATGCTAGGAGAAGTCTTATTGTGAAAGATGTTGGTTCACGAGACAGTATTTTAGTGCAGGATTGCACAAAACTTTGTGGAAGTTTGCTGTCTTTGAGAGCCTGGGTCCAGGATAGATATTTTTAGGTCACTGTAAATGGCAAAGTTTTGCATCTTTCATGTGGGTTATGTTCAACACAGATTCCTACACAGATTTCTGTAGGCATCGTTAATCAAAATAAGTAGTTTATTTTGTATAAGGAGGGTCAAAATTAATCAAGAAAAATGATGGTTGGGCATCAATGTCTTAGAGAATGGTTTGCTTGATTGCTCATAGAATATCCTTTTTTGAAGGATGGGGCTAGGAAATCTGCTTTGCCTGGGAGAAGCACAGAGCAAGAACAAAAGCATGGAAGACTATAGCCTTATAAGCGGCTCATGCTTCAAACTTTTCATGTTCAAGGTCTTAAGTTTAGGTTGTTTGGATTTTTTTCATTGGTTTTAGGATATTAGTTTTGTTTTCAAAAAGGAGAGTAAAGCACTCTCTTTTTCTATGTGTTTTCTCCCTTAATTCCCTTAGATAATGAACAGCAATATGTAGCAAGAAACGGATGCTGAACAGTATAAAGCAAAGACTTTGAAAAGAAGTTTGGGGTGCACACATGTACAGAACATTTGAACCGATAGTTATCAATAAGCCTGCTTTATGTTTGTGTATTTTGATTAGAGATTTAATTGCAAATAAGATTTTAAAATGGGAAGGGGAAGTTGCATTCATACTGCAGTAAGGAAAACCTTGCCCAGTGTTTGTGAGCTCAGTAAGTATTTTCTTGTGGAACTAACAGTATGTGCTTTGGAGTGCTAATTGTTTTTCTTCCTACTAGCTCTACTAACAGTAAGATTTGTGTTGTCTTGCCATACTCCAAATGTTATTATTCAAAACATTTTTATGCAGCCCCTACCTTTAAAAATAGAAAGTTATCTCAAGTAACATAATCCAAAATAGCTTCTTTACTAGCTATTGTGCCACAAATAAAAGACAATTAAATAGTTTAAAAATTAATAAATAGTAGATGGAATCTTTATCTGTCGATATCTTTTGTCTATATCCACACAAGTACTTGCAGTGAAAACAAGTATCACAACAAGATTATGCAAAGTGGCAACACTTCTCACATGAACACCTTGGCTTCTTGAAAGATTACTTGCCAGAAATAATACAAACAGAAACGTAGACTCCAAACTTCAATATTTATACAACCATAGCATTTTTGAAACAAAGAGTAGATTGGTAATTGTTGTAAGCTGTTATCCTAGATTTCTTGCATTCTTATGAGTTTGACAGGAATTTGGGCTAGAAAAGGCTTAAAGGCTTAGGAAGACAGTTATGGAGAGGCAATATCTTCATTTTCATTGAGATGGCTAGCAAGGTGTAGTTTCCCTATAGTAAAGTTGACACTTTCAGCGACCAAAGAAACTGCTGTACATTAAACTATAAGAGAGCTGTGAAACCCAAAGCCTTCTTTATGTTCAGGTACAATCCAAAGGGAAAGATGTAAGACTAAAATAAATAGCATAGCAAGAACATTCACTCCTCACTACGGACTAAAAGGCAGATGAAATTGCCATCACTGAACCTGTGTAGACATGCTTGCATAACTAGTCAGATTGCTGCCCCAAACAAAGCCTGTAGTTGGGGCATGCAGGCACTGCAGGTGAGTGTGAAATGCTTACTTCATGATGGTGATGAAACAGGAAGGAGTAAAAGCCTACCAGAGGAAAGAGAGAGTTAGGAGCACATGCCCTACTGCATAGCTTTAAAAATAAATATGAAAGGAACAATGTTAAGACAGTATGGCTCCAAGCAGGGTGTCGAGTGCCTCCTTGCAATTCTGAAATACTAGGACTCACTAATGCACAAAAACCTTGCTGACAGTAAGTCTTGAGGCAGCATTGTCCATGTAGGCAACACTGTGGGAGTTACTGGTGAGCCCTATGGATGAGCTACATGGGACACTCCAGAAGACTGTAGGAGGTAGACAAGTGCAGACAGAAGAATACTTGTGTCTCTTTCATTTCCCGTTCTCCTCTTCCTCTTTTCTATGTTTGTCTCCCTGTGTTTCTTTCCATAACCTCTTAGAAAAACTCAGTGCAATTAAAGATGATCTGTTTCTCGTATTTTCTGCAGAACAGCATCAAGTCTGCAATTCATCAAGTCTGAGGCAGAGGATACCTGCGCAAAGTAGCTGAAATATTGCTACCTGGTTATATTGTTTGATGGGTGGTACCCAACTCTCATCTGAATATACTTGAAAGAAGAAAAGAATTGCTGGTAAGTCAGAGGTGGATTTCCACATCTTACTAATCAATGGAGGAGGAATGAGACACAATCCATATAGGGAAAAGGTAAAAAATTACTCCCTCACAAGAATAAAAAATTAATTTCCTAACCATAGCAAAATATAACAAAAACACCCATTTGATCGTAACATTTTCCTAGTACTAAATAGCATGTGGTAGAACTGTAGAATTAGAATATGCAGACCTAAAGATTCAGACCATCTCTGGTTTTGACTTTTTTTTTTTTTTCTGTAATAATCAAGCCTTTATTTGGGACAGTGCCAGCTTGCCTGATTTATGAGGCTCAGCATTTGGTCCACTGGATTTAGAAGGAATTGATGGAGACTGAGCAATACGTAGCAACCTGCAAAACTGAGCCTTCAGAGAAATGTTGAAGTACACACAAGCAAATTTGATTTTTCACATCGCCCAAGTATCCTCTATCGGTAATCTTTTCAAGTCTGAGGCTGTTCTTATTTTGGTTGCAGAAGTGTTTTCCAACTGTCTGGAGGTCTGAAGTTGGGTTTCCAGGAACAGGAGTGAGGGTTGGTCACTGAGCCACACTGTGGCTTCCAGGAATCAAACACCACAGCTTGAACCTGAGGTTCAAAGTGCCGGCTTTCTATGGATACATAGCTTTAAACTTTTTGTGAAAAGTTCTTTCACCGGATGGAAGCATGGGACTCTTTCTGATTCTAACTCGTCTTCTGTTTCTACTTTCTTGACATACTGAAAACAGAAATCTGAAACTGAGTGGGCCCTATAAAATCCCATGCTTTCAAAGGAGCAATAATACTTAAGTTCAACTGAAAGTTACCTTAGAACTGTGTAAACTACTACAGGAGATGCATCAAGAATAGCTATACATGTCTAATGACTGAATCAAGGAGTTTGACGACTTTATCTTGAATTTGCATGTACATTTTGCGTCGTTTGATCATAAACAGCTATCTGTGGCCATTTTTGAGGATGGCTTTCTTAAGTAACAAAACACATCCCATCTAAGCCAGAATATCCCAAACAGACTGTAGTTATCTGCTGAGATTAAATAGTCACTTTATGAAACAAGCACCTAGTTTTTAGGAAGGTACAGTATTTATTTCCTTAAAATACTATAACCTTTGAGTTAACAAACAAAACCAGTAAGGTATAAAATCAGTATTTATACACTCAAACTGAAAACTAAAATGTTTCTAGTGCACTTAACAGCAGAATAGAGGTCCCTTTTGTAAACAATCCCTACTGAAAAAATGACAGCTCTGGCATTACTCACAGTGGGAATGGGGAGAGGTAAGACACATTTTTTTTTGTTGCAGAGAAATGTAGTCTTGCTTTGAAGAATGCGTGTCAGAGAAATCATCCTTTGAACTTGCTCTAACAGAGCCATCTAAAGTATTTCTCTGCAGCAAGAGACCTTGTGGTGGAATATGTTGAAGTATTGAAAATGGTGAAATAAACAAATAAAATGGATTTCAACACTCAGCTTACTCACACAGTCAGCAATCTCATATTAGTTACTAGGATGGATTCTAAAGCAAGTATACAGCTAAATGAAATTATGCTGAATTGAAATACCTTAGTAATGTTTTATCCCATTAGTTAAAATTACAGGAAAAAATAAAGAAACCACATATGACATTAAAGGTTAGAGATGAGATTAGGCAGAAACAGATGAGACTAGCAGACTACCATGACTCATAATAAAACCCCAGTAAATCAGTCTGTGAGAAGTTCTACAATGAAAATCAAAAGCACAAAAGACTCTAGCTACACTGGAGCTTGAATACGAAAATGGAAATCTTCTTCCCTACTCAGATTATACAACTGTGTTTCCATGCAATATCACTGCAGAGAAATAAAGCACACGGTGCCTGTACACATATGTGCATTTCTCAAGCTTGAGTTTTGTGAAAACTGTGAATATCTAGTCACATAGCAGATTGAATAAATCTCAGTTGTAACTGAGCAATTACCAAATACTGGCTTGGATTATTCTTGCTCATAATAAATCTCACAAGAGCAAGCACAGGAGAAGGAATTTTCTGTATCTATATGAGGCACTCTAATGCATTAAGTTCCAAATTCATATGAATTTGACTAACCAACCTACTGTCTAATCAGCACAAAATAGGCTCCAAGTATTAGAGGGAACCTCTAGGAGACTAGGCAGTATGTCAGCACTCTTTGAAAGACATGCTAATGAAAATATATTGAGGTGACTGCTACACTCTCCCATGCTCAAACATATAACAAAAAAACAGGGACATGGCAGATAACATTGCTTACTACTCAACACATATTTGAGCCCAGAGTGTCTTATCACAACCCCAGCATAGGCAAAACTTGCATTAGCAGATGCAAAGAACAATATGCAACTAAGTTTTTGTGATCCCTCACTTTCTGCATTTCCTTCTACTATTTCTATTTGAGAGCTATTTTATTAAGAATGAGATCTTAGCCATTTTCTTAGTAATTCTTCCAGTTTGTAACTCAGCTCTTTAGCCTGTAATAAGTTGCACTGCAGCAGAGAGAGCTATAACATAGTACTGTACATTTGGTATCTTCGAACAACTACTAAAAGTTGTTAGATTCAACATTGATACTGGATGAAAAAGTGTGCCTATCAACCAGATACTGTAGGATCCTTTTAGAGTCACTTGACAGCACTTTTTGATTTTTCTTCAGCCAATCGTTGGGTCACGTGACATGAAAAATAATTAACGAAGTTTTTTTAACAAATGCAGTTCTCTTTTCCAGTAACACCACCACATAAATGCTCTTGCATAAAAGCTCTTGCTACTCCATTTTTCATATATTCACCTGTATGAACACATATATAATATAGAGCTTAATGAGTGATTGTGTTCTGCAAATGCCTGCTACCTGCTGGCTCATTCTATTACACCCAAAATATGTAGGGATTTTTTTTTTCCTCATTATTCTTTAGTACTGTACTTCATTCATCTCTCTGTTGCATCTCTTTGGTGACTAACAATTACTTGAAAAAGTGTGAAGCTGGGATTTGGCTACTCATCGTTTTCATCCTGCTCATGTGATGGTATGACACATGCTGCCACAACCTGCTTGTGTGATTTGGCACAAGGACTAGATTGAACACTTTATATCAGAAATTTATTTCAACAGAAAGATATTTTAGTGATAATACTCCATGCTTATCTCCACCTGCATTTTTCACCTTACTCCAGCAGAAAAACTTGCTTCTCATGAAAAAGTCTGACAGAAAAGCTTTTCCAGTTTTACTCAAAGCTGGAACACTTGCACTTGGACATAACACTGTTTTCTGCATATGGTTTGAAATGTGTATATATATATACTCCCATTCCTTTCTCTGGCTTGACTAGATTTTCCATCACGTTCTTGGCTGTCCAATGCCATGATCCACTAAAAAGGGGAAAAGCTGCTCCTTACACCAGGGAGACACTGGTTGGTCAGGAAGTTGAGTTCATAAAAAAAAAAACCATAAGTCCCCAGAACTTCTGGCCATGGAAACAAGGTACCACTGGAACATTTTCAAGCTGCCACATTGTGGTAGGCGTCCGGAAGATCTGGGACCGCAACGCGAGAGGTGAAGAGGAAGTGAAAGGGCTGGCACGAGGCAGAGTGAGAAGATAGGGTTCTTATGCCAGCAGATATAAGGGCATAACATAAACAATAAAGCAGAAACTGAGCATCATCCATACTGTGTATGAAGTGATCCATTCCCTTCAGCGATCGGTGAGCTGGGAGATCAGTCTGGACTGTCAGGTAGTGTTGTCGGCAACAGCAACACCACATTCTAGGTTTTAGCCATGTTTGTACTTTTTCACTATCAGCTTCTGATTTTCACTTCTTTTTAGAAGACTAAACATTTCTGAAATGGGAAGTGAACTTGAACATAAAAACTGGCCCCTGTTATCCTTTTGGTCTTGTACCATTGTCTGGGGACTTAGGAATGGCAGAAAAGAAATTGCCAATATATATGATCTCTTGTGCTGGTGAGGCCAGCAAGACAAACAAGAATGGAATGTATCTTTGCTGAAGATGGAATGCCATTCTATAATTCAATTTCACTTGTGTATCAAGGGTGATTTAGAAATGATATGCAAAGTCTTGGTGTATGCACAGGATGAAAAAGCATGTAGAGTAATAGTGCATTCAAAATTATGTTCTTCAGTCTTTCTAACGTTCTTTTGGACAGTGAAGTCACTGATGAAACTTGAATACCAGTCACAATGTGAGTAATACGTATGTCAAAAGTTAGTCCACAAATGAACATAGCATACTGCATAAAAGCTAATGACCCACTGAAAATCAGAATCGTTTAGAAGGATAAGAAGCAAATTTTATATAGTCCTCCCTTACGAGATCCTCCTTCAAACCATATATTTCAGTTCAAAGGAAATTAAACTCTAAAAACTCCTCAGCTATGCATAAATAGAACACTTGAAGTGTGCCTTACAGAGAAAATAAACTTAATTTCAACACTAGGTTATCTAAATTTTCTCATCATTCTAATCAGATTTCTTTGATTTTTAGGTGTTTGCTGCTGGGGAAACAAATAAAGGACAATTTGTGGCTTTCTCTTCTCCTTTTCTTTTCAGCTTCCTCTCCAAGCCCCAACCAATTCCGGCCCAAACCCACTATCTTGTTACCATTTTGAAAATTCCTGTTATTTCATGGAAATAAAATAAAGACTTCACATTATTTCTCCACAAATTTATTAATGTGTACATATGCTAGATACCATTCTACTATCATCATTTGTGGCCTTGAAAAAAGGATAAATACTTTCGTTACACTGACCACAGAATTAACAACATACTTGGAATTATTTATTAACTTAAATGAGGTCTAAGGAGAACAGGTCCTGGCTCTCTATAATCTCCACCAAGTCCACCAAGCACTCCTGCTGTGTGCTTAAAAACAGATATTTGTTGAAACTAATCCTTTCCCAGAAAATATTTGGTAAGTTGGTAAATAAAAGAAAGCAAGCAAGCAAGCAAAAGCCACTCTTACTTTTACACTTCTGATTAACACTACCCATAACACTTTATTTTGACCCAAATGCTGTTTGACAGCATGCGCTTGGTTTGAAGCTCATGGTTTCAAGCACTGTGAGCTCTTAAGTTAGATGAGATGCTCTTGATCATCATTCCACAGCAATTTCTTTTGGCTCCAGCCTAACAAGTTTCCCCCAGAAAACACGTGGCTGTCACTATCAAAGCTTCTTTCATACAGTTACCCCCGATTCTCACTGCCTATGTAAAAAATAACATTAATTGAAAGTCCATCTGGAATAAAGGCACATAGCACCAGAGAACCACAATTGCTGGCTCATCTGAGCGGTTTGAAGACTTTGGTAGGACAGAGCAGCAGTGCTCTTTTGCACCATGGACCAATGTACTTACAGGCACCTAGCACACAACAGTGGCATTTTCAAGCAGGCAGTCCATTCAGGTAAGGCCTGTACAAAAAATTGCTGAAATGGCATCTGATTGTTCCAGTAGAAGTGAAAGTGTTAACCAGAAGCACTGTCTAAGTCAGATTTTGCAGGAATCACTCAGTTACAACAGATTGTGCAGCACTATTTTTTCCCACACTTTCTGATACAAACACCCTAGGCAAACTTTCTAATTAGAGCAGCAGATGTATGCAGTGCCATGTCTCTGTGAAGTTATTATGCCCAAACCAAATCTTGTCACTAGAAGCCAATAATTCGTTTGTCTACTAAGGGCTTGAAGTGGCCATATCAATTATTTAAAAACATACTAAGTAGAGGAATCCATTTAGAATCTTCTGGGAAGCCCAGTTATAAAAGAGTGCATGTTCAGATTTCATTCACAATATTGTCTTTTTAAAAATACAATATTACTAATTAAGGCTTAGTGCATTAGGCCATTAGAACTTGAGTGATTCATGACAGCATAATGACCTTGCTTATAATTTGTGCCTTAATTTATGGAGTACTAAGAAAAAAAAAAACCAACAAAGGGAAAAAAACCTAAGCAATTTGCAAAACTGAAACCCATCCAAAAATTGCTTGCTGTAATTTCTCCTGAAAAGTGATTTCACTGTGTGTAAGTGCTATGCTGCTAAGAAAGTGCTTCCTATAAATAATTAAAGTATAATGAAAGTTTCATGTGTCAGAAGACATCCTCAAAACAGGGCTGCAATGAAGAATGTTGCCTTTCATTCAGACCTTCCATATTTTAAACCTCACAATAACATAAACTACTTAGTGAAATACATGACTAGTCAAAATGCAGCAGAAGCTGTTACAATGAAAAGGAACACAAGTCTTAACAAAAGTTGCAGCAGAAAAGAAAGGTCTGTGCAGTGCCAAGCATCCCTAAATGTCATAGTAGCCAAGAAAGATTAATAGTTACAATATGTCAGAGTTATGAACAAAAGCATTATAGAGAGGGAATGAATTAAGCCTAGTTTTCTACAAACTTGTGTTTATTCCAAGCACCTTAGTTGACTAGAGAAGGTCCAGCCATTTGACTGACTCCTATGGTAGCAGTATGTAAAAGGTCTGCCTGGGGCCCATCAAGCCAATCTGAAGTCTCCTCCTTGGTGTCAAGTGTCCTCCTCTGTCCAGGCACATATTTGGAGGAAATTTCTGGGTACTGGATTGTATTTTGAGCTTTTCAGTCCCATAGCAGATGTGGCTGATACGGACACAAGAATTACTGGAGACAAGAAGAGGAGGGCAAGAAGCAGGCTGCCATCAGCCTGTCAGAAAAACAGTCTAAAAATAACAGTAATTCTACACACTTGATTTAAAATATCCACATTTAATACTGACAAAGACAGAAGGTTAACAGGATTTTCAGAGAAGCCCTTGGCATGAAATCCTTTTTAATACTGACAAAAGTTAAACACTGACTTTTTTCCAAGAAGCCTCAGTTTTCAGCCAGATGATTCCTCTGCTTCCTCACTCTACCTATTATTGAACTCCACTGACTTCACACTACGTGAAACCTCTTTTGCCAAAAGGCAGGAGAAGCATTCAAGCTCAGAATGGCCAGAATTAATGGCCTTCAGCAGCATCTCTCTAGAGGAATACAGTCCCTCTGCTGCCAAGGAGACACCTTCACCTTAACTCTGCTGCTCAGGAAGTTTGCAAACCAGTCTGCAAGTAGAAGCTGGTTCATAGAATCAAAATATTAAGCAGACTAAACAGGAGAAAGCTAACCCTTGAAATATGTAGGTAGGTCTGAACAAGGTTACTGTGAACAAACTGCAGCCAGGACATTTGAAGGCAAACCTGCAACATTGCTAAGACACTCATTGGAAACACTATTGCAATGCAAACTCTGCATGATTCTGAAGGGATGCTGAGCTCAGCATGAAGCCACCAACTCTGCAGCTGAGGAGGTGCCTGCTTCAAGAATAATTGAAGTCATTGTAACCTGAAGAATAAATGAAACTTTTTTTTATACTTTCCATTTTAAATGGCTTAAAGGCTACTCTTCTACATGACAGGTGATAATTTAGAGCAATGTTGGGATTCGTTGGATCATTTATATAAAAATTCCTCAAGTTTTTGGTGAGATACATTAAATTTGGACTGAACTCTCTTGGTCAGTCTCCATACCTCTGGCTATCTAATGGCTAGATGTCAGACTGGAGTTTCCTGTGTTCAAAGTCCCTACTCAGGAGGGGATCAGTAATCTTCTCAAAAATTTTCCCCAGAGTCCCATCTCGTTCCATGGCAAACCTGCTCCCTTCTAACATGGAATAACGACTCCCCTTGAAGTCCCGATCTTCCAGTAGAGCAACTGGCTGTTATCTCCTCTGGCTTCATTTCTCTCTCCACCTCTTCCCATGCATATAGTCAGTCTGTAAACACAGTTACTATTTTAAAATTGTACCAAGTAGAGCTTCATCTCATGTAATAAGCTTAGTTAATTACATTTTGAAATGTACACAACTTCTGTTGAGTAAATTCAAAACTCTCTTCAACAGGATCTGTTGGTACACAAGTACTCTAGTATTCTTAATAGATACCTGTTTTTCTTAATAGATACCTGCTGGAAATCTCTAATTTTCTTAGCTTCATCTCATTGACCCATCCATTTCCATCTGTCTTTTTTTTCTTTATACTTTCCCTTATAATTTATGGGAAGATTACAGTTTTCTAAAGAGGGTGATAATTCATTTGTAGTTTACCTTTCTGATAAAAAGGTTGAAGTTCTTTATTTGTCTTGGCCATGTAAAAGTGTTCATGAATAACAGGAGAGATGCATCCCACAATTTGAAAACATGTCTGCGTAGAAACTTCCAACTGACCCTGTGCTGTCCCAGGAAATGCAAAGCTCTTACAGTTTGCTATGATATTATTTGTTATTATATGTCTCCCTGATGTACTGATATTTTGCATAGCAACAGCATGTGGAAGAAAAAAAGAAAATTAAAAAGCATCCAAAGCATCCTAGGAAAACAGGTCACACATCATCAAGACATATTATCACTTTTTTTTTTCCCCAGACCTATAGTTCACTTTCTAATTAAAAAGGTGGGTTTTTTAAAATATAAAACAGCAAAACAAACAACACTTCTATGTGCTGCATTCTTTTCAGCCAGCATAAACATTCTGATTTTCTGAACAGACTTAGTGCAAAGGACGCCAGGCTTCTGTGTGTGCTTATGCTGGCAGTCTATTCCTCCACCCAAACTGTGAATCACTTCCACGTTAAGGCCTGTAGGACAAATCTAACTTGTAGCTTACTCCTACAAACACTGAAATGAGAAACTGCAGTCCTGCTAGGTTAAATGGGACGAATCCAGTGAACAAAGTTATTTGTCCATGTAAGTAAACATAAATCTTAATGCTATAACACAAACCCTTTTTGAAGAAGAGACTTGCTACAACAATATTAAAGCTTGCTCAGGCAAATGCACTAATAGCTTGCAGAGAACATGCATAGTCATTCTGCAGGCAAGACAAATGTTAACAGGCCCAGGATGAAGCAGAAAGGAGTGTCTGGTGTTGGACAGCTGATATGACCTGCAGTTCCAGCTGTTCATTCATTGTGGAAATTTACTGGTTTAGATATTGCTTATCATATCTTTAAATATCTAATAGCAGAACCATATCTTATCCATCCATACTAATCTTCCAACAGAAGATTAATGACAAGTAATGTAAGAAGGTGGGGTTTTTTTTAAAATACAGATGCAGTCATTCCATATTAGGTAAATACTAACCTACCAGTATAACATGGTAATGTATAACACTGATTGTATATACCTGAACTCTATAAGGACAGCAGCTTTCATATCAATCTAACTATAGAGCATTCACCTTTCCTTGTGAGATGTTGGTTGAAATATTGCACACAGAAGGATTTTAAGTCAATTGACTTAAAAGCTTCAGTATCATAACTTTTCTGCTTAGTTTTTGAGAAAGAACAGAAAAGACATACTAAAAATATCACGAACTGATTGGAATGGAATGGAACAGTTCAAAGGGACCAACAATAATCATTTAGTCATTTAATCATTTAGACTGACTAATTCAGGGGTGACCAAAAATTAAAGCACATTATTAAGTGCAGTGTCAAAATGTCTTTCAAACACTGACATGCTTGGGCATCAACCACCTCTCTAGGAAGCCTGTTCCACTGCTTGATCACCCTCTTAGTAAAGAAATGCTTCCCAATATCCAATCTAAATGTCTTCTGGCACAGATTTGAACCATTCCCATGCATCCTGTCACTGGATCCCAGGGAAAAGAGAATCTCCCTCTTCATGTCTCCCCCCTCAGGAAGCTGGTGAGAGCAATGAGGTTGCCTCTCAGTTTTGTTTTGTCCAAACTAGATAGACTCAGAGTCCCCAGCTGCTTCTTATGGGACATTTCTTCCAGTTCCTCCAACAACTTTGTTGCCTTCCTCTAGATGTATTCAAGGATCTTCACATCTTTCTTGATCTGTGGGGCCCAGAACTGCACACGGTGTTCAAAGTGAGGCCGCATCAACATTGGTGCCTTTCACTTTTCAAAATAAATCCATTTCAAGTAAATTCTTGAACATAACAAAATCCAGCAACTTGTAGTTCCTATTCTCTGTTTACATCATGTTTCAAAGAACAAACAAACAAAAAAAACACATCAACCCAAAATCCATGATCCTTTCCCCAGTAATTTTTAAATTAGAAAATGAGTCCAGAATCAAAACTTACTAATTTCCAGCTTCCCAAATGAAGCACTGTGGTGGTTTAGCCCTGACTGAACAATGACCAAACCACCCAGTTACTCCTCCCCAACTCAGCAGGATGGGGAGGGGAATCAAGAGAGAGTTGTAGAACTTTCTGGGTTGAGATAAGGACAGTTTAACAGAACACCACAAAGAGTAGGCAGTTACAACGATGGCCAAAGGACAAAGAAAAATGAGCAATGCCCAACGTAACTGCTCAGCCCGGCGCTCGCTCAGCCCGGCGCTCGCTCAGCCCGGCGCTCGCCCCAGCCCAGCTGCTGCCCTGATATCCCGAGCGTGATGTCACGTGGGATTGAACAGCCTGGCCACGGCCCCCAGCGGCAGCTGCGGAGAGTTAATTCTGTCCTGGACAAACCCAGGACACCTGGCCAAACCCAGGACAAGCACAAGTGGCAAACCCACATGAAATCTAATGCATTCTTGATTGGGACTAAGACTGTCTGATTTGAAAATAATTTTGCTTAAAGCATAATGGCTACCTCTTATTTGAAAGATTAATGCTTAGAATATTGTATCTGTTTAAACATCAACTCTCACCAATCAACTCTTACCAATTGAAATGTAATCCAAAGGAGAAATAGGATTTTTTTTTTCAAACTATAAACAAAGGTTCCTTCTGTCTTACTTGATCTATTTATAGTAAGAAACCAGAACTAAGCCAAATGAAAATGAGTCTGCAAAAATCCCACAGAGCACTATGCACTGCAAGAACAAACGTACCCCCAAACAGAAATATAGGTAAGGCACTTGACATATCATTTACTCTCTGAAGATCATTACTGAAGACTGATTTAAGAATAGTCATCCCATGACCAAAAAGCATGAGCAGAACCCTATTCTGTCCAACTTTATTGTCTGTCCTCCACAAGAATTTAGGAGTCCTCACCAGAGCTGAACTCTATCAGGCAAGAAACTTGCTTTTTAAGCCTAGCACAGGAAGACAATGAGCAGGACTGCTCCATACTTTGGGACAGCCAACACTGTGTAAAAAATGCCTTAGAAGCTCAAGTACAAGACCAAGAACAAAGTCATATAAGCTGACCATGAACACATATAAGGAGAAAAGGGATGACAATGCTGAAATAGCCTCTGAATGGTAATATGGGAACTGAAAAAAAATCTCTAAATATTTGGAAGAGTCAGTTTGATCCATACATGAAAGGAATTATATGATATCTTGCCTGCAAAAGCAAGGGATTAAACTGGATAACCCAGAAGAATCAGCCATATCTTCTTATGTGTATGCAATTCTCTATAGGTATACTTAAAGGGAAAAAGAGAAGCATCTAAAAATTATGTTATGAAAAAAGCAGAACCCACAGAAGATGATCAAAGTAAAATCTAAGACCATCAGCTAGCACTTGTGATTTCTTAGAATCTCAAAAAATGTATTTAAATACATTAACTAAGATATTTTTAAAATAAATCTATTATTCTACTCTAGACAGTATGACATAATCTGCCAGCATCTTACTTCTCACAGGGTAAACTCATCTTTTTCAACCTTATCCTTCAAAGAGCGGAATCCGTAATGTGGTTTTGTGCATATGTGTGTGTGTATTTCTGCATAAGCTAATTTTCCCATTTAACATTTTAAAAATAATTAAATATATGATAGCCAATAAGACCTAAGAGCTTTATATTTCATTTTTAACAAAACCGTATTCAAATTTCTGCCTCCTTTTCTTGGAAGGCATTTTATTCTGGATTTTTTTTAATTTTCTGTATCATTTCTTCTTATTTGGAGAGAAATTTCAAACACACGTTGCCATTTAAAAGTAAGTTTAACACACGCTGCACATATATAGCACATTGTAGGTGCAGCTATGAGGCAAAAAGAGGCAAAAACATGTTTTGTTTGGGAGTTGTAAATAGTGGATTAATAAAAAGTGATACAAATTGGTGTGAAATGCTGGGGCATGAAGGAAATGCACATGAAGGTTGTGAAAGGGAAGCATGGAGATCCCAGTGGGACTGCTGGGCACTAGAATTTGTCATTCACGACCCAATGAGGTGAAGCAAGCCCCAAGTTGTCTGGTTTTTTTTGTGTTTGTTTTTTTTTTTTTTAACTTTTAAATGCTTGATTTTTCCTCCTAATTGTTTTGAGCATCTTTTTTCTTTTGCATGTAGCCCTTTAAACTGCTCGCTATAAATACTGTCCAGGTGTCTTCTTTTCTTTGTGTTACCACTCCAATCCTTCCTAGCCAGATTGTCTTCTAAATAATTTCTAACTCTGATTCTCACCAGGACTTTCAGACCAAGATCACAGATCTGTCATCAGTGTAAGTCAATTTTATGCTGCCCTTTCCTATATCTGCCACCCATCTCTTTGCATTTTGAGGCAGTTGTAATGTTAATATGAGCAGTCAGACAGTTGGATCAAGGATCTAATCTGAATGAATCTTTTTTCATATTGCCATTTCAAACACATCATTGGGAGGAAGGAAGGAAGGAAGGAAGGAAGGAAGGAAGGAAGGAAGGAAGGAAGGAAGGAAGGA
>WBNH01001167.1:1526-17296 GCA_013401255.1 Urocolius indicus
CAGCTGCACTGCCTGGAGCCACCCAGTGCCATCCCTGGCTGCTTCTCTGCCTGTGCCCAGCGTGGGCTGGCACTGGGATGCAGAGCAGCCGCTCGGTGTGGCCCCATCCTGCCTGCTCCTGCTTTTGCCTCTGTTGCACTCCTTTTTTTTCTTTTTTGGGAGCTGATGCTCCCACTCACTCTGGCAAGGTTCACAGTGCAGAGATAGACCCAAGCCAGGTGCTGGGGGCTCAGGAGGCATGGTTGAGCTGCCAGGTGAACCCCAGGAGCCATCAGAGGGGCTCTACCTGACCTCTTGCATGGCTTCTGCACACACTTCTCTTTGCAGAGGACTCTCACCTGCCCCCAGCAGGCAGCGGCAGGGGTGGGCAGTCCCCGTGGCAGCCTGGAAAGGCTGAGTGCTGTAGTGGTCTGGATCTCAGTGGGGACCTCCCAGTCCCTGTTTGCAGCTGCAAGATGGGCAGTTGCTAAGGAGATGGCACTTGCCAGACCTTTCTCCTGAGACAGCAGCTCTGGCTCTGGTAAAGAGTTTGCCTGTGATGTGGGAGCATCGGGAGCACCTGAGGCACGCTCCTAAGAGTGGGCAGACAGGGAGCCAGCACCCAGCCCCTCTCTGCCGGTGGAGCTGGGCTCCTGCTCTCAGCGAGGGGTATCCCAGGGGTACTGTGCTGCACGTGGGCACTCGGGGCTGGATCCTGCCCCTGCCTCCCACCCCCACCCCCCCGCCTGCCCCCGCGGGCACAGATGGACGAGTCTCTGGCCAGACCTGTCAGATCCCTGTCCCGTGAGAGAATCCATGGCAGCAATGGGGGAGCAGTTTGCAGCAGAAAGCACCTGTGTCTGTGAGGCTGTGCACTGGGGCAGCCAGTCTCGTGGGCAGCAGCAGTGCCTGGGGCTCAGCTTCAATCCCAAGGGGGTGTGAGCCCTGGATGAGGCCCAGCCAGGGCTGCGATGGAGCCAGCTCCTTCAGGCCTGGGATTCCTGGTCCCTGGGGCAGCTCCTTTAGCCCCAGTGCTTTGGGGCTCCTGGTCCCTGGAGCAGTTCCTTCAGCCCCAGTGCTGTGGGGCTTCTTCAGCCCAGGGGCAGCTCCTTCAGCCCTGGTGCTGTTGGGCTCCTGATGCCCAGTGCAGCTCCTTCAGCACCTTCAGCCCTGGGGCTCCTGGTCCCTGGGGCAGCTCCTTTAGCCTCAGTGCTGTGGGGCTCCTGGTGCCCAGTGCAGCTCCCTCAGCCCTGGTGCTCTGGGGTTCCTGGTGCCCAGTGCAGCTCCCTCAGCCCCAGTGCCGTGGGGCTGACGGTCCCTGGGGCAGCTGTGGGCATGGGAAGGAGCTGTGCTGCCCTGCAAGGTCACTGCAAGGTCCCCAGCACAGCTGAGGCTGTGTCTTGTGGTGGCCCTGCTGCTTTAGGTCTCCTCTGAAGCATCTGTTGTTTCAGAAAGAAACCCGTCACAAGCGCTACATGGGGGGAAAAAAGCAGCGAGCAAGGAAGAGCAGTGATGCAGTCTCCAATTTCCATGGCAACGTCCTTTTCTGCAGGAGATGGGGGAAAAAGCAGACTCTTGTTTCTGCTGGCAGTGGAACACGAGGCATTAATCACCCTGCTGGGGCTGGGGACCTGAGGGAAAGCGCAGGGAAGAAGAAAAGGGATGAGAGGGCTGTGGCTGCTGCCACCTCGCAGCGCCAGCACGTGTGGATTTGGGCACAGCCCCCCAGCTGTGGGGTGAAGGAAGGCTGTGAGCCTCCCATGCTGGTGCTGCCAGTTGCAGGAAGGAGCTCAGGGGAAGGAGCCGTTTTCCCCCTCCCTGTGCCCAGCAGGATGTTTGGACAAGGCGCTGCCCTGCTCCCCGGGCTGGTGCAGGCTCTGCTGGCTGTGGCACCCAGCTGGGGCTGTTGGGGTCTGGAGGCTCTGTGGAGCTGGAGGGTCTCGGTCAGGCTGTCCAGGATGGTTTTGGACTGAAGCCCATCGCCCTTCTCCCCTCATGAGTGGGATGTGGCTGGTGGGGGATACCACCTCACGTTCTCACTTGTTTGTCCTCAGCTATCCTGAACCCGAAGCAGCCCAAAGAGACACCAAAAAGCTTCAGCTTCGACTATTCCTACTGGTCCCACACCACGGTAAGTGCTGAGAGGCCTGAGCCCACCTTGAGCACTGGGCTGGGAAGAGGCACAAGACCTCCCTGCCAAATTTCTCCTGTCCCTCTCCTTCCTGCAGCCTGCAGACATCAACTATGCATCTCAGAAGCAAGTGTACCGTGACATTGGTGAGGAGATGCTGCAGCACGCCTTTGAAGGCTACAATGTCTGCATCTTTGCCTACGGGCAGACAGGGGCTGGGAAATCCTACACCATGATGGGCAAGCAGGAGAAGGACCAGCAAGGCATCATCCCACAGGTACAACCTGGCAAAACACTGCTGTTCCCCTGAAAAGGGGAGTGGGGAGGGGAAAGGGGAGCAGGGTGGTAGCAGGGAGCCAGCAGCAAGGGGATGAGGAGGGTCACACGCCATAGTACTCCGAGACCAGGTGAATTGTGGTCTGTCCAAGAGGCCAGTGTTTGTGAGCCCAAGCAGGTTGGCCAGCAGGCTGAGGAGGTTCTCCTGTCCTTCTGCTCTGCCCTGCCCTGGTGAGGCCTCATCTGGAGTCTTTTGTCCAGTTCTGGGCTCCCCAGCTCAAGAGGGACAGGGAACTGCTGGAGAGAGGCCAGTGCAGGGACACCAAGACGCTGAGGGGATGGAACATGTGTGTGAGGAGGAAAGGCTGCAGCCCTGGGGCTGTTCAGTCTGCAGAAGAGAAGGCTAAGGGGGAACCTCATCAACACTTATAAGTACCTAAAGGGTGGTGTCAGGAGGATGAGGCATCATTTTCTTCTGTAGTGTCCAGTGACAGGACTGGGGGTAGCAGGCACAGGCTGGAACACAAACAGTTCCTCTGATCCAGGAGGAGAAACTGTTTTAATGCTGAGGTGAGGGAGCCCTGGCCCAGGCTGCCCAGGGAGGGTGTGGAGGCTCCTTCTCAGGAGGTTTCCAACCCCACCTGGACATGTTCCTGTGCCCCCTGAGCCAGGAGAACCTGCCTGAGCAGAGGCTGGGGCTGGAGCAGCTCTGCAGGGCACTGGCAGCCCCCACCATTGTGGGATTCTCTGAAGCACCAAGCTGCCTGTGGCTGTGCTGGCTGAGAGCCCCACATGCTGGCCCAGCAGCACACCAGGGGGATGTGGGGATGCTGAGCTCCCCCATGTCAGCAAAGGGTTCTGCCAGCTCCCCAGCAGCCATCCCAGCACTCAGGGGCTCTGGTTTTTGGAGTGAGAATGCAGAAATCCCCATGTCCTGGGCATCCTGGGTGGGAGCATCCTTCTGACAGAGGCTGAGCAGCTTGGCTCTTCTCTCTGCAGCTGTGTGAAGATCTCTTCTCCCGCATCAATGACACCACCAACGATAACATGTCCTACTCCGTGGAGGTAGGTGCCTGCCTGGTGCTGCTGGAAGCCACGCCGGCATACAGACTTCTCCTGGGGGATTCCGTCCCTAGGCGCGGGGTGGGTGGGCAGGGCCTGATCCTCACTATATGCTGAGCATCTGTGCCCTGCCAGCCAGCAGCCCTGCCTGTGCCCTCTGCTGCAGGTGAGCTACATGGAGATATACTGCGAGCGCGTGAGGGACCTGCTGAACCCCAAGAACAAGGGAAACCTGCGGGTGAGGGAGCATCCCCTTATGGGCCCGTACGTCGAGGACCTCTCCAAGCTGGCCGTGACCTCTTACAATGACATCCAGGACCTCATGGACTCTGGGAACAAGGCCCGGTGAGTGGTGGGGGGGGCGAGGGACAGGACTTGGCCAGGATTTGGAGAGCTTGCAGGTGTCTCCAGAAGGTCCTGCTTAGCTTCCTTGCTTTGCTGGTCTGGCTGCTCTGGAGGCAGCAGTTCCTTCCTGTCTGAGCATTGGGTACCCCTACTTACTTTCACCTCCTTCCTGCTCTCGAAACACCCTGGAGCCAGCAGGGGAAAGCCTGGGCTTTGACAAGTCTCCTCCCAGTGCCCTCTCCTGTCCTGCAGGCTTGCCTTTGCCCATCATGTCCTGAAATGAGCCGTGGCCCCACCTCCAGCCGCTTCAGGGTCCCTTGCAGAGTGTCATAGCTCCCTGTCCTCCTCTCCCTGCAGCACCGTGGCTGCCACCAACATGAATGAGACCAGCAGCCGCTCCCACGCCGTGTTCAACATCATCTTCACGCAGAAGCGGCACGACGCCGAGACAGACATCACCACTGAGAAGGCAAGAGCAGAGCCCGGGACTCGCTGGGGAAGCCGCATGTGCCCAGGAAGGGGGCCGTGTGCTGTCCACGGCACTGGGGGTGGGAAGGAGCAGCCTGATGGAGGGCTGAAATGGCACGGCAGTAGGTCCCAGCCACGTGCTGGGCACACAGTCCCTCCAGAAACTGGCTGCTGGATGGGGTGTTGGGCGGCTGGTGCCCTCCAGCCCTGCCTGCAAGGACGTCAGCCCTGCTCCTGGCCAAATCCTGGCAAGAGTGACCCACAGAGCCTGCCTCTGCCTTCAGAGCCTGGTCAGCCTGCGGGAAGCCTTTGCTCCCTGCTGGGCTGTGTGCTGAGGCCTGGTTTGCTGTGCCTGCAGGGCTGACAGCCTCCCCTCTGCCTGCAGGTCAGCAAGATCAGTTTGGTGGACCTGGCAGGGAGCGAGCGAGCCGACTCCACAGGCGCCAAGGGCACGAGGCTGAAGGTGAGCTCTGGCTGAGTCCCCTGCCAACGAAGACACCGTGTCCCACCCCCTCATCCCCAGCTGTGGCATCTCCTTCCCTTACCCGGTTCCTCGCCCAAAGTTCTTGACGGGTTTCTGTTTGAAAGCCGCCCAGTGCCAGTCCTACTGCAGTCCATGAGTCCCAGCTGAGAGCTGCTGGTTACCCAGTTAGACCAGCTGCTCTTCACCCACCCCAGGCTGGGACTTCCACATCCTCCTGGTGCTTTGGGCTTTAGGCACCACACTGAAATGGGGCCTGAGCATCTGGGATTTTCCTCTCTCTCCCAGGAAGGAGCGAACATCAACAAGTCTTTGACCACGCTGGGGAAAGTCATCTCTGCCCTGGCTGAAATGGTAGGTGGCTGGGGCAATGGACTTAGCTCAGCAGGGATGTGCTTGGCTTCAGTGAATGGAGCATCGTGGCTCTGAGGGACAGGCAGATACATCCCAAGCCGTCCCCAGGGTTGGGACAGGCTGGGTTGGTGAGGCTGCTGTCTCCCTGAGGACCTGTGCCTGCCACTCCACAGAGTGAGGGATGAAGAGCTGTAGTAGGTACCAAAGGGGCAAGCAGCTCACTCAGTTTCTCTTCTTGCTTTGCAGGATTCAGGGCCAAACAAGGTAGGTGCCTTGGCTGGGGAAGAGGAGGTTGGTTTTTAGCACAGGTGGGTAGGAGTGGGTCACAATTGATTGGGGTGAGAATCTGCCCAGGCCCCAGCAACGCTTCTCCTGAGGATTGGCAGAGCCCTCAGCATCCTCCTCACCTTCCTCAGCCTGTGGCTCTTGGTACCCAGCATTAAACACTCTCCCTGGCCCAGGCAAGGCATTTTAAAGGCAGGACCTATGGAGTGTTGCAGAGCTGCCTGAGGTGGTGGTTGCCAGGCTGAGACCTTGTCCTCTGAGTCTCTGTGGCTGTGGACTGGCTGTCACCTTCCGTTTGAAGAGAGCAAGCAGCTTGACAGCTCTTCCCTCTGCTCTCCATCCCCAGAACAAAAAGAAGAAGAAGACAGATTTCATTCCCTACCGGGACTCGGTGCTGACCTGGCTGCTGCGGGAGAACCTGGGTGAGGACACGGGTGGGAGGTTCAGGCTGGCGGAGACAGCGGCCTAGGGACCTGCATTGCCCTGACCTGGGTGCATCTCTCTGGGCAGGGGGCAACTCCAGGACAGCCATGGTTGCTGCTCTCAGTCCTGCTGACATCAACTATGATGAGACCCTCAGCACCCTCAGGTAGGAAGAAACACCGCTGTCCCCTCACAGCAGGCGAGGGCAGGGGATACCTGAAAGCCAGGCACTGCCGCTTGCTCTCCTCAGTTCTGTGACATCCCAGGTGGGGGGTGCTGTGGGGGGACCCTGGATTGTCCTGATGCTGGGATCTTCCAAAGGATCACTTGCTGGAGTGGGCTCGGTGTCCCTGCTGCTCCCTCAGCAGATGAGGCTTTGCCTCCCACCATGCCCCTGCTCAGGGCTGTGCCCTCCCTCAGGTACGCTGACCGTGCCAAGCAGATCCGCTGCAATGCCGTCATCAACGAGGACCCCAACAACAAGCTCATCCGGGAGCTGAAGGATGAGGTGGCCCGGCTGCGTGACCTGCTATACGCCCAGGGCCTTGGGGACATCATTGACAGTAGGTACCCCCAGGGCAGTGGCTCCAGGCAGAGGTGGGCCAGCGTCCCTGCAGCTCTGCCGGGCGTGCAGCAGCAGCAGGCTGCTGAGGCACGGTCAAGGTGCCTCTGGCAAGCCCCTGCACGTGCGTTTGCAGCCCCTAGCCCACTCTCTTAAGCTCGAGAAGCTGCTTCAACACCCAGCAGACCTCCCCTTCTCCCCTTCCCCCTCCCTTCTTCAGCATCCAAGGCTGGCAGAGGTGCCAGGAAGATGCTGCGCCCTCCCGTGGCCTCTCCTCTCTGTGCTGTCAGATATCCTACTGAGATGAACCCACTCTTGTTCTGTTCTCTCTGTCTCACTCCCGCTCCCTTGCCCTCTCTCTCTCTCTTAGCCCATCCTGCTGCAGGAGGATCCAAATGTGTGTATTCCCCATCACTGGTACTCTGTTGCTTCATGGCTTTTGGGAGGCATAGGCTGCACCCAGGGGCACCTGGGGGAAGGGTGTTGGTAGCCAGACCGGCTGATGGAGAGGTGTTTGCCCGCGGGCTGGCTGTCCGCAGGGAGCTGGCGCAGCGGGTGGTGGCAAGGTCACGGTTAGCGCCTGGGCTCAGGGTTACGCTCAGAGGGACGGGTGTCCTCCTGCCCCGCTGTGCCAAGGGCCCAGGCCCCACGGGGACTCCTTCCTCTGCTGTCACGCTGTGTCCTGTCGCTGCTGCTGCTGCTGCTGGTGCTGGGGCTTGTTTGGGCTGGAGCCCAGCACGGTGCCTGGGCGGGCTGGCATGGTACCCTCCTGATGGAGGGCTGTATGCTGGCGGCTGGGAGGGTTTTGCCTGTGGATAAGCACTATGGCCCTGTCCTGCCAGGGTGTGGTGAGCCCACTGAGGAGACAGGGACCCAGCCTGTCTTCTCCTGGCTCGGCTGGGGAGCGGATGGAGATGGGTGACCAACACTGCCCCCGGTAACCTGTGCCCTGCCTGCTCTGGCACAACGTGCCCAGCCCCTGGGGCTTCTCAGAGCTGGAGGAGCATCTCTGATACATGAGTCCCTTTGCCCTGGGGTCTGGTGGCAACTGATGCTCAGGGTGCTGGCAGGGCATGCCTGTGACAGGCATAGTGCTACCATGCCCTCACTTGGCTCTATCGCCCCAGCTCCTTTGCAGAGTGGAGGGCCACCACCTCTCCTCCCTTCCCCTTCCCTTCTTCTTCTCTGACCCCAGATCCAGCTAATCTGGATTCTCGGGCAGGGAAAGCCACCCAAGCTGTGTTGGTGGGGAAGAACAACAGGGGCAGCAGCATGCTCTTGGAGAGAGTGCTTGATCCCAGACCTGATGACTACGGGATCTGGTGCTGCAAAAAAGCATCCCTGGGAGCCCGGGAAGATTCCAGGGCTGTTCCCACAGCTGCTTCCCAAAGCAACCCCGTGCTTCTGGGGGGCTGCCCAGGCAGGGGGAGAGCTGTGTGCGCCCTTGGCCTGCTGCTGCCTGCTCTGCTCTTGGCTGTGCCTTTTCCTTGTAATTCCTGCCTTTCTCTCGATGCACCTAGCCACTCTGGGTTTTTTTTCCCAACAGCTTCTCTTGTCTCTATCTTTCTCTCTCTCTTCCCGTCTGTGTGTCTCTCCCCGGCCCATCCCTCCTTCCCCACCCGTAGATGTGTCCGACTTTGAGAACAATAATGATGGTAGAGGGGCAGAGCTGAGTCAGCGCCATGACAATCTCTCCACAGTGACCAACGCCATCGCAGGGATCAGCCCCTCTTCCTCCCTGTCGGCCCTGTCCAGTCGCGCTGCCTCCGTCGCCAGCCTCCATGAGCGCATCATGTTCGCTCCAGGCAGCGAAGAGGCGATTGAGAGGCTCAAGGTGAGAGGCTGGTGCCTGCGAGGAGGGAGGGCTCAGCTTGGGGCTTGTGCGCTGGGGCTTGTGAAGGGGGCTTGGTACTCTCTGGAAACCCTTGATGGGCGATACTGGTGGGCAGCGGTGCTCCCACACGGCTCTTGCAGAGCGGACAGACCTGGAGCTGCCCAGTGCTCTGGGCCACCAGATGGAATGGGGTTTGCAGCTGGTGCTGCTGTCCTCCCCACGGGATGACTGCTGCCTTTGCTCAGCGTGGCACAGGAGCAGGCTGGCAGCAAAGGGGTGGACAGGCCGGTCCTTGTACCTCGCTCCTTGGAGACAGGGATGATGTAAAGACATGGGTCTCATTCAAAGCAGTCAGATTCTGGGACCCGTGTCCCACTGCCGGATGCTGGGCAGAGCCTGGCAGAGGAGACAGGTTTGGAGCCCCAAGGATGAACTAACCCCCTGCTCATCCCACACTCACCAGGAAACGGAGAAGATCATCGCAGAGCTGAACGAGACTTGGGAGGAGAAGCTGCGTAGGACGGAGGCAATCCGGATGGAGAGGTGGGTGGGTTGGGTTTGGGATGGGATGAAGCTTTCCCCAGGCATCTTTCCTCCTCAGTACTTTGCCTACAGCAGTTCAGCTCCTGAGGGCAGCTGGGCAATTTGACCATACAGCTGTACCCTGGCTGCCCCCGGCCACCCCGGTGACCATCGTGTTATCCTGCACAGACATGGTCAGCTCTGAGGCACTAGAGAGCTGAAGCAAGCCCTATGGCTATGATCCATGGGGCAGGCTCACAGGCTCAGTTCCCATCCTAGGCTTGTCTAGTGCCAGATCCAGGGGCTCAGTAGGGCTTTGACAGGCTTTTTTTTTCCCCTTGCTCCTTTAGGGAAGCGTTGCTGGCCGAAATGGGGGTGGCCATGAGGGAAGACGGAGGTACTTTGGGTGTTTTCTCTCCTAAAAAGGTAGGATCATCTTAATCTCATCTTCCTGGCAAATGAGGGCTGGTTTGTACCACCTCAGTTCCCTTCCAAGCTGCTCTGACACTGCTGTCCAGCCTCACTAGCCTTTTCTTGGCTCTAAAACCTGCTGGGGAAATGCGGGTGTTGACCCCGCTGGGTATGAATGTCAATGGAGACACACGGCCAGACATCCAGTCCCTGTGGCCTGGCTGCTGTCTCGTGCAGGTGGGGCTTTGCTGGCAACCAGTGTGTTGGACTTGAGCATACACAAAAATCCACACTTTGGGGTAGTGAATTTGCTGCCCCTGAAACCAGCAGGAACCCTGAAACCTACCTGAGAAACATGGGCACGTTCCGCACCCTGTGTTGCCTGTGGCATCCTGGAAAGCATTTTCTGAGCAAACCCTGGCTGTGCCTCAGGGAACTGGTGTGCCAGCGAGTGCTGCCAGGCACCAGCCACACAGCACGTGGCTGCCCCTCACCCAGCTCAGCCGTGCAGCAGTGCCTGGTGCCCAGTCCCAGCACCTCAGCAGCCCCAGAGCAGTGAGGTGTGAGCATGAGAGGCAGGGCCCTGGCACACTCACCCAGCCCTCCCACTGCACGGAGGGATGAGCCCTGCCCTGGCACACTCACTGAGCCCTCCCACTGCACCAAGGGATGCTCTGAGCCCTGCCCTGGCACACTCAGCCCTCCTGCATCACCGAGGGATGCCCTGAGCCCTGCCCTGGCACACTCAGCCCTCCTGCATCACTGAAGGATGCCCCGAGGGATGCCCTGAGGCCTGCCCTGGCAGTTGGTGCCAGTTGCCGTGGCCAAGTCTCTTAGCAGATGTGTGTGAGCCGGGTGAGGTGGTGCTGCTCGGTGATGAAGGCTCCAGGACCTTCCCTTTGCTGCCATGGTGTGGGTCTTAGGGCACATTTCTCCTCCATCACCTTTGTTTCTCATTCTTGTCTCAGCTGCTACCTGTTAGGACCCCAGACCTTTGTGTAGAAGGTGTGGGGGTTTATTCTCCGAAGCAGGTTGGTCTTGGACGTGGGGCATTGCTGTGTTGCTCTTGGTGCTTCTTTGCTCTTCATCTATCTGGCAGGTGGAACCTGCTCTGGCTTCTCCAGTGGCTGGTGAGGAACGTGGGCATCAATAGTGTGCAGAACCCCGTTTTGTTAAGGGCAAGGCGGGCGGGACTTACGTGTCCTGCTGTGTGCCGCTGCTGGGGCAGTTACACCTTTGAGGAGCTCAGGAGAAGGCACAGCATCTGCTTTCTGCTGGTCAGCCATGAAAAACTGCAAGCTGAAGGAATCTCACACCCAGGGGCTGTGTGTCTGCCCAGAGGGGTCTGAAGCTTAAAGGTTAGAGCCAACGTATTCCTCCCAGCCACCATGGAGAAGAGCCTGCGTTTGCCCTGACCTCCATCTCTCCTGCACTGTTTGGAGTGAGTCTCTCCTGTCAGCCAGGGCTCGTGGCACTGTCATGAGGAATCCCCTTTGTGCCAGGCGTCAGGGGCCTGCTCAAACGTGTCTTGCAGTCTCCATTTTTCATTCTGGGAAACTCAGAACTTCACCTACTGATGCTCCCAGCACTGTGCCTGTTGCCTAAAGGTGCAATCAGAGCAGCTTGTGATAGGGGAAGACAAGCTGGTTGCAGCCAGAGAGATCTCTGGCCAGGGGAGAAATATCCCTCTCATCAAAAACAGTGATTTGTGACGCAAGGGAAGAAAGTGATGGGAGGGCAAAGGAAACCATGGAGTGAAGTTCAGCCTGGAGACATGGCTTCAGGTCTCCATGACTTTTGGTTGAACCTTTGGTCTGGGACCTGCTGCTCTTTTGAGTGCTTTGTCTGTCCTTATACCATCAGAGGAGGGAAAGCAGGCACTTTTAGTTTCTCTCATCCTAAAGCAGCCACTGTATGGGATGTGCTTCTGCCCCAGCTATGCTCTGCAGCATCTGGGGCCATGGCGAGGCATGGGCCCGTGGGCACAGCACAGGCGAGCAGGGTCTTACCCCAGGAGACAACAAGCCGTATCAGGGCCTGTTTACAATGTGTTTTCAAAGGGAGATGGAGGAGGGCAGCTGCCCTCTATGGAGGGAAACAAAGAGGTGTGTGGAGGCCGGTCCTCCCCATCCAAGTGCTCGGTTCTCTGTGGTCCCCTTGAAAAGTCCCTGCCTGGGCACACTGTCCTGGAGCAGGAGAGCCCATCCGCATGCAGGGGACAGCTTGAGGTGCTGATGAGGTCACACCTTCCTCAGGATGTAGTCAGGGCACACCAGGGTGACTCCTTGTTTGTCTCTCTCAGACACCTCACTTGGTCAACCTGAACGAGGACCCGCTCATGTCCGAGTGCCTTCTCTACTACATCAAGGACGGGATAACGAGGTGAGGGCCAGGTCCCGTGGAGCAGTGGGTGCCTGACGTGCCGGGTGGGCAGCGGGTGGCAGCCGTCCCCAGGCCGGGCACCGCTCCCAGGGTGTCCCCAGAGTGCCATAGCCACTGCCTGGCCCAGGGAAGGGCTGCATTGAGGAAGGAGCAAGCTGGGTTTCCTCCTGTCAGGGTTGGCCGGGAAGATGCAGAGAAGAGGCAGGACATCGTTCTCAGTGGGCACTTCATCAAGGAAGAGCACTGCCTTTTCCGCAGTGACACCAAAACCGGTGGCGAAGGTATTCCCTGCCTGGAGGGACTCTGCTCCCCAGGGACCCCACTTCCTCAAGGACCCCACTCCCCAGGGACCCCACTCCCCAGGGACCCCACTCCCTCAGGGATCCCACTCCCTCAGGGATCCCACTCCCCAGGGACCCCACTCCCCAGAGATCCCAGTCCCCCAGGGACCCCAGTCCCTCTGTGTGTCCCCAGCACCTGCCCCCAGCCAGGGCTCCTGTCCACCTCAGACTAGTTGGGCTGTCCTGCATGGCTGTGGCCTCCCTGTGCTTCCAGAGTGAGCTACAGCCCTCCCCTAGCTGAGGGGGAAGCTCATGAAAGGTATGTGGAAGCTGCTGTGGTGAGGCAAGCCAGGGAAATCAGGGTGGGAGGGAAGAGCTGCCCACAGGTGATTTCCCCCACCCAAGACGTGGAGCAGAGCCCACCCTGCAAAGCAGCAGGAGCCTGAGGGTGAAAGGGCTTCTGGGGACACTGCAAAGTCTGTTCTCTCATATCCAGTCTCCATCCACTTTCTGTCCTTGGGAATGCTGTGGCTTGCACGAGGTTGGCCAAGCCCCACTGGCTGCCCAGGGGGTGGGTGTTCCTGGTGGGTACCCCAGGGTCCCCCCAATCCTTGCCTGTGGTCCAGCCGGAGCAGGTCTCCCTTTCCGGGGCTGCAGAAGTAGTGGGATGGGAAATGCAGGATTTATCCCTCTACTTCTACCTTACCATCGCTCCCTCTGCCACCTGCCTCGGTCTCTGCAGTAGTAGTGACCCTGGAGCCCTGCGAAGGTGCTGACACCTACGTGAATGGCAAAAAGGTGACGGAGCCCAGTGTCCTGCGCTCAGGTGGGTCCCTGGAGCCGGCCCCGCTCTGACCTGCTGCCCTCCATCCCAGGAGGGGCCCTGCAGGTTGTCTCTCGTTAAACTCACACCTTTATCCCACGTTTCATCTCTGTAGGAAACCGCATCATCATGGGGAAGAGCCACGTCTTCCGCTTCAACCACCCTGAGCAGGCTCGGCAGGAGCGGGAGCGGACCCCGTGCGCCGAGACCCCCGCGGAGCCCGTGGACTGGGCTTTCGCCCAAAGAGAGCTGCTGGAGAAGCAGGGCATTGACATGAAGCAGGAGATGGAGCAGCGGTGAGGGCACGGGGGTTGAGGTGATGGGGAGCTGAGTATCACCTCCAGACTGGTCATCCTCTCCTTCCCCATGCCTCCTAGGCTCCAGGAGCTGGAGGACCAGTACCGGAGGGAGCGGGAGGAGGCGAATTACCTTCTGGAGCAGCAGAGGCTGGTAGGTGGCCAGGGCCTGGCTCCTCCTCAGGCTGCCCAGGCGTGACTGAATCCTGGCAGACGTTTGCATCTGTGTGTTCTAAAAAAAAAAGGGCAAAACTGTTGTTCCTGGGCTTGTCCCCATAAACGTGGCTCCAGAGCAGGGGTGAGGCTGGTTTTTTGGAGAAATGCTGTGTAGCAGCATGGAGACTCATACAATTGTTTTGGCTGGAAAAGTCCTTTAAGCTCAGGGAGTCCCAGCCCTCCCCTCACGCTGCCAAGCCCACCACCAACCCATGGCCCTCAGCACCTCCTCTCCCTGCTTCCCCCAGGACTATGAGAGCAAGCTGGAGGCTTTGCAGAAGCAGATGGACTCTAGGTATTACCCTGAGGCAAACGAGGAAGAGGAGGAACCTGAGGACGAAGGTGAGAACTGGATGACACCACAGGGGTTTCTGATGCTCTTTGTGGTAGCAAGAAGAGTGGACTGTGGTTTCTCTGGGCACCTCTGTGATACATCCTCTGTCCTGGCCTTGGGGTGACTGTCACTCTGTGTCCCCACAGTGCAGTGGACAGAGCGGGAGTTCGAGCTGGCCCTCTGGGCCTTTAGGAAGTGGAAGTGGTACCAGTTCACCTCCCTTCGCGACCTGCTCTGGGGCAACGCCATCTTCCTTAAGGAAGCCAATGCCATCAGCGTGGAGCTGAAGAAGAAGGTGGGTGCCCAGGGCTCGCCTCTGCTTACTGTGGCACCGAGGGCAGGGCCCACAAGCGTGGCAGTGGGGAAGTGCTGTGGAGGGGGTCAGCAAAGGCGCTGCTGTCCTCCCGGGCGGCAGCTCACCGCCCCCACTCTGCCTCTCCACAGGTCCAGTTCCAGTTCGTGCTCCTCACAGACACGCTGTACTCGCCTCTCCCTCCTGACTTGCTGCCTCCCGACGCTGCCAAGGACCGGGAGAAGCGGCCGTTCCCCCGGACCATCGTGGCCGTGGAGGTGCAGGACCAGAAGAATGGGGCAACGCACTACTGGACCCTGGAGAAGCTGAGGTGGGCGAAGGATGGCAACGTGAGGCTGGCCCAGGCGATGCCCGCCCGGCTCCTGGCCGCAGCTCGACATGTCCCCCTGTGCCTGCAGGCAGCGCCTGGACCTGATGCGCGAGATGTACGACCGCGCGGCCGAAGTGCCTTCCAACGTCATCGAGGACTGTGACAACGTGGTCACCGGCGGAGACCCCTTCTATGACCGCTTCCCCTGGTTCAGGCTGGTGGGCAGGTGAGCACTGTGGCTCCTTCTGCACGTGGCGGGGCCTGCAGGCAGCCCCACGGGAGGACACGCTGCCGGCTCCGCTGGGTGCGGGGCCATCCTCTCCCCAGGGCCTCTTGGGGCCCATCCTGCCTGCGGTGGCTTCTCCTCCGCGCTGGCTGCGGGGACATGATACGGCGAGAGATTCCCTTCTGTGGCAGGACGGTGGCAAGTCTCGTACCACCCACTCCATCCCCACCTTGCCCACAAAGGATAGTGAGGGGAATCCCCACCATTTGCACCGGTTCCTTGGGCTGCTCTTGTCTTTATAGCCAGCAACCATTGGTGACTTCCTGTAGAGACGTACCGGATGGGCAGGTCTTTATTTCCCGACATCCCTTGGTTTAAGCACAAAAAACCCCTCATGCCAAAACACAACCAAGGAAAAAAAAAAAAGCTAAGCAAAAAAAAACCCAAAAAGCAAACTTCCTATTCTTGCTCTCTCTGTTTGGATCAGCTGGTGTTAACATGTCTTCTATCTTGTTGTACTAACCTTAGTTCAGATATCTCTGGCTGCAACAGCTCTCCTCTTTTCAACACATGCATGAGCGAGCGCATGGCTGATCTCACCCCCTCCCCTACCTTCTCGAACCCCGACTCCGACATCACCGAGCCTGCTGACGAGCAGCACCAGGGGCAGGAGGAGGAGGAGGAGGCGGAGGACCTGGAGGAAGACATCTTTCCGGAGTTCCCACTGTGTGATGGCCGGGATCCGTTTTACGACCGCTCCCCCCTGTTCAGTTTAGTAGGAAGGTTGGTGAGGTTTTAGGAGAGCATGCTGGGAAGGAACTAGCTCTTTCGCATGAGAGAACTGCTTTCGGACATGACTCCCACCTCCGAGGCGTCCCAGAGGCACAGGGGGATGCTGTCATTGCTGCGGGGCCCAGGGCACCCAGCGAGACAGGGCTGCTGGTGCAGTGCCCAGCAAGGCAGGGCCCGTGGTGCGGTGCCTAGTGAGCAAGGGCTGCTGGTGCAGTGCGCAGTGAAGCAGAGCCCATGGTGTGGTGCCCAGAGAGGTAGGGCTGCTGGTGCAGTGCCCGACAACGCAGGGCTGCTGGTGCGGTGCCCAACGAGGCAGGGCCCGTGGTGTGGTGCCCGATGAGGCAGGGCTGCTGGTGCAGTGCCCAGCTAGGCAGGGCCCATGGTGTAGTGCCCATGGTGCGGTGCCCAGCGAGGCGGGGCTGCTAGTGTAGTGCCTGGCAAGGCATGGCCAGTGGTAAGGTGCCTAGTGAGGCAGCGCTGCTGCTGCAGTGCCCAGCGAGGCAGGGCCCGTGGTGCAGTGCCCAGTGAGGTAGGGCCCATGGTGCGGTGCCAGGTGAGGCAGGACCCATGGTGCAGTGCCCGTGGTGCGGTGCCCATGGTGCAGTGCCCATGGTACGGTACCCGGTGAGGCAGGACCCATAGTGCAGTGCCCATGGTGCGGTGC